>CM030174.1:5797226-5832226 GCA_017639675.1 Aplochiton taeniatus | reverse complement strand
TCTCTCTCTCTCTCTCTCTCTCTCTCTCTCTCTCTCTCTCTCTCTCTCTCTCTCTCTCTCTCTCTCACACTGTATGCCTGTCCTTATTTCCCCTCATATCCCTGGCAACCCATAGTGTGATTAAACAGCTTTTTTGGAGGCGTATGTGTGTTAAAGTGTGAAAGGGAATACTCATATCCAGGGAGCGCCCACAACCCACAAAGTTTCACAGAAAGTTCCAGGCATCAAAAGCGCAATCTTCTGAAAGTAACTGAAAGGATAATACTTGCTTAATCCCTCTCAACATGGTTTTAATCATAAGCTCTCATTCTAACGTCTAACATCTCCCTTGTCCCTCAGAAGAGCCAAAACCTGTTAGGGCTCAACCCATGGGCTGGATTTACCCATGTTCCTTTGTTTTTTCCTTTGCTGACCCCATACTTTGGCGCTGTGCGTCCGCCTAATTGCCTGTGGGAGATGGCAGCATAAGCCTGGACACCCCACGTCACCTCTCTGGAAACATAGGGGTATTTAAAGAGGAAGGGAAAGCCTTACTCATACAGTGTGTGTGTGTGTGTGTGTGTGTGTGTGTGTGTGTGTGTGTGTGTGTGTGTGTGTGTGTGTGTGTGTGTGTGTGCGTGTGTGTGTGTTTGTGCGCGTTAAAGTCTCTGTCAGAGGTCTGCATCTTCTTATTTCATTATGATCCCAGCCTCTCAGCTGGGAGAATGAGCTGGTCACCAGAACATTTCAAGACCCCCACCTTTAATCCTGCCTGCCCCCCCAGCCCCCCCCCCCCCCCCCCCACCCCTACATCCACTCTTCACCTCATCCTTTACCATCAGCAGCACAGCCCTCACCACCACAGAGAGACACGGAGGCAATTGTGACATGTAGTGCACAAGGCAAAGGAACACCTGGGACAGCCCAAATCCAAGCTAACCAAGGGAATCAAAGCACTCCGTGTCAGCCTTTGTCAGAATAGAATCTCTCTGTGTCAGCCTGTGTCAGAATAGAATCTCTCTGTGTCAGCCTGTGTCAGAATAGAATCTCTCTGTGTCAGCCTGTGTCAGAATAGAATCTCTCTGTGTCAGCCTGTGTCAGAATCAAAGCTCTCTGTGTCAGTCTGACAAGGCATTGATCATTGGTTCAGGCCTGTTTGGACGGCTGGAGAGAAAATGATACTTTAAATGCACTATTTATGGCTGTCACCTTGGGTTGTGTTTTAGTAAGACAGTACAGCAATATCTGGCCTGTTCCACTTGGACCTGTAGCTCTCATATGTGGCCAGGTCCTTTTCGCTCTCACTCTTGATGATGAGATTTCACGCCACTCCTTCCTTCCGCTCTCATCCTCCTATTATACGGTGGATGTTCTTTCATCTTTCATGTTGCTGAGCTCGTCTATATCAAACATTTTTCTTTTTTAAAGTGGATTCTCTGCGGAGTGGACAGGACTCCCCCGCCGTTTGTGGTCCGTTGGTTTGGTCCGTTCGGGAGTGCCAGAACAGGACGAGCCAAGCTTGGACCACAGGCCGAACGCGACCATGACAACCGCACCTCGGAGACTGCACCCCACCCCACGTTACTCCTGACAACGGGCACGCTCATACACACACACACCCACACACACACACACACACACACAGAGAGAGGCCTCCTGGAGGACTCAAATGTTCCGGGTTGTTCCTGTCCCCTGGTGGAGTGATGCTTAGACGGCGTAAAGAGGGGGAGGCGCTGCCCTGACAGCTCCTGCGGCTAGGCAGAACGCACGCGGAGGCCCGTGCCAAATCACTAATAGAAAGCAGACGGCGAGCGCACACAGAGTGATGTTTTCACAGCACTGATCCCGAGGGAATCATTACGGCTGAAGAAGAAGAAGAAGAAAATGGAGGAGGAGGAGGAGAAGGGAGAGAGGAGAAGGGGAGGAGAGGAACAAGGGCAAGAGGCATTCTCGAAGGAAGTTTCAGACTGCGGCGACCTCGGCCTATCAGGTGTCACGGGGGGTTGAAAGGTCAGACGGCTATCCGTTACCCTGCCCCCATTTACAAAGGCAGGGCAGGCCGTAGGACGGAACAGTTGTCCCCTGTCCCTATCTCCGGTGGCCCGCCCGGGTTGGACTGTCTGACCCGTGGCTGTCCAAACGGGACGGAGCCCTCGGAGGTGTCAGAGGACGAGGCCAGCCCCGGGACGTGGAGGGGAGGTCAGCCAGCATAGCACTCCGGTGAGGTATGCGTTTGGCGTGGAGCCCACGGTCCCACATGTGGCCGGAGCCGGGAGAATAGCCTGGACGGGGAGCTGAGATCCCAGGATTCCTGTAGCGGTTGGAGTCTGTCTGTACAGTACACACACACACGCGCCCGCACACATGTGCACACACACACACACACACACACACACACACACACACACACACACACAGTCTCCTTCTCTCTCGTCTTAACGCTAACACACTCCACTAAATTGCCTCCTAGAAGTAGAGAAGGAAGAGGGAGGAACAGGAAGAAGACATCAAGAGCAAACAAGAGGGCAACATGGAGGCTAGTGGTGTTGTGCTGTTTGAGCCTGAAACATGTCTCAGAAAGGGAGGAGGCGGCTACAGAGGCTGGAGTCACTACCTCATTTGGGACTTTGGGATATAGGAATAGATGATTCATAATTGGGATTTTATGACTCACTCGTTTTCCCCCTCAAACTAACCCAAGCCCCTCCTCTCCTTGTTCTCTGTCTCTTGGTTCTTGTATCTCTCACAATCACTCTCTGTCTTGTTTATTTCTCTCTCTCTCTCTCTCTCTCTCTCTCTCTCTCTCTCTCTCTCTCATATATTTCTCTCTCTCTCTCTCTCTCTCTCTCTCTCTCTCTCTCTCTCTCTCTCTCTCTCTCTCTCTCTCTCTCTCTCTCTCTCTCTCTCACCCTCTCTCACCCTCTCTCTCTCTCTCTCCCCCTCTCTCTCTCTCTCTCTTGGAGTTGGTGGGGAGTTCCCACCTGGTCATGTGCGAGGAGTCCTGACCAGTGAACAGAGGCTCCTCTTGAGAGCAGCACGGCCCGAGTGCCAGGAGACATAAGCCCCGGTCCTCCAGCAGCAGGAACAGGGAGTTCTAGAGACACCATCGAAGGGGGCCTGCGGATACAGAAATAAATACCTTGCCCTTTTTTAGAGTCTCTCCGCCATGGAAGTGCTGAGTCACCAGCCGGCACTGAGACGCCATGTCCTAGTGAACGGGATCCTTACTGGTCACAGTGAATCAGCGCCTAAGAACAAACAGTATTGTGTGTGTGCGTGTGTGTGTGTGTGTGTGTGCGTGTGTGCGTGCGTACGTGCGTGCGTGCGTGCGTGCGTGCGTGCGTGCGTGCGTGCGTTTGTGTGTGTGTGCGTGCGTGCGCGTGCGTACGTACGTGCGTGCATGTGTTTGTGTGTGTGTGCGTGCGTGTGTGTGTTTGTGAGGGTGTGCGTGCATGTGTGTGTGTGTGTGTGTGTGTGAGTGTGTGTTTATGCTTTGCTTTGGGTTTATGTGACAGGTAGAGCCATGCATGGTCAATTCCTTTCCAGTGCTTTCCTTTCCTGGACAGTCAGTTATCCTGAGGATGCTAGCCCGGTGAATCAGTTGGAAGCCTGCATCATATCCCGAATATCCACTCACACCCGGTTTGGAATTGACCTAATATGTGCAGGAAGGAAACGCTGACGCAGACATGAAGTTCATTCTTTCTGTTCGGTCGTTGTTCAACTAGACAAACATAATCAATATCTGCTTGCTAGTGCGAGCCAAACAAACAACCACTCGTACAAGTTGCGTCTTTTTTTATGGAACTCACTGTTTGTTGTCTATTTCCACTCTTCCCCAGGCAGCACCGACTGTGCGGTGCAGCTGCAAACACCTCCTGCGGAGTTTTAATGATGGAGGTTTCCTCGGGCAAACAAATATGTTTTTTTTTGCCCCCCTGTTGTTTACCATCTGGGTGTTCCACAACATAATATCGTCAAAGAGCAGTTGAAACCATACAAATCATTCCCAAACTGTGTATTTGGAGAACCTGCTCGAGCAACAGCTGCCTCCTATTGGATCACTACGGTCGCTCGCCCAGTATTTTTTCCACCCCAGAATCACCACAGTAGATCTCCCGTACCTAGGTGGTCCTACTTTAAGGTCTTCAAACGTGGTGAAGGAGATGATGATTAGGACTGGGAGTTTTGCTTACTTGAACCCAGTGGGTAAAAAAAACAACACCAATATTAGTAGTAAAAATGACATCATTTACCAACAGTTATGTTTAAGACATTGATTTAAATGAAACGTATGGAACCACTCAGTGTAAAAACATATAAATGAAGAAGTCCGAGGGGATTCATTGGATGGTCCGAATCACGTTAACAACCCCTGAGTATCAGACGCCACATGCATGTTTTTGGATGGGATGTCAACACCTCTGTCTTCAAAACAAGGGCCGTGAAGTCAGCCGTGAAATGAGGCTCTTACTCTGAAGGGCTGGCGGTGCCTTAGCGGTGGAGCTAAAGAGTCAAAACACAGCATTCCAGCACACAAAGGCAGGAAGAGTGGGATTGTTTGACGGTATAGAGCGGTCTCGTGTAGCCCTCACACAACACAATACTTAAGTCTATGGGGCCCTGGCCTTCTCCCAATAATTTAGTGTGGAGTTCCTTGTTCAGGAACTCCAAGGTGAATCCATCATAAGACATCCATGCAGTGGTCCAAACCTGCGTTTCCTAAGAAAAACAATCCGACGTGAAAAACAGAGAATAGTCAAATAAATCATAAGACATTTTTAGTTCTACACAAACCTTTTTGAATTGGGTATTTCTTGCAGCCGACGGCTGTAAGCCTGAGGCTCTGTGTTCGATTTTGCCAAATACGAACTATTGTCCTAAAATGACATGTCCGGTTGAAACACATTCCTTTAATGAACACCAGAGGATGAGAACAACCCCTACTTTGTTGATCATTAGGACCATTCAGAACTGCTTAAACCTGACAAGCGCTCCTCTGCAATTTGCCTGATCTTCGAACATGATTTCAACATGGATAAACCGAGCACGGAGGCCACTTTTCAGCTGAAACATTGAGCAGACCAACGATGCACCCACCAGCCGCCACTAAGCCCCGCGGAGAGCAGGTGGGGACTCTGTGCGGGCCCGGGACATGGCAGGCAACGTAAACGTCATCAAGGGGCCAGGATGTGTCCAGTTTCAAGTGGAGGAAAAACCCTGCGACTGAACCATAATATTGCGTCTGACCCACCCCCAGGCCCTCTTCGTTAGGCGAGACGCTGGCCCCCTCTCCCTCCGCTGGCTGGGGGACGCAAGAGTCCTGCTCGGGGTTTGTTTGAGAGGTAACCCTACCCCTGAACACGGACGACACAGGATCCCCGATGACACTCCACCTTCACAACCCGCCTCCAAACAAACAAGGCACGCACGCCAATCATTCCCCGAGACCTCTTGTCTCTGACATCCTTTCGAGGTTGAGGGTCGCTCCCTCAAGGGTATCGACCGTTTCCAAACAGCTTCCCCCACCCCCGGCAGTGGGCGCGGCCTTACTGTGACTCGTATCTGGGCTGCACAGGGTGACAGGGCTTCCTAATAACAACACGGTCCATGCCCCTCTTCAGGGTGGACCGCTAACGCACTGACGCTAGTGTAAACCGCCTCAACGATAGACTTCTATATTAGGCTCTGTGGTGCTGTGTGGCACCTTGGTGCTTGGTCTGGACAGCCTCAACCACAGCATCAGGGAAGGACCATGTCCATTTAACAAAAGAGAGAGGCAGTGTTAAATCAGGAATTATGACGACTCACTGTTGATCCGTTCCAATTGTTCTGTAGTTATGGGAACATCATAAGGTGGTGGTGGCACTTTTGCACGCTTAGATCGTGAAGTGCATTCTCATCGAATCATTTTTTTTTTCTCTTCAAAAAGACTGACTAAGCTACCCTCCATCAGCTCAGGCTGAACAGTTTGGACAGGACATGGAAATCAACACGGCAAGAAATGGTTGAAGGTGCGGGAAATTTGTAAACACTTTTGAAATAAGCAGGGGTCCCATTTTCAAATTCAACCCGCTACTGAGAAAACACAAGATTGCCACATTATACAAGACTTCGTCAACGCCTGGTCTCAACCATAAATATCTTATGGATGTGTATGCAATATCTTTGGAAATATTGCATCTTTCCAAACAATTCTGGCAGAAATCTGTGTGATAAACATCACTTCCTGTCAGTGACAGATTCAACCTCCCAGAGGAAAAAACACAGTGATGAATCAGCACGTTAGAAAGGAAGGCACAATGGCGGGAGGCCCTCTGAGGTGTCAAGCCGCCACCGTTTCAATGGCACCGATTAGATAAGAAAGCTAATGAAGACAAACATCCTAGAGGAGATAAAACCACCGTTCCTCAACGCCTATTCGGCCCATTGCCAGCGTGAGGACGGTGCCACAAAGAACTGCTGTGTATACGCAAAGGAACATTAATCCAATCGAGAGACGCTTCTCTGCCAGAGGAGGAAGTGTCTGACGTTTCTTCACAATGAAAAGATGGAAGCCCGTGGAACAGTGTGTTGTCACTCCCTGCCAACGGCCATTAGTCGCCACCACACACGTCGCAACACAGGGAGAGTATTCTTGTCTTGTTCTGTATTTCATCAGCAGCACACTTTTCCAAGCCTGCATGTCTTTACATGGGAGCTGCCTTTTGAGTAAAATGTCTAAAACAGTAAGCATCTCTCCAGTCGTGTATGCAAGGCATTGCTGTTTTAATTTTTGACTGTTCTTTTGGATTTTAGTGGATGGCTATAACTTAAAAAATATTTCCTTAAAGCATTCCTACAAGTGGTTGACCCGGTGAAATAGACTTGGTCTCAATACAATTCTCTCTGTGTAAATAAAGGATAAAAATACGGTCCTGCTGGAAAGGATGAATTTCCCTTTTCCCCAGATAAGCATAACTATGTGCAGAACATTCGGCTGAATGTGTCATAAATTAAATATTTCTGCATGTTGCCCTTTAGTAGAAACATATGAGTAAGCTCAAGCAGTACACGAACAATTTCAAATGGGAATGTTTATGTCTGGAAATAAACGTAACTGTGTGTGTGTGTGTGTGTGTGTGTACATGCACCATAGCTTAGTCACCATCTATAGTCAAACAACCAAGCCTGGGGTGCTAGTTAGTTTCCGTGTGCAGTGTGTCATTCATTTAGGGCCTAGGGGAAAAGTGGAGGAAGTGTGTGTGAGAGAGAGGTTAAAAATTTGTGTTTATTTGTGTATGCATGTCTACGCATGTTTGTATGAGCGAGACATAGTGACTATTAGTGTTTGAGTGGATGTATTGGTTAATGTGTGTGTGCGTGTGTGTGTGTGTGTGTGTGTGTGTGTGTGTGTGTGTGTGTGTGTATTTGGAAGAGGAAAAGCATAGCCTCAGGCTCTTCACGGCTCACCCTCATTCACTGCCCTTTCTTCTCCCATGCCCCTAGAAAAACTCACACACACACACACACACACACACACACACACACACACACACACACACACACACTTAATAGCCGCATTCCTTCACTGCAGGGCCTCACGCCAGTCTTGCAGCACGCCCGCCTCTATGAGAAAACACAGGAGGGGGTCAAGGGAGGCAGCACATTACTCGCAAAGTCAAATAGGCCGTACAAATAAAACATGACACCCCTTAACACAAGGCCTGAACACAATAGCCGTGGGCAGCCGGGGCGGTCATGACAGTTCAATGATGTCTTTACTATAAATCCAAACATTCTGCACAAACATTCCAGCTCGCACAGTCTCTCTCTTCGAAAAGCTTTTGACCTCTTTTGTGAATAAGGTCGTCCGTCAGAGTCCGAAGGCTTTTCTCTTCCACGTCCCGGTCAACACCCGTGCCAAGGCAAACCAGTTGTGGGTCCATGGGTTAAAAAAGGGGTGCCATTGAAATCATGGAAATGTTCTGTAAACCTGTGCTTTACCATGTTTCCCTAGCCTTTAATCCAGAGCGGTTCTCGTGTTTATTCTACACCGTCTCTCTCTCTCTGTCAACACAGACGGCACACCGCCGCGGTGACCCCTCGTCAAACGACGTCAGCCATTTTATGTGGCACCTTTAAAAGTGTTGTTTCTGGCACACGTGCAAAGGGAGGCAGCAGCAGCAGCGGCGGCGGCGAGGGGCCTGAACTCCGCGTGAAGCTCACCTTGATGAAGCGTGGACGGGGGTGGTGGTAAAGATCCGACTCGTCCAAGCGGGCGCTAAGGGACACTTGGTGGGCCTTGTGGAGCGTGGTATTTGAGGTCTGGCAGCAGGACAGGCAATACCCCCCCCCCCCTCCACACACACACACACACACACACACACACACACAATGATTGGTGGACCAACATGAAACCCTTACTGCTCATTTTTTCAAACGTTTTGTGGACCTTGGTAACTGGTCAACGGACAATTTCAGATCGTCTTTCGACCCCAGCACGCATGTCACCGGTCTGTGTCCACTGTAAAAACACACCCAGTGAAGAGAGAGGGGGCGGAGAGAGGTACAACATCTACCACAAGCTTGGCAATGGAAGGAGATGGGAGAGTAACACCACAGACAGGACGTCCATGTCTAGAACAATAACATGACTCACCTTCTTGGACGTTGCAAAGAGTCCGGGTAAAAAAGGAAAAAAAAACAATGGTTGGTTTCCTTGACGACCGTGGCCCCAACCCAAGTGTCTCTCCTCCCCCATGAGGAATCTGTCGACCGGTGTACACTGTCTCAGAACACTGGCGTAATCAGCAGCACCTCCCCTCCCTTCCTCTTTCCAAATGGAAAGATTATGGAGAAACAAGGAGAAGGAATTCCAGCATGCGTATGTATATAGGTGTGTGTATGTGTGTGTGTGTGTGTGTGTGTGCATGTGGGTGTGTGTGTAGGTGTGTGTGTGAGAGAGAGAGAACGACAGGGAATGAGCAGGAAGTGCAGGCAGGCTTTTACATTGAAGGAATTTCCTGCCTGTTCGATGTGTATCACTGCAACACTACACAGTAAAGAGAAAGGTGTGTGTGTGTGTGTGTGAGAGAGAGTTGGTGTGTGTGTGTGTGTGAGTTGGTGTGTGTGTGTGTGTGTGTGTGTGTGAGTTGGTGTGGTGGAGGAGGGGAACCTAGCTCTGTATGTTTTTAAGGTATTTGGAGACAGGTTGAAGGCTTAGAGCGTTGAATTCAGACCAGTCCTTAGGCATTTGGACCCTAAGCTACAGTAGCTCTTTCTTCTCACACACTCCTATAACATTAGGAGCGTAGCACAGCTTTTCCATTGCAATATGCACACTGTTTAACAATCGAACATTAAGACAATTGAGACCTGTCATGATTGCCACCAATTTCCTTTATGGAATGAGTCTTTTAGTTAGCGATCTTTAAACAAATTGCAAAACCACACGACCAAGGCCATTTTCCGACCAGCCAAGGAACAAACACATCTAAAGTGCTGCTTACAACTGTTGAGGCCGAGGTTCTGCACACAGACATCTTGCGTAGCCTATTGTGGTCTTATTTGTCGTCTGTTGCCAAGTAGTAAAAAGGGCTGTTTGCTCTGAGACTTAAAAAAAGAGGGGGGGCAAGAGTGGCTCTCCATTACCCCCCTCAATGTGCCTCTCACTGTCAGCCCAGTGTTTGTGTTGCGGGGAGAAGTTAGGCGGAGGGTGGGGCAGGGGCCAGGCGCTCAGGGAATAGAGAGCCAATACCCATGTATGAGAAGGTTTCTGCCATGTGGGTTAGCGTGGGAGTTCCCACCGATAAGTGTGTGAACAGGAAAGGTCTGGGGATATGTTAAGTGTTAGCACATAATGCATCTTGATCTGCATCTTTGTTTGGACTTTGCGTTTAAACCATTAGCTTGAGCTGGTAAAATGATGGAAACCACACTCAATGAAAGAGCTTTGCATGTTCTGCTGGAATGATAAAGTAAATGGGGCCTCACACAAGGTGATGGATGACATAAAAATAAAACTACTCATGGCATATTTTTGATACATATTTTTTTTTTAATAATTGTATTATTTTGTCATAAAAAAAATGATGTGAACAATTTGAATTCCTGAAGTCAAATAACGTTTGATGAATGAATCCATATCACTCATTCATTTACATTTCAAAATTAATATCTTCAAATGTACTTTTAACGACCAATGAGAGGGAGTTGTCTGAGAATATAGGGTTAAAGCTTCCTCAAAAAAGGAATTGTGTCAAGAGGATGCTAGAGTTGACTAGCCTTGTGCCAGTGCTATTAATAAATTGCATCAGTGTACAGAAAGCCATGTGTTCCGTTACCAGTAAGTGTTGTGTGGTGCGTTTGTGTGCGTGTGTGAGAGTGTGTGTGAGTGTGTGGGCGTGTGTGTGTGTGCGCGTGGGTTGGGGAGCGGGGGCTTTGGGGGGCTATGAACACGCGTGTGTATCAGTAACTATGTGTTAGATCTATATTTATAAAGTTCACCAGCTGGTTTGGAGTGCTGTGTGATCTGCTATAAGTGCTACCAGTGTTTTTGTTGCCCGTCCAATCAGTTGCCATGGCAGCCTCGGTGATGATGATGTCAAAGCTAAGGCATTGGAGGATCCACTCCTGGTGCTCTGCTGTCATCCCAGGAGAACAGAGATGACAAATACTGTGATTCACTCTTAACGGTAAACAAGACCAGAATAGATCCTCTGATCGTTTCTGATCTGTGGTCCCGAATATTTTCAAGAAACACACACACGCAATAGCTACAGTTCCACAGAAACCTCTGGGTGGAATTTGACAATTTTTCTAGGTGATAGTATAGCTGTGTAGCTAGTAGCCACAGCACACGCTCCTCTGAAATGTTGCTATCAAAAACATGTACAAGGAAAGGAAATCAATATTTGTAGCCAGATTGCATGTATGCATTTTCTTTACTCCACTGTACCCAACAGCCTATGTTTGCCAGCCACAGGCTAAGCACAAACAGTGTGTGAGGCTATGCTAACTAGATCTACCACAGCAGTTTAGCATTGGTGGTTAATCTTTAGTTTGTGCCCCACCCCACCCCACCCCGGCTCTATAAAGCAGTCTGCTCTGTGGAGTTCATTCTGGGGCTGATGAGATGTTTCAGGATCAGCCCAAATCCATGATGGGTCAATCGATTGTTAGATAATGGCGGCCGTATAGAAGTGATGTCCTATCACTGAAATATGCAGAATAATCAGCCCACCCACCGCGCACACAAAAGGACTAACCAGAAGCTGCTACCCCTCTTATCAGAACCTCACCTCTTCTGACTGACCTCAAACTTTTGACCCTGTCTTATCACAGAGCTAGGAGCCTCAACACGTTTGACTTGTAATGATTGTCTACTTTATGACTATGAAACCCCAAAGAAGTTGAAAATGACAAATGCCACACATCTATCATTTTCATATTTATATATATTGGGGTTTTCAACAGGTTATTTATGTTGCACGCAGCAACGTCATCAGGATAGGGCAACCAAATCTCATTGCAAAGTGATTTAGTGTTTGAAGTGTGGTGACTCTGGCCACCAAAATGCCCCATAAGTCAGAGGAGGCAGTACCAACGCTTGTCTCAAATCATTTTAATGGCGACACTATCTGGCCGGGAACCAGAACCACTTCACAAACTCTCTCGAAGTTTCCTTCATCCACATTCTCATCATCGCGGGTTCCTAAAAACAGAGTGAGAGAAGGAGAGCTGTGCCGGATTAGGGCTCTCAACCATCACATTGGCCTGGCCCCGAACAGCTGTGAACCCCCACACCCCACCCCCTTCGGACGCTCCCCGCCCGTCCGCTCCAGACACCCGACCCCCCTCCCCCCATCGTTAGTCTAACAGCCCCGTTATAAATATGAGCACTCCTTGAGAGAGTGGGTCCCACAGTGCCACCCAGCCAAATTTGGCCCCTTCTGTGTTTCAATCCCTTTGGCTTGGAGTGAATCAGCTAAACCAACAGTCACTAATTCCATTTTGGCTGGGGTGGCTTTATTAGAGATCTCGTTTCAGTGTGTTGCCTTGAAGCGTAACCACTTTCCAACTGTAAGCAGGTCTCGTGTGACTCAGACACAGAAATAGGAAAACACTTCCCACATCATGTGAGCATTGGTGTAAATTCGAAGTCGAAGTAACCAGATAAATCCACACAGTTGGACTACTTTTAAGTATTGAGAGTGCAATTAGTGTTGATGATACTGTAGCACTGTAATGGTTTGCCATTACACTGTGGACAACTTAATTTGTTGTTCATTTTTGTCAAACATGACCTCGACACAAGCTGATAGCCTATGGGGATCTGGTGGTCATGTGGTTACTACACTGAACAAATTCATAAACAAAAAGAATTCATGGGAAATTGTGGAGGGATTTTCTCCTTGGATAAAAGCCTCTGCTGACCGTAATGTGTTCTACTACAGCATCTTTCCCTTATGTTTGATGAAGATGTATTTATAGCTTGGATTTTATTATTATGTACAAAACACTCTGCATTTCTGCAACTAATTCTTATCTCAAAAGCCTTGGATAAAGATCAAATAATCTTAAGTAATCAACTGGAATTCTTGTTTAAACATTCAGTTACATTCAGTGGGCAATCCATCTCTTCGGCCTAATAACAATGACATGAAAAAAACACAAGCAAAGTTGTAAAATGAGTTGTAAGCAAATTCTTGTTGGATAACAGTCATTGAAATGTCTGTACTCATTATTCCGTTAGATAATCCTCTGTTTTGGTACTATCCTTGATAAGTCACTGACTTTTATACCAGGTAGGTTAGGCCACAGGCTTCAAATCTATATTCTGATTATCATTATTTTCAGCTCAAAGTCGGATTGTTGTCCTATCTGTGCAAATGTATTTATTTTTCAGTGGTTGTAGTTTAAAGGCGACTTTTTGACTTAATCCGGACCCCCCCAACTCTGCTGTAACTGTGAGTTTTGTGAATCAAAAGCTCCACCTCTCCAGAAGTTGGTCACGAGTAGAGGAACTCCCTCCTTTCAATGTAGCCTGCCCTCAATTAAGTGAGACGAGAACAGACAGTGAGGGGAAAAGAGCAAGGAGTGAGGACGCTGAGAAGAGCTGACTGAGCATTTATGAGAGACAAGCTAGGGATGCAGTTGAGATAGCAGTATTCAACCGTTACCTACAGATCGAAAATAGTAACAGTCAGTACAAAGCAGTAGGCTATAGTTGCAGTTTATAAGTAAGATTGATAGATTAGTATATTTATAAAATGGGTTCACAAAGATTTCGTTCAAAGACGTCAGGAATAACAAACTATGCAAACCGCATACTTTTTTGTAGTTTTGGGGTTCTACTCGCAGCGCTGCCATTCTGTGCTCCATTCAACTTGGACGTGGAGAACCCCACAGTTTACAGCGGACCAAACGGGAGCTACTTCGGATATTCCGTGGAATTTTACTTGACCAGTTCTGCCAGGTAAGTTTGCGTTTTTAAAGATTAAAATATGCTTGTTTTGCCGGGTGTTTTGAAAAAGGATAGACATATTTTACTACTTGTTGAGAAATATTTCTACCAGACTCCAAGTAGATGCATATTGTTCCCTCTTCGTTGTTTTGAACTATGGTATATGATCCACACAGTCAATATCCGTTGCGCTCACTGCGTAAAACCATAGGCTTTGTTTTATATTTGAATACAATTAACCAGTACTGTAGGTCTCCTTGAAAGAAAAGAAACGTTGATATCATTTGAGGGGTTTCCAGTAGACCCTCAATGGGATCACTGACAGCTTAGGCAACTTTTCAAATAATTTACATCTGATATACTGTTTGTGTTTGTGTGTGTGTATGTGTATATGTGTGTGTGTGTGTGTGTGTGTGTGTGTGTGTGTATATATATATATTTATATTTATATATATATATATATATATATATATATATATATATATATATATATATATATATGTGTGTATATATGACACGCATGCATCCTCATGTATTAAATTCATTCCTTGAGCTTAATATTGCAGACATATTATGATATTGATACATAATTACAGATATTACCTTAAAAACGCATTATCCAAAGACACAGAGCACAATAGAGAAATTGTACTTTTTACTTAATCATTTTAAACAATATCATCTCATTGGCTCCAGATAAATGGATTTGCCTCTGATCTTTTAATCTCTTCCTAGGAAATCCTGTTAAACGAAGCCTTAAAAATATCACATCCCAAACCTAAGGTCCCGAACCCTCTTCCCTGTCCGTCTCTGTGACGATGCCAGTCCTTGTGGGAATCTGACCCCTGTGTGTCTGTGTCACTCACATGCTGTGACTGTCTCATCCGTCTGGCAGACCCTGGCTCCCCTGCTTAGATCCCTCATTTAAAAAAAGAAAAGGGCAGAAAAAAAAGCCGTCTCGCTTATTACTGACTTCAGATCAGGCGGTATGTGGTCAGGTGTATTAGGCTGACCGTCTGGAGACCCAGCCGCTGGATGACGCAAGGCAACTTATCCAGCAGATAAAAATATCTGGTCCCTGTATCACCGCCTGCGGCATGGGCCAGGGAACTTAAGGAAGGCAAAGTGAATGGCGTGCTGGCAGACCTGTGGCTGCTCTTATAGTGGGTGATGTGTGTGAGGCTGTCAGCAACTGTCTGTCTGCCAGGAGTTTTTTTTTCTCCCGCCACAGCTCCTCCACCTCAATTGTATTGGCAGCCTGGGCCCGGGCCCCTGTGATTGTAATAATCATTAACCAATAGTAGCGTGGCCTGGGGCCGGGCTGGGAGCCATGCCCAATCAGACGTCCTGGCTGTGTTTGTGTCTGCCCGGCGACGTCCCAGCCAGTCGGCCAGGGCCTTTACAGAGGGCTTTGTGCCGAGCGGGACACCAGCAGCAGCAGCTCTGGTTTCTCTGTGTTCCTCCTCCTCCTCCGCCCCACTTCCTCAGGCTGCAGACACTCCGACACGGAGGGATTTCCCCCCCCCCCTCCCTACCTCTCCCCACCCTCCCTACCTCTCGCCGCCTCTCTCTCTGTCTCTCTATCTCTCCATCACTGCTATTGCTCCACATGTCAGACCAGGGCTCCCTCGTAGGAAAAGCAGGGTGGGTGATTTAGGACGTGAAGCTAGCAGACACTCAGTCAGTGTTGGTGTGTGTTAAAACCTCTCAAGTCCCCCTCCCTCCTCGGCTGATGTCACTCTGCAAGGGCTTTAACCCGCCCCCCCCCCCCCCTTCCCACCACCACCGTCTAGTTCCCCCTCCCCCTGTCACCCCCCTTCAGTAGGAACGCGCAGTCAAAGCAGCAGTCATCTCTCGTCGATGACTTCATCTGAACTTTGGGCAGCTCGGACGTCATGGCCACGGAAGAGAGACGAGACAAAGCGCTGGAGTGCTTTCTCATGCTTTAGTGGTTTCAGTAATATGAAATGCCCTGTAATTTGCCAGCGGGTCCTCCTGGCTCCCGTGCTGCTGCAACGTGGTTAAATATTAAGTCGAAGGAGGGAGGATATCAGGGAATAGCTTCCCGTTAGCCGGCGTTAGCCCCTCCTGCCCGCTGAGGCTGAACCGGACCAGCTCGCCCGTCGCCGCGGAAACGGAGGCGCTGTGGGGAGGAGTCTGTGCTATTGGGTTCACGGGAGCCGTTAGCGTTGAGCGCGTTATCTCCTCACCTCCGTATCAGACACACCCGCCTGTCCAGTGGAGACACGGGGGAGTCGCAGGAATCCAGGGGTGAGGTCAGCGTTTGGGGGGGAGGAGGAGTGTGTGTGTGTGTGTGTGTGTGTGTGTGTGTGTGTGTGTGTGTGGGGGGGGGGGTTACTCCTCCCCCAGAGCAACGCCAAAGACGATGCATGAGGAAGCAGTTTTGCCGGGAACACCCCCACCATTGCCAAATCCAATATAGATGGCCAAATGTTTTGGAATATCTCTCCTTCTGCTCTTCAAGAATCAAGGAAGAGTAACAAAAACACCATGGTCATATGTCTCTCAAGCCTCAAGCCACGCACGGCTGCTCACTTTCTCGTTGACCGATAACCCTGATCCATGACAACAAGTTTATGTGTGTGTCTGTCATGCCCCATGGCCTGGGTTAATAGAATTAGGCTGGCTCTATCTGGACACCAGCAGGCAGACCACCATGGAAGATGGCCTGAGGAGAGGGTTCATGAACTGCCTGTTAGATCCACACACACACACTTAGGTTTAAAGGGTTATTTATGGTGTGTGTGTGTGTGTGTGTGTGTGTGTGAGAGAGAGAGAGAGAGAGAGAGAGAGAGAGAGAGAGAGAGAGAGAGAGAGAGAGAGAGAGAGAGAGAGAGAGAGAGAGAGAGAGAGAGAGAGAGAGAGAGAGAGAGAGAGAGAGAGAGAGAGGGAAATACAGCATCCCAGTGTGTTAGCTTTCCAGAGCCAGTCTATGAATCTCACCTTGGCCTCAGCACCAGTCTAAACACAGCCTCATGCTGGGACATGGAATCCGTCTTAACATTGGAGTCCTAACTCCATTAAACGACAGTAACTCACTCATTCATTCCCCCTCAACCATCACTCTCTGTGGTGCCAGGCACGGGCATAGGCAAAGGTCAAAGTTCACAGGCTGTAAAATTAGAACGGAGCCTGCTCTGGTGTGTGTGTTATGGCTTGGCTCCTTCTGGTGGCCCACACAGTGAAGTCACTCACCACGTTAAACCAGCTTACGGACCACAAATTTGCTTTGCAAACCATGAGAGAAATAAATAAGTCAACTTCAACTGGTGGGGTTATTGGATTGTATTCTTTAATGGGTGTGTTTTTTTTGTGTTTTTGTCCGCTGCACGATGGCAGAAGTGTTTGTTCCCTCCAACAAGATGTGTCAGGGCGAGGTGTTGTTGGGGGCGCTCCGCGTTAGATCATGCGTGGTTGGGCCGTGACGAGTACAGCCTGAGGTCACCTCCACCGTGTTGGTCCCTTACTGAAAGTTTACCCTCTCACGCATGGTCGCTGGTCAGCTAATATTGACACTGGACTGTTCTTTCTTTCTCTCTTTCTCTCTCTTTCTCTCTTTCTTTCTCTCTTTCTCGAACAAGCTCACCGTATATGACGAGGCAGACTGTGTGTTGTTGTTTCCCCTGCTGTCTTTTTTAGTGCTGGACCTGTTGATAAATCTGTGTGTGTGTTTAGGCTTTTAGGGAGCGGGGCTTGTATATTTAGACTGCCCAGCTATTCCTCAGCCTCCCCTCCTGATTTTCGCCATCAGAACCTCTTGTGGCGGACAATGGGCCCCTTTGTCCCATGTCCCGGCTTCGCTGTTTTCCATTGGAGCAACTTTTCCATGTGACTCCGTAATTTCCTTAACGGCTTTTTTTTTTATATATATAAAAATAATAAAATCAAGTATTTTTAGTCTTCCTTTCATGGGGTTACGATGTATAAAGCATGTGACGGCCAGGCCGTAACCCATGCTGGTAACCTGACTGGAGGGTGTTGTTTTAAAGGTTAATAGGGCCACACTCAGTCGGGTGACACGGGCCGCGTGGAACGATCAGCCTATAAACAGAGAAGGCCTCTCCTGCTTTTACAGCCCTGCTGGTAATAATAGGTGGCTTATGCTGTATAATTGGCCCTGTGTGTGTGTGTGTGTGTGTGTGCGTGTGTGTGTGCGTGTGTGTGTGCGCGTGCGCGTGCGCGTGCGTGTGCTTGCGTCAGTGGAAAAAGACGTCATGATGACAGGTTGAAAGGCCTCGTGGACTCGCCGTCGGCTGTAGTATGTGGAATGCCCTCATGAAGCGTGGAGGCAGGCCGTGGGCCCACTCAGCTGGAGACGTCATCTGAAACAATGGAGTCGGACCGAGTTTGACCTGACCTTTCTAAGGGTCAGACAATGACTCAGTCTTTATAGAATGGCACCGGAAGGGATGGTTAGACAGCTGCTCTGAGAAGGGCGGGGGGGGGGGGCGGGGCGGTTGACGCCTCCCCTGCACAGCAGCCTCTCCATCCAGAGGTGTGAAGAATACACTGCTGCCCCCGCTACTGCGGAGAAGTTGTGAACAGCCGTTTAGCACCTCCGTTCAAGTAGCGCGGGGCACTCTGGTGTTGGGTTTGTGCGAATTACAAAGAGATGCTGGGCAGATTAGAGAGAGAGAGAGGGGTGGGGGGGGGTGTTGATGGGCTGCAATTTGGCGTCGGTAGAAAAACAACAACTAGAGACTGAAAACGGCAGGCTTGTGGTGTTAGTTGTTCTAGAGGAAGGTGCTGGTAAATGACCACTAGTGGCACTCGGGAATCCGTTTCTTTCAGTTTAATGACATGGTCGATGGTTTCTGGTGGCCCATCTACACAGCTACGTGTGTCCTTGCTATATCCCATGCTATTACCCTCGATGGCTGTAGCAGAAGCAGTCGGAGCGAGATCCAAAACGACTGAGGTGAACCAGTCGCAGGGAGAGCACGTGTACTGATCGACAATGATCCAGCTCATCAGCCACGAAGAGGGAACAGCAATGATTGGCCCGTGAATGCACTGTCCAGACTAATGCTGGCGAGCTATCAATTAAGCAACGATTTTTGGAGCTGCTCCACCCAGGTAGCCACACCGAACCATGTCCCTGGAGCTATAAGTCCTGCTTGGCCTACCCTAGTAAACGACAGTGTCTGAGAGGCTCAGACCAGCAGTGCTGTGTTGAGGCTCAGACCAGCGGTGCTGTGTTGAGGCTCAGACCAGCGGTGTTGTCTTGAGGCTCAGACCAGCGGTGTTGTCTTGAGGCTCAGACCAGCGGTGTTGTCTTGAGGCTCAGACCAGCGGTGTTGTGTTGACCCAGTGCTGTAGGTCAGCAGGCGGCCCGCCATGCCGGAAGAACATCCTCTAGAAGGAAATGTGGTGACAGTCCGGGGAGATCCGGCTCTGGAGAAGCATCGCGTTGTTTATCACATCGACGGGGGCGGGGGCGTTCCGATATTCAGCCGGAGAGAAGGACATTACGTAATCACAGTATTTGTTTTAAAAAAATTGTTTCTAGATGGAGCACATTGTGGAGATGAATTGGTGTATACTGGACAGCTCGGCCTGTGATAGGTGGTACACATTTGTTATTCTAGCATTTATCAGGAGGGTTTCTATTGGTGTAGACTTGACAGGGAAAAGGGTCCATACACACGGCCGGTTGTGACCACAGTGTACTAGAGTTGAACTGTACAGAGGTTGTGACTACATCATACTAGAGTTGTATTGTACAGAGGTTGTGACTACAGCGTACTAGAGTTCTAATGTACATCGGTTGTGGCTACGTCATACTAGTCATACTGTACAGAGGTTGTGACTACAGTGTACTACAGTTGTACTGTACAGCGGTTGTGACTACAGTGTACTAGAGCTTTACTGTGCAGAGGTTGTGACCACAGCAAGGGCGTAAGTTTGGTCTCAACATTGGTACAGACACAACAAGATAATGCGAACAAGTTTGCTCAAATATTGGTAGGGACAGTTCCATATGCAAACCTACGCCTTTGGACCACAGTGTACTAGAGTTTGACTTAATGCTCTGTGGTGAGTCACAGCCTCGGTAGAGTCCTACTGTAAATAGGTCCAGCACAGTAGCCTCTTCCCCTTTCAGCACAAGCCTTCTCAGCAGGGACTGCTACTCTCATCATCTTATTCCCCCCAACACTCCCTCCGGAGTAGGGAGGGAGTGAGTGAGTGAGTGAGTGAGTGAGTGAGGGTGTGTGTGTGTGTGTGTGTGTGTGTGTGTGTGTGAGCGTGATAGGTCCATGTCTGAGCGTCCGAAGGTCTAAAAGTCCCCCTAAATGTGAGCGCGAGCTTTTCTGTTCGTGGAAAAGTGTCTCGCGCGCGCTTTTGTGTGTGTGTGTGTGTGTGTGTGTGTGTGTGTGTGTGTCCAAATATCCCAGAATGTACATTGGTTTGTGTGCGCGGGTGTGAGTGTGTTTGTCTTTTCACTCCAGTTCCCTGAGTGGATGACCAGGCATACTGTCAGAGCGTCCAGTGATCCAGCCGGCCTCTGGTCTGGCCGTGGCCCCGGGGAGACGATACTGCTGTGCCTCCTTCCCCTGCACGCTCCAGAAGGCGTCGGACAGCCTGTCGTTTATCAAGCGTGACACTGGCCTTTACGACAAAAAGCTGTGCTCCATGAAGGATGTTTAGAGCACACTAAGTATATATCCCAGCAGGGACCTAATACAATTATTCACCTATCGGATGGCAGGTCATTCGTCAAGTTTTGTTTATGTCAACTGCCTGTACGCCTCGGTTTTTGCTCTCAAAATTAGCGAGCAAAGAGAAAGAGAGAGAGAGAGAGAGAGAGAGAGCAGTAGACAGGAGGTTGAGCTTGGGTCGCGGCCTACGAGTCGCAGACTCCGCTTAACCTCTCTGTCTCTCTCTCCTTCCTCCCGGTTTATTTTCCAGCCGTAGCATTTCTCAAGTTGTCTTTGCCGTAGCGTTCCTCCGCACTGGGTTTACGACTGCAGATGGTGGCTGTGCAGCAGCGGCTGGTGGGCCTTCAAAATGTGTGAGTGATTTCTGCTTGCCATTGAGTCAAAGCCGCATGTGTTTCGCCGGGTTCAAGCGATTATAATAGTGTTCACGTGACATAAGCCATCGCAGCTGGGAGGAAGATAATTAAACGTGTGACAGAGAGCGAGAGAGAGGGGTGTATGGGTATGTTTGGGTGAGTGGGTTTGGGAAGGAGGAGAGGAATTTGCCCGCAGACTAGCACCCTCTGTATTGTTAACCTCACCGTAAACCCCTCGAGGCCGTGCTGGAAGGTATAACGCAGGATCAGCAATATCCAGCACACTCCATTTCCCCTTAATTTTTCCAACCCACATAAATAGGGGCTTTCGTTGGGCCGTTATTTTGCGGTAGCGCGATGTCGTTGGACCTTTCTGCTGATTGCAGAAAGCCTCGAACAAGTGAACACCCTCCTGGCTGATTGCAGGGAAATGGAGACGCAAGCAACCCGGATCAATTAGTTTAATTAACGCGGAAGCCGTCTGGCACAGGGTCATTAGTGGCGGGGTTTGAGACGTGGTGAAACCACTAATGCCTTTCTGCCAACCCACACTAAATCGTTTCGTCTGACCAAACCCGCTGACTTTGTGTCACTCTGCCGCGACAGTAAACGTGTCAACGGTCATGTGTTGTCACGACGACAGATTGAAAATATAAGAAGTGGTTCCCAATACTCAGACATATTGTAGCGTCTTAGGCTGGTGTGCATGTGAATGGTTGGAATATCATTGAAATTTAAATGTGTCTTGTTATCCCCCCCCCCCCCCCCTGTGTTTTTTTTCTGCTCCGATGGGTAGCTCTCCTTTTGAATTACGGGGAAAGACTCCACTACCACCGCAGCTTTGCAGTTGAGAATAGCCAGTTGCTCTACACCCACCAACTTACTTGCACATAAAGACTCACACAGGCACGCACAAGCCCACTCTGAGAGGACCACCCCTTCTCCTTCTACAAAGACATTGCAAATGCCACAGCCCGCTATCTCCAGATTAGTCTTGCCCTGCTAACAATAGCTACTACATTTACATGCCCAGCAGGGAGCTGGTGATGAGGAGGGGATGGTTGGTGGCGGATGCAACTTTTAAAGCTAGACTGATCCCCCGGTGGATAACAACCCATTAAATGCTAATTGCTCCTTTATTTACAGTACTTCTAGATCACTATCAAGATGGGATGGTTTGTGTATGCGAAGTAGTGTGTGTGTGTGTGTGTGTGTGTGTGTGTGTGTGTGTGTGTGTGTGTGTGTGTGTGTGTGTGTGTGTGTGTGTGTGTGTGTGTGGGGCAGTGAAAACACAAGTTTCCAGTTTGCTGATTAAAGCTTGTTCCCCTTCCTTTGTTGTTTCCTGTGTGTTTATTTTTTTCCACGTTGGAGAAGCGTCCATGGCCAATGTGTTTGGCACATATTCAAATCAGTTTCCCATGGCAACTATCAGGTTTCAGTATTTACTAAAGACTGAATGTTGGTCTATTCACGTTGTTCTTCTATGGTGTTTTGTTGGTGCTTGATCAGTCACCCCCCCCCCCAAAACACCTTCATCATTTGGATAAGCGACTGACACTCACAAAGCTATCGCTCACAGAGTTTGTCAGGGGCTCCGCTAAACGTTAATGTTCTCTTTATCTTGAGGAATTTGCGTCGACGGCACATCGGTTTTACCCTCGCGTGGTTCGGAGTGACAGCCAGGCCTTGACCTTCTGGATGTAAGTGCTGAGTTTGTCCAGAGCGGATGAGCACACTGACGTCCATTATCAGCGTGACCACACACTGCACTGGGGGGGGGGGGGGGTCGAGTGTGTACATTAACCCAGGATACTGTGGATGGCTTTGTGGAACGGGGCAGTGAATGGAGAGAGAGAGAGGAGGAGATGAGGAGAGAGGGAGAGAGGAAGAGAGGAAGAGAGGGGGAGAGGGAGAGATGCGTGTAGACCTTCAGCTGTCTCCTTCGTGGGAATCCGTGACAAGGAAGCTTCTCTGGGATTTACATTACTCTGCAGCCGGAGCCCCGCTCCTCTTCTGGGAGATTCCCTCCGTCCGTCCGTCCGTGCACATGCTGGAAAACGGGATACCGTCTCTCTCGCTCTCTCGCTCTTTCGCTCTCGTTCTCTCTCTCTCTCCCTCTCTTTCACCGAGCCCGGGCGGCAGTGTTTTCACGTCAGTCGTCCAAAACAAACCCAGAGTTCTTTGCGGCTCATTGTGACCTGGGCTTCTTACGGTGCGGAGACCCTGGCGTACAGTGTGGTGTTCAAATCGTGACCTCGGATTCATCACCGGATCCTTTGTCTCCCCACGTAGGTTAACCACAATACCAGTGGTGTCTAGCCCCGTCATGACTGGAGGCTGAGACATTTATCAAGAGCCATGTCTGAAAGCACGCTCGGTACACCTGCTTCAACCTCGTATATCATTTTACCTCATGTATCATTATCACCAGTCCAGACCTAGGACAAATGGTAATGGTGGGTTACAGTTTCCACCACAAGCCCATTGATTGTTCATTTTAAATAGTAACTCTCCCTTGAGGTCTGATCATTATCGGTCCAGAGTCCAACCACAAGAAGTAAAGGGCTAACCGAGGCGCTGTACTCCAGATGCCAGCCCCTGAGAGGCCCAGGGGATCGTGGCACTGCTTATCTACACCGTGACTCACGCTGGCTCATCTTCCATCCAGGCCCCACTCTGCGGCCACCCTCCCTGGTGGACAGGGTGCTCATTTCTGCTAACATAAACTTCCATTCCGTCGTTGGCTAACCCAAAGTGGGACAAAGTGTGGGGCTCTTCCTGTATCCCCCCCCCCCCCGCCCTCCTCCTCCTTCTACTCCGGCCCTCGTCTATAAACCGAAGGCCCTCTGTTGATATGCCGCCCAGAACACTGCCCACCCCCACATCATCATGGATGACAGTGTAACTGAAGTGTAATGTTCAGTGAGATAACGGCTGCAGTGCGTTTACTGTGCCGGCCTTCCTTCCACGGGGAAAAAATGGCTCCGCAAAATGGTGGCAAGCCTCAGCTTCATTCAAGTTCTCCTCCCTCTCCTTTTCCTGTCTTGATCACCCCCTCTGTTCTCCTGTGTCTGCCCCCCCATACTTTTTATCCATCCAACTTTCTTTTTTTTGTTCCTGTTAGCTCCATTCTCCTGTCGACATCTCTGACCCCCCCCCCCCCCCCCCCCCCCCTCCTTTCTCCCCATCCTTTCCTCCATACATCCTCTCGTCCTCTGACCCAGCGCTGGGCTTCACCTGTAGCTTTACGTGTTGCCAGGCGGGCGGAGAGCCTGCTGAAGAGGTTGCCAGGTCCTGGGCGCCGCTGCAGAAGGTTTTTCTTTGGAGTGATGGATGTTTGGGCTGTGCTTTGTGGTGCTCCGCCGGGAGAGAGAGGCACACAGCTGTAGAAACAACAGTGGGACTCCACTTAGACGGTCTGCTTTCTTGTTTTCCCATCGAATTTGCCCCACAGGGGTGTGTGTGTGTGTGTGTGTGTGTGTGTGTGTGTGTGTGTGTGTGTGTGTGTGTGTGTGTGTGTGTGTGTGTGTGTGTGTGTGTGAGAGAGAGAGAGAGAGAGAGAGAGAGAGAGAGAGAGAGAGAGAGAGAGAGAGAGAGAGAGAGAGAGAGAGAGAGAGAGAGAGAGAGAGAGAGAGAGAGAGAGAGAGAGAGAGAGAGAGAGAGAGAGAGAGAGAGAGAGAGAGAGAGAGAGAGAGAGAGAGAGAGAGAGAGAGAGAGAGAGAGAGAGAGAGAGAGAGAGAGATTCTACAGAAGTGTCAGTTAGCGCTTGTGCATCTGTACACATTTGTAAGTGTGTGTTTAGCACTTTGTACAAGTGTGTCATGAGGTGTGTTCCAGCAACAACTGATCTCAGTTTTTTTCACAGTGTTTTAATCTGTTAGTGTTTTTGAAGGCATAAAGCAGCTTTGTGAGCAGGCAAACCTGTGTGTGCTGCAAAACGTTCCAACCGTCAAATGGGAGGTCCAGAAGGCAACGTGTTTTTTTAATTGATGCCAGACCGGGCAATAGGTACCAGTTGTTCTTGCTTTAGCCTTGTCATAGATACTCAATGATTAATTCAGAAGTTTTATCCGAATGTTCTGGTTTATGGCATATTGGTTCATTTGGTTCTACTTCCGCAGAGATGGTAGTCACACACTCTCTGGCGGGCCTCCCAAGGCTTCAGAAAAAGCAGAGAGGGACCACCCAGGTAAACAGGCTGACTTGTTTGTCTCCCTCTCCCCAGTGTGAGCGTGCTGATTGGCGCTCCCAAGGCCAATACCAGCCAGCTGAACGTCACAGAGGGCGGGTCCGTGTTCTACTGTCCCTGGAGCCTGCACCAATCACAGTGCCACAGCATCGAGTTTGACACTCAAGGTAAGCAAACTCAAGTCACAAGAGTCTAACCCCTCCGCTATTTGAATGTTCGTTTTGATTTTTTTATTCGATTATGTTTTAATAAATGCTGAGGAGGCATAATGCTGGAAATGATATTTTGCACGACATTATATCGTGTCACATGTTGGTTTTGACAACAACAGAGCATCGCTTCAGCACCTCTAAAGATGTTTTACACTCTCCTCACTGTTAAAGAAAATGCTTTTTTGGGGTGGGGTGGGGGGTCTTGACCGCTGACTGAAGTGTTGGAAGGAAGCTTAGAGGATGTCTGAGGGCCGTTAAGCTGGTCAAGCTTAGCTGCTCTTCCGTCTCCTTCCTACACCACTCGTCCACTTCCCTTCACGCCTTTGTAGCGAGTGGGTCGGGATCCTGCGTCAGTGTTCTGCTCCGGCGAACGGCTGTCCATTCCTGGAAACTACGAAGTCCGCTTCTCGCCTTCCCGTTGGTACACTTCCTTTGGAATGTGAAAGAGAAGGGGTGTGCTTTTAGAGGCTTTATTAGCTAACAATGCCGTTGTAGCCGACCTTAAGGCTATGGGTGTGTCTCGTCGTGCTCAAGTAAACAGCAAAGGAACAAACAACTAAAGCTGAATAAATACCTCCTAGAATAAATAGTCCCCACACAGGGGCAGTAAGTAGATGACAATAGGTTTGACTCAAGTCTGATTGGCTGACACAGGATGGAGGTCAGGTGATGCACAGCTTCCTCCTCTCCGCAGGTGAGAGAGTTAGAGTTGCAGTCGCTAGATCTACGATTTACCCATGGAGCTGTAAAGAGGCTGGCTAAAGGTTGTGGGGTGGAAGTAAATGTGGACGGACGGACGGACGGACGGACGGACGGACAATACTATACTATAAATCTGAAACATGCAGTGTGAAACAAGTTGGTTTGAGAGTGACACAACACTGGCTAAACACCTACCAAGTCGTTTTAGTATACTCCCTTTCCTGTAAAACAAGCACATTTCTTTAGTGCTAACTGAAAGACAGTAGGAGGCTACATGCACATGTAATATGACCGATACGTGTGCGTGTGTGTGTGTGCGTGCGTGCGTGCATGCGTGTGTGTGTGTGTGTGTGTGTGTTGCCCAGTCACGAGGGTGTGGCTGGCTTCTTTCCCGGGAAGTCAAAGGCCTGCAGCGCGCCCTATCTCTGATTTACTGTCCACGCCAGAGAGATAGGGGCTGGGGGCGGGAGACACAAGCCTCTGTGTAGGAATCCACCGCTTCCTGCTCTATCCTCATACATTTTCCGTCCGTTTTCCACAGAAAATGTCAATCCTTGGGTGCTGGCCGCCGGGCCAAGGATGAGTGACGTCATGTACGTCTGAAGGTTATTGGGGTGTGGGATAGGGCCCACGTTCTGACAGCCCGCGCCCTTCATTCTGCCGACGGCGGCTTTGAAGCGAGAGAGGGGGGGGGGGGGCGGTCCAGGAGTGCCAATTCCCGCCATCTGGACTGCAAGAGCAGAACCTTTTGTAACACAAGTGAACACTGTGTTTGTGTTGTTATCT
Source organism: Aplochiton taeniatus (assembly GCA_017639675.1). Taxonomy (NCBI): domain Eukaryota; kingdom Metazoa; phylum Chordata; class Actinopteri; order Galaxiiformes; family Galaxiidae; genus Aplochiton; species Aplochiton taeniatus. The sequence goes on along the minus strand of CM030174.1, from coordinate 5,805,875 downwards.
TTGAGCTTCATGGTTTACACGGACGGCCATGAACATCCAGGCAGGAAGTGAACTGGACAGGGTCTTTATTCAATAAGGATAATGACAGCGACATGTCTCCTAGTCCAGGTCAACTAAGCTGAAGTGGCGGCTCATCCAATCGTCCCCATTATGCTCACATTTAAATTGACAAAATATAGTACGGCACAATTCAAACTGGAATCTTAAATGCCAGGACGGCCATAGGTATCGTGGGTCAATACTGCCGTGATAAAGGGCCTTGTGTGTGTGTGTGTGTGTGTGTGTGTGTGTGTGTGTATGTGGCCCCGCAGGTCTGTGAGTGTGGGTGAGGTCTGACCCAGAGACCACTGGCCCTCTTAATCACCCTGACTAATTGGGTCAAAGTGGTCAGAGGAGAACCCCCCCCCCCTCCATTTCCTCTTCGGCTCTGATAAGGGAATGCCAGGGGAATGGGAAGAGGCAATGGATTGGGGGAGGGAGGGAGGGAGGGACCGGAGCTCAGTCTGTGTTCTCCAACCCCCCCTTCCCCCCCGCCTCTCTCTCTCTCTCTCTCTCTCTCTCTCTCTCTCTCTCTCTCTCTCTCTCTCTTCTTCCCCTGCTGCCGGCCCTCCCCTAGGGGCAGCTGATGTGGTGAGTGAATTCGGCCATTTGTCCCTGACCCCGTTGACACTCACTAATGGCTCTCCTCCCCTCTCTCTCTCTCACACACACACACACACACACACACACACACACACACACACACAGTTCAAAGGCTAGCCAGTGTGCTAGTGGCGGAACACCCTCCTGACTCCACCACGGCCCTCGGCCGTCCCCAGAGAGGCTGGGCCTGGCACCAGGAACAACAGCTCCAGCTCCTCCAGCACCTTTTAAGGGCAGACGATGACACATGGATCCCGCTCTCTACTTCGTCTCTCAATCCGAACCCGTGTTCTGGTGCGGGGGAGGGGGGGGGCGTTCCGCGTGACTCGACTGAAGCGGCCGACTGGCTTCGTGGCGTCAGGGCGAGAGACGGGACACTTGATACGAAGACGTAGTGTTCTGTTTTACCGTGACCGGGAGAAACTGGAGAGCTGTCAAGTGATAAACGGTTTCTAAATGGTCTCCATGCTGGATGGCTCTCTGTGAGCTGAGAACCAAAACGGTTGTCTGGGTAATGTGGTCTGAAACACACACTCGCTCACCCTGACTCTCTCTCTGTCTGAATCACACACACACACACACACACACACACACACACACACACACACACACACACACACACACACACACACCCCCCTCCACGTTATCAAAACAGCAGCCCCCAACCTCTTTTTCTGAGCTTTAAAAACGAAAAAAGGTCTAGAGGTTTGCTGTACTGAAAAGTGTGGCGTCCCTACCGTGGCTTAGCTGTGGAAACAAGCCGCCTCAACGTTTGATGTGCGAGGTTTTGGCGGCCGCGGCTGCATCAGGGCTCTCTCCGCACAGGGGTGGGACACAGACGTGACGCGCTCAGGGGCCACCCTGGGATGAGGGACGTCGGAAGGGGGTTCAAGGACTGACGGAGGTCAGGTCACGAAAGGGCCGTCAGCACGCGTTGATACAGAGAGCCGTTTGAAATGTGCAAGAGCGAGGACGAGAGATAACAAAAATTGTTTTGAGAAATGAAAATAATATATCCATTAGCTGATTAAAGAGCATAGAGATTGTGAGCGTGTCTGGAACAAAAGTGCGTGTGTGTGCGTGTGTGTGTGTGTGTGTGTCGGTGTGTCGGTGTGTGTGTGTGTGTGTGTGTGTGTGGGACAGGGCTAGAACAGTTGGGATCCTTGGAGCCAGGTTCTCCCCTCTATTTCCACTAAGACATAGAGCAGGCCAGCTCTCTGAGGAGGAGGAGAGAAAAAGAAGAGGAGGAGGAGGAGGAGGAGGAGGAGGAGAGCCTGCTTTCCTCACCTCCCCAAAAGGTTGTGACCCCTGGCATACTTTCCGTCCCGGCCCACGTCCATAAGAGATACTTCTCGGTTGCAACATTGCAGTCGTGTTGTAGCTATGGCGATCTGCGGTGGGAAGGGATGCGGAGGAGAGAGCGGGGTCGGCCTGGAGATATGATGTCACTCCTACTTTTCCCTCTTTGACGGCGGACCTTTCACTGCTATGTGATCTCAGCGTTTCAATTGCAAGCCCTCGAGGTAGGGCTATGACCAATGGGGCCGTTTGAAGTAGATGAACCTCAGCAAGCCTACATTTGTCGGGATTGATCCTCTCGGTACGCAGATGTTGCCATCTGTCTCGGCCAATAAAGCGGCCGTTTGAACCTGGTTCGTTAGACCATCTGTCATGTCACCTGCTGCTGTGGCAGTTCTGAGGAGGGAGGTCTAGGTGACCGGCCAGGTGGCCAAACAGAGCCAGGGGTCAAAGAGGCCAAGCCGGGCCAAAGCAGGCCAAGCGGGGCCAAGCCAGGCCAAACCGGGCTAGTGAGCAATTCCACCCATTCCCATGTGCACAGCAGCAGAGCAGTAAAAACATCTCTGACCCTGTAAACGTTTCAGCATGACTTTTTTTCTTCTGTAATTGAGAGTTAAGCAAGCTTGTTGTGTGTGGCAAATGTCCAGATGTTGTCCGGACACACTGAGAATCTGGGAGGAAGAAGGCAGACTGAGTGATTCACTGGGAGCCTGGTGACGACGTGTGTGTGTGTGTGTGTGTGTGTGTGTGTGTGTTGGAGCTCTGTCACTCAGTGGGGTGTGTTTTCTCTCCGTGTTTCTCCCAGGGGACCGCACCGTCTCTCTGAACAACACGGAGCACCAGGCCGAAGTCAAGTCCCACCAGTGGTTCGGCGCCACGGTGCGTTCCCACGGCGACACTATTCTGGTAAGGTGACCCTGTTCTGAAATAGAGGAGCGGGCGGCTTTGCGTGTGCGAGTGCGTGTGTGTATGTATCTTAGTCTTTGGTTTATGTGGGTCTGTGTATGTTTAGTTATGCTTGTGTTTGGGGTTGGGAGGGTTATGGTAAATAATACAATTTCTTTAAACTTTGCTCTGAAGCACAAAGTTGCCCTTTGTAGTTCTGGCAACGTGGGGCCTATAGTTGATACTGTGCTTTGATGTCATGGAGGATGTATATGTTTTTTTCTTCATAGCTTTCCCTCCAAGGTCATTGTCCGCATGGTTTGTTGTGATTTGGCTCAAATTTTCGCTTGCAGTCTCTGTCGCTGTGGAGTTGTTGCCCCGTGACATCAAAGTCAATCCGCCTGTTAGTTTGAGCTGATTTTGTGTGAACGGTGTGTGTAGGTCTGTGTGTGCGTGGGACCTGGGTTAAGTTACATGCTCGCTTGGCTCCAGATGCACTGTTGACCTCACCCTGGGCACCCCCCACCTCACCCCATCCCACCCCCTGTAAGTTCATCCGAATGTTGTTGCAACTGGAAAAACATCTCCTAACCTCACCTCTGCCAACCCCCCCCCCCCCCCCTTCACTGTGTGCTCAGGCCTGCGCACCGCTCTACTCCTGGAGGACCAAAGAGGACATGGCCCAGTCGGACATCACCGGAACCTGCTACCTCTCCGACCGGAACTTCACCAAGTTTGTGGAATATGCTCCCTGTCGCACGGGTAAATAAATCACCCGTACTTTCCACGCATTCAAAACGTTAGCACTGTTTTTCAGGCACCGTTACCCTTCCCTGCATTTAGCCTCTGGGAGGCGGCGCACAACCGTTGGACGCGGCAGCTGTACACTCGGTTGGAAACGTGCACAGCGGGGTCAAGTGTTAGGCTCGCGGGGCGGAACGGAGGGGATGGTTTGGGAGATCAAGTAACGCTGGCTAACGGCTTCCAGAGACTGCCTGCGAGCTGGGTAAAGATAGAGACACAGTTCCCCTGTTGGTAGTACGATCCATCATGTTCTTCTCCGCGTCAGACCCCTACTGGGATAACAGACCCCTCTGCTGAGTTGGAATGGATGATGAGCTGGCACCTGTTGTCTTTGGAAATTGGAGCGATTAAAAAAATATTTACTCGCTTATTTTGTGCTTATTTTATTTTTTTTTTGCAGCGATGTAAAAAGAACCATGAAAACTCCTTTCAAAAAGACATAGTAATAGGCTTTTTTGTTGCCACATGTTTGAACGAAGGATTTTCCAATCGCTTTTTCTGTGACGCGTGTGATTTTTCTGAAGTGTTTTTCTGCGCTTTTGTTTCAGAGTTCAATAGCGAAGGGGGACAGGGCTACTGTCAGGGAGGCTTCAGCGCTGACTTCACCAAGGTACAACAAGACCTCAGCCATGAAGGAGCTCCATTAGCTTCATGGAACAGAACTCAAAAAATGATAACGATATACCCTTCTTCTCTATTTTGCTTCTCTTTATGTTACAACATGCTTTACAATACAAACAACACGTGGAAGTTATGTCAAAACAATACAACAGATTATTGTTGAAACAATAAAATGGATTTGATTGAAAATCACACAGTGGTCTTCACTTAGACACTGGAGTAATGTATTTAAACATAGGTCAAATGTTTTCACACACACTGATAATATTGTCTTACATGGTGATCTTAACTTATACACTGGAGTAATGTATTTAAACATAGGTCAAATGTTTTCACACACACTGATTATATTCTCTCACATAGTGATCTTAACTTATACACTGCGGTAACGTATTTAAACATAGGTCAAATGTTTTCCCACACACTGATAATATTCTCTTAAACAACGGTACGGTTCTCATACCAAGTAACAATGTTTTCACACACAGTGATAGTGCTGTTTTTGTTTCTCATCTAGGAGGGGAAAGTGGTACTGGGAGGACCAGGCAGCTTCTTCTGGCAAGGTACTTGGCTTGACGCCAACATCTCAAATCAAAACAGCAAAAACGTAAAAAAAACAAAACAAAAAAAAGCCAATGGCCTCTCGAAATGAGAAAAACACATCAACTTTTAGAGACCTTTTCCATTGACGTCCTCTCTCCACTCTTCCCCCCCTTAGGCCAGGTGATCGCAGCAGACAAGGAGGAGATCATCAAGAACTACTACCCCGGGTACTTCTTTCAGTCTGTGGCGGGCCAGCTCCAGACCAGACAGACCCAGGTCAAATATGACGACAACTACCAAGGTAGGCCTGCCGCCCCAATTGCAACGCTCGTTAATTACGCTGGTCTCTCCGAAGTCACCGTCTGATTGGTCGCCTCGTGTGTCCGTCATGGCTGATGTCCATCTTCTCCCCCGGTTCTATGTAGGCTACTCTGTTGCCGTCGGATACTTCAGTGGAGGTGGGAAGGAAGGTGAGGGCAATTCACACACATCTGCTCCGCAGACCTCGACACACAGAACACACAAGCAATGGCGTATGAGTTTCACGTGCGCGCCCTAACGTAAACGTTTAATACACCTGTGAGGGGAAGGGGAACTGTAAACTCCTCTTGAGTATTCTCGCTTGCCGTTGAGCTGGAAAAGGTTCGGATTGCTGGAATTCCCAAAGAGTTCCAGCCAGGCTACTGTGACCTGTGTGCTATTTCCCCTCCTGAATCTCTGCACGTTGTTTTTGTCTGTGCGCCTCTCAGATTATGTGGCTGGGATTCCAAAAGGAGCGCAGCTTTACGGTTTGGTAAGGAAACTTAACTTGGGCACTCACTTTCAGACTTTTTTGAGGGAGGGGGTAGTGTAGGCCTGAGGGACGAATACAACACACACAAAAAAAGGACAACCCCATGATAACATTTGGTAAAGCGGTGAATAGTTTTACCTTCAGTGAACACCTAAACAAACTAATTCCATGTGTATTTGCTGTCTTGCAGGTGTCCATTCTGAATGGCACTGATCTGAATAGCCTCATCAACTACACTGGCGAACAGGTGAGCCAAAGACGGACCATCTGTAGATCTGCAGTAAATCACTCTTATTATTTCAAGGCTCCTGTGGTTTTGTATCTCTGTTTCTTGTGGTAGAAATGAATCTGTGGCGTATACTTCTAATCTTCAATGATTGAATATTGAGGAAATTGATTGACACACATTGAAAGAGAGATTTGACTGGCAATGCGCTATATTTTCATCTTAGCCGTCATGCTACGTTTGTGAACTAGAAGTCTCTTAACACTTCAGTTGCCATCCAGGCTATGACTTGGATGAAATTATTGTTTTCAATGCCCGAGCACTGATCCTAGCGGGGGAATCGGATAGACATCCAGTAGGTTCACAGATCCCTGGGTTGATGTGAATCTCACTTTGATCACAGTGATGGAAATAGGACGTGTGTTCCAATTTGGTTTTCACAGATGGGATCCTATTTTGGCCACGCTGTGGCCACGACAGACATCAACAAGGACGGGTGAGCAGGAGTCAGACCAAACACCTGTCTTTCCGTATTTTCACCTTTACACCTTCTTTGCTGCAAACGCACACTCAATGTTTCACGCCCACAGTATATTAATGCAATGTGAGGTTTCTACATACGATCCGACCCAAGAAATATAAAATGGACAACTTAAGGTTGTCGATTTGTCTCTTGTCTTTTCATACCAAATAACTTCCCTGCGCCTTAACCATGCTAAACAAGATTTTTCCATATCCATATTACACTATTGGAAAAAAAGAACTCCTCAAACTGTTGGTTCAGTTCATTTCGATCAAAGCATCCCATAGATGGTGTATATGTGACTCTCCCCCCTTCCCCCAGGCTGATAGACCTGCTGGTCGGAGCCCCCCTGTTCATGGTGCGGGGGTCGGACAACCGCCCGGAGGAGATGGGCCGCGTCTACGTCTACCTGCAGCGGGGCCCCCTGAAGCTGGAGCCCCAGACGCCCCAGCTGACGGGCACCCAGGTGTTTGGGAGGTTTGGCAGCAGCATCGCCCCCCTGGGAGACCTCAACCAGGACGGGTTTAACGGTGAGAGAGGCTGGATCGCTGCTGCTGCCGTTGTTGCTGTTGTTGTTGCTGCTGCTGTTGTTGTTGTTGTTGTTGCTGCTGCTGCCGTTTGTTGTTGTTGCTGTTGTTGTTGCTGCTGCTGTTGTTGTTGTTGTTGTTGTTGCTGCTGCTGCCGTTGTTGTTGTTGTTGCTGTTGTTGTTGCTGCTGCTGCCGTTGTTGTTGTTGTTGTTGTTGTTGTTGTTGTTGCTGTTGTGTTGAACAGTTTTTTGGGGGGCATATACAGTACTGTGCAAAAGTTTTACGCAGGTGTGAAAGAATGCTGGCAAAAATGTAAAAGCAAAGAGTGGTCACAGCAAATATTGATTTAATTTAGAGTGTTCATTTGTTCATTCACTTTGCATTTAGTTCATTGATCGAAACAAACTATTAACCCTTTGATTTTTGAAAGCATTCTTACTTTACACACCTGCCTAAAACCTTTGTACAGTACTGTATATATAATGTTTACTATTCCTCAGGTGGAAACCCACACGGAAATGTTCGTTCTTTGCTTATTTTACGTTTCTTTCCTTGTTTACCTCTTGCTTGGTTTTATGATACTCTCTCATATTTTAGTTTTTTTGTGTTTATTTACAGCGTGGTTCTGAATGTTATCCGACCTGCTTTTTCTCCTTTACTAGACGTGGCCATCGGCTGTCCCTTCGGAGGAGAGGACAAGCAAGGACTGGTGCTCATCTACAACGGATACATCGGTGGACTCTTGGACAAGCCCTCCCAAGTGATTTCCGGCCAATGGGCCTCAGGAGCCGTTTCTGCCAGCTTCGGGTTCGCTCTGCGAGGGGCCAAGGACCTGGACGACAATGGATATCCAGGTAAAAGTGGGCGGGAGCTAGGACATAACGTAACCCAGGTAGAGTCAGAAGATTGAAATTGTGAATGATGTCTCCTGGATGTCCATTAACTGGAATATGTGTTTTTTTTCCTGCAGATCTTATTGTCGGTGCTTTTGGTGTTGACAAGGCAGTTCTCTACCGGTACTTCCCCCCCCCCCCCCCCTCCCACTCCAAAAATACAGCTGGTGTTCTAAGAATTTAAAATGGTTTCTCCTGTGCAATGTTTTCTGAGCATGATAAAATATCATCATGTATATGTAGATACATCTGTCTAGTTCAAAGGTGATTGTGTAATGTTCTGTCCCTCTGGCGTGCCACCAGGTCTCGTCCCGTTGTGGACACCAGGGCCTCTCTGACGGTGTACCCCACCATGATCAACCCCGAGGAGAAGAACTGCGTCATCACCAACGGCAACCGCACCATACCGGTGTCCTGGTGAGTGCTGGGCTGTCTTCGCGCACAGCCCTCCATCAGCCCTCAGTGTGTGTGTGTGTGTCAGCCCTGAGTGTCAGTTCGCTGCATGTTCAGACAGCCAACTCTCCTGGTCCTTCCCCGACAAGATGGAGTTTTCCTGTTCCTAATTAAAAGAATCTGCTCGCAGACATGAATGCCCTCTCTCTCTCTCTCTCACACACACACACACACACACACACACACACACACACACACACACACACACACACACTTAAATAGACTCGTATCAACGATCATCTTTTTCTTAGTCTTGCCTTGAGACCTTTTTTTGTGTGCAGCTACTGTAACTTCCACAAGCTTCCTCTTTTCTGGACAGGAGCCGTCAAATAGCTACGTGCTAAAAAGGAGAATGGTGGAGTGTTGAACCCTGTAACGTGCATGTCACTCGTTCTGTGACAGAGGAGAAGAAAAGGCTGCTCGTTGCCTAACATAAATG
>CM030174.1:5647226-5792226 GCA_017639675.1 Aplochiton taeniatus | reverse complement strand
ATGCGCTGGATTGAATGAAGCCCCATTCGGTCAATGTAAATATAATTTTGGATGACCTGTTTTCATTGGCTATGTATTAAGCTGTCTGTCAACCTTAAACAATCATAATCCTGGGTAGGTCCCTGTTGTACAGTCTAAGGTAACATGACCTTATATTATATTGTTACACTACGCCTTGTTGATGCATTACCTTACATGACATTGTTGCATTACGTTACATTGTAACATTACATGACATTGTTACACTACGCTACATTGTTACATTACGTTACATTGTTACATTACGTTACATTGTCAGGCTGACTTATGCTTACATCCCTGTGGCTCAGTCCAAGGTAACTCTAGGTCAGGTTTGCCCCAGGTCTGTCTGAGTGTGACATCATCCCACTGAGTCTGTCATCGGCCCTTTGACTGATAGGAAGCATGTTAACAGGATTTTTTATGGCCACTGCGGTGGGCCTTGGTGTGTGTGTGTGTGTGTGTGTGTGTGTGTGTGTGTGTGTGTGTGTGTGTGTGTGTGTTTAATGGAATGTATTACTCACGTCTTTGTAACATGTTCAATCCTGTTAGGTTAACTGTAGTAGTAGTAGTAGTCAACAACCGTGAGGCCTTTTATTCATAGCTGTGTTTGAAGTTGTGTAAATCTAATTTCCTCCAGCGGGCCTGCATACTTCCTAACCTCCACTGTCTTTCTGTCTTTCAGTCCCAGATACTGTTGGACTGTGGAGAGGACAACATCTGTGTCCCGGATTTGAAGCTGGCAGTTCATGGGTGAGTCCATTCATTTTCTCTCGCTCTCTCTCTCTCTCTCTCTCTCTCTCTCTCTCTCTCTCTCTCTCTCTCTCTCTCTCTCTCTCTCTCTCTCTCTCTCTCTCTCTCTCTCTCTCTCTCTCTCTCTCTCGCTCCCCCCGTAAACCCCTCAGTATGACAGCGGTTCCACGTCCAGAATCTCAGGAAAATATCCCTGGTATTTCGGGCTGGGGAGGATCCTTGGTGAACAGACACCGAACTATTCACCCCCGTCCAGATGCAAATGACAAGGAGAACCTTGGTCCCTCCGCAGGATAAATACAGCTGTCTCCGTTGCTCTGGTGCTTTGCTTGGGTTAGCATACCGGGGGATTCTGTTGATAGGCGGAGCAGGGTCGTAAGCGCTGGCTGGAAAACAGGAAGTGAGTCGGTGTGGCTCTAACAGGTGCCGTGATTGGCTGACGTGCTGTCTGGGGAAAGGATGAACCAAGTCTGCTTGGAATGTACAGGCAGGGAGGAAGGAGTTCCCTGCCAAACTCTTTGACCCCCTCTCCTCCTCCTCCTCCTCCTTTGAAGCTGCATTGGGCAGCGCCGATGACCGACTCACTTTGAATTGGAGAAATCTGTGAGCGTTTTTCTTTAAAAGAAAAAAAAGACAACAACCCTCCTCCTCCACTCAAACTATATTGGTTTTCTACAGCTTCAAGACAAAGAGTGATTGGTTGTTGATAGACTCTCGTTTTAAACACAAGCTCTCGTATTGGCAGTTGGGGGAAGTAGGGTTGATGACATATTCCCAGGAGCTTAAATGGAAAATATTCCACCATTCTTGCACTGTTATTCCTGTAGTTCCTCTGCCAACGCACGTGACCTGTCGAACCAAGGTCGCGGCCAGAAGGCTTAAGGGTTTTGCGGTGTTTAGTCTTTGCTTGGGTTTTCCGTATGCAATGCCGGCTGGATTCGTGGCTGTAGGCTGGCTCTCCCGGTGCCAGCGGAGGGATCCGTGCATTAGACCCGGTCTCTGTTGCTTCCTAGCTGCCTTGCTTTACGAGCCCAGTCGGTAATTGGAAGCGCCTGTGTGGCCCTCGTATGGAATTTCTCATTGTTACAGGCCTGTGGAAGAGCAAGAGGCGAAGAGGGAGGGAAGGAGGGGACGAAAGAAAGAAGGAAGGAAGGACAGGGAAAAGAGGGAAGAGAGAGGCGTTTTCGAGTCCCAGTCTTGGCTCCAGCAGTTACTTTATTGCTACATTGGAAAAAGGTCTCGACTCAAAAGGGGGGAGCCAGTTTTCCTGTGATGAATCTAAGTGATGTGTTTTGGGTCGCGTCCCGGCCTTTAAATCTAACAAGATATGTCAAGCGCCGAGGCTGTGTCGAAGGCAAAAGGAACAGGCTAAGCAGAAATGTTTCAGTGAAATCATAACATTCGTTCTGGCCAGACTTTTCCACTGCACATCATTTAGTAAAAACATGTGACGCAACAAAATGTAACATACGCAACATAAATAGTATATTGAGAGTGAAGGATTGCCAACATTGAGAGAAGTGAATAATTGCTATCATTTTCATTGAACTGGCTTTCTTTTCGTTTTTGTTCGTTTTACTAAGAATCGTGTATGAGGCACTTCCATGTTTACCAGTGTGTTCAATGTCTTGTTCTCACCCCCCTCTCAGGGCTTATTTAACTGAGGCGGCCCGACATGTCTCGACCCGACCTTTGACCCTATTAGTAATCAATTAGGCTTTTATTTTGTTGGCTCCTCAGGGACAGGAAGGAAGTCTACCTAGGTGATGACAACTCCTTGACCTTGACTTTCAACGCCAGGAACGAGGGCGAGGGAGGGGCTTATGAGGCCGAGCTCTACGTGGTTCTCCCCCCTGAAGCCGACTATAGTGGCATAGCCCGCAACAACGAGGTGACACACACACACACACACACACACACACACACACACACACACACACACACACACACACTTTATGTCAAATAAAACAGTATTGTAGAATTAGAGCACTTATGGGCACTTAATCATTAGAATCAGAATCATCGCAATGATTTGGCATAGAAGGATGAGATCATCGTCGGTTTGGCCACAACACAAACCCGTTCGTTTGAGGGAGAATGTTTTTAGCTTGACCGTGTGCCCCGACTGGGAAAGCTCTTTGGCTTATTACATATAAAATGATGTTTGATGAATGCCATCTGCTGTGTTATAACCCGTTCCTCTCCCGCGTCCCAGAGCCTGGCCCAGCTGACGTGCAGCTATGAGACCGAGAACCAGACCCGCTACCTCAGCTGTGACCTAGGCAACCCCATGAAGTCGGGCACCAATGTAAGAACCCCATTACTCCACCACTACCCATCGGGCTCCGCCGGCTTCCCTCGGTAGTCTGGCTTAATGGATCTTGACTGTGGGTTGTGGCTGTTTCACACACCGCTGCTGACCCCTCACCCGTGCTATTCTGAGATACCCCATTCATGTTCACACGGCTATTGTCCATGAGAAACCAAGGACAATGTGGTTAAGTTTGGTGCTGCATTGTGAAAATGACCTGAAACTACTTTGGCCTGAGAAGGAAGTAAAAACAACTCATGACGAAAGTATTATTCTTATAATTACATTTTTTTTTGCTGGTTTTAGTCAGAGATCTCTGGATCCCCTGATACACACTCAGCGGTAGGAAACCGTCACTCTGAGTAGCCTTGGGCCAGCCTCACAGCTTCCTGCCCAGTAGAGGAAAGGATTGTGTGTCACCCGAGGGGAGGGGAGCCATCACCATGCACAGGAAGTGGCTCGTCTCCTCACATGCGAGGCGGCTTCGGGAGAGGAAGTGCCCACTGGGGTGTCGGCTGGAAGTAGCCCCTCCGTCTCGGGCTAGGGTCCCCTGCTGTGAAGAGACCCCCCCCCTCCCAGTCCCGACTTGATTAGGGTCAAGTCACAGTCTTCCACTGTTTAAAATGGCCCTCCAAGGGAAGACTTGGAATTTTTTTTGAAAGAGGGGGAGTTGGGTAGAGTTTGTCCAACTGTCAGCTTGTCGACAGGTTCCCAAATAGTAATTTGTCGTTGACATGTATACGCTTCAAACATCAATATAGTTTACCTGATGGCTTGATGGGAAGGCACATGAATTGGCATTGTTATTCATTATTAAGTCTATGGTTGCATTGCCAGTGAATTTTGCTGGCCAGACCAGTTTCTTCTTTTCCTGATGGGATTGTGTTACAGGTCGTAAATGCGTAGGTGCCAAGTGCAGACAGACTTTTATGGATCATACCAATGAATCCAGGAGCCAGTGAGAAACTGAAATGTTTTATGAGCTGTGTTTTCATTGTTTTCCTGCACAACTTTCTCTTACCCACACTTGAACACACACACACACACACACACACACACACACACACACACACATACACACACACACACATACACACATACACACACACACACATGGATAAACACCCACGCGCACACTCAAATACACAGTAGGTCTTCTGAAATGAGTGCAGGCCTTCTGATTGCAATTACTGTGCTGAACGTGCGTGTGGTTGGGGTGGAAAAATAAAAAGGGCGTAGGATTACAACTAAAAAGTGGTCAATCAGAGTATGGAACAGGAACCCTTAGCCACACAGTTCGGGTCTGGGTCTCCCCAGGTGTCAAACAGCTGCCTGTGCCAGCCAGGCAGCCAGGCACAGCCAGTTGCTCTGACCCCAGGAATAGTGCAGCGGAACCGGGTGGGGGAGAGGAGACTTGGCAGCCTGAGAACCAGGGTTTGCCTCCGGTTATGCTGCGGAATGAATGTATTACAGGCCGAGACCCTGATCCTTATTGGCCTTTCTGGCAGGGATTCACATGAGAGATTGTGTGTGTGTGTGTGTGTGTGTGTGTGTGTGTGTGTGTGTGTGCGCGTGTGTGTGTGTGAGGTTCAGTGTGAGGGTTCAAACTGGGGAAAAACAGTATGCCGCATGTGACGTTGCACTCGTGATGGTTCCGTGTACTTCCATGTTTTCACGATAACCAATCATTGATAACTGAGCTTATACATGTTTATGTTTATGATGTTTATTGTTTCTGTGCAGCTGTGGGCCGGCCTGCGTTTCACAGTGCCCAGACTGAAGGACACACGCAACACCGTTCAGTTTGAGCTCCAGATTCGCAGGTTGGTCGTGGCTCTCTAGTTTTAACTAGGACCATAACTGTCCACGTTTCACTTTTTTTTGCCTGTGTTCCATTCCAACTGTCCACGGATCATAGCAAAAATAACTCCCCCCCCCGCCCCCCGCCTTTCCACAGTAAAAACGAGAATAACTCCCAGAGCGAGGTGGTGCCTTACAAGCTGGAGGTGGTGGTCCAGGCGGAGGTTCTTTTACAAGGGTGAGTTTGACTGTTAGGATCTTTTTCACTGAAGCAGAATGTTTTCTTCTGTCGCACGCACGCTCACTCTCCTTCTCACCCCATTCCCTCCCTCCCTCCGCCGATCTCCTCCAGTGTGTCTCGGCCAGACAAGGTCTTCTTCCCCCCTGCCAACTGGAAGGTGACCAAGAACCCCCTGGTGGAGCAGGACGTGGGGCCCGCCGTGCAGCACATCTACGAGGTGAGCAGCGGACACGCGGCAAGCACGGCCGGGCCGGCATGGCAGCCCCTATAGTCAGGCGATGCTGTCTGGGGGTTAGATAAGGGTTGAACAGTGTGTGTCTAATAGGAGATCATGTCCTGGAGGTTAGCTAGCTGCACCGGCCTGGCGGTGTTTGGTACGGGGGAATTCAAGGGGAAATAGAGGGGTTCTAGAAAGCACTGGGCTGCAGAGGAAACTAGCTGGGACATCTTTTCTGATGTTAACAGGATACCTAACCTACTGTATGTTTGTGTGTGGGACGCATTTTGAATGTACTTTATAACGTCTGTCTCTCTCTCTCTCTCTCTCTCTCTCTCTCTCTCTCTCTCTCTCTCTCTCTCTCTCTTTCTCTCAAAGCTGGTGAATAAGGGTCCCAGTGGGATCAGCCACACTCTGCTCCAGCTGCGCTGTCCCCTCAGCGTCCAGGGCCAGGCCCTGCTCTACCCCCTGGACTTCTCCACGGAGGGGCCCCTCAACTGCACCACCAACCACACCATGAACCCGCTGCACCTCAAGGTAACACACACACACACACACACACACACACTCCAACCTCATCCGTCACTGCCCACCCCTCCCCTCTCTCCACCCCGCTCAGGGTCATGCGAGGTCAGCCCAGATGTGTGCGTGCGTTCAGCCCAGCACACTTCACAGACGCAGTCAGATGAGTGAAGATGTCCTGCAGCTTGCCTAACCCCCCGTGTGATTAGCAGGTCAACACCCTCTGTCTCCCTCCGCCTCCCTCCCCCCGGGCCCCAGCTCCAGCCCCACCCAAGACACTCCTCCCCAAGCCCCCCCCCCCCCCCCCCCCAAAATGCACACCCCTTTGATCTCACAGCTCAAGACACGCACAGCTTGATTCACCACTTCATAAACCCAGCAAACATCACCCCCCCCCAGCACCCCATTCTCCTGGAGTCTTGTTTGTGTGGATGTTTTCGCCATAATGCAGCGATGGGCTGCGTCTCTGGTTCCCCGGTGAAGGGGCACGGCGGGCAGGGAGGCCAGCCTGTGTCCCTGGGAGGCTGCGAGGCCCGGGCGAGCTCAGCCTGCTGATTTCATGAGACCGGGTCAGACCTCCATCAGGCCTGATGTTTACGGAGAGGGTGGCTCTACTCCACGTCGACGTCAGTGTCTGTATTGACCTAACTGTGTGTGTGTGTGTGTGTGTGTGTGTGTGTGTGTGTGTGTGTGTGTGTGTGTGTGTGTGTGTGTGTGTGTGTGTGTGTGTGTGTGTGTGTGTTCTCTCCGCAGCTCCAGCAGGCGTCCACAGAGCAGCCTCCGTTGCTGCTGGCGTCGACCCATGAGCACCACGTGGAGAGGAGGGACGTCCACAGAGACCGTCTGGCTGAGCTGGCCAACCTGGTGAGGCCGGAGAAAAGACATGGCGTACACATTTTGCCAGGGTGCTAAAACATAAGAGCCGGGTATGAGACGAGAACCCTTCCTGGGTCAAAAGGTGAACGGTTGTAATTCGATAGTGGAGGTAGTCAAGCCAAAATAGGAAGCCAGTGCACAGTGGAAATGTTGTTAAGAAGTTAAACCAAATTAGGACCGGCGCATAGGTTTGGGAAGTTCTACCTCCTATTAGATTAGAGTGGAGGTAGAGAGACAAAATTTCCTGTAAGGTGTGTGTGTGTGTGTGTGTGTGTGTGTGTGTGTGTGTGTGTGTGTGTGCATGCGTGTGCGTGTGCGCGTGCGCGTGCGTTCTTCACCTTATCTGACATCAGCCTCCTCTGAATGGCGGGTGAAGTCATGCTGTCATCAGTAGGTCAGCGGGCACGGGGAGGCGGGTCCCAAGGTGATGATTGACACTACTGTCCTCCACTACTTAGTTCCCAGGCCTCCCTTTTCATTTTCCCTGCAGCCCATTGTTAGACCAGAGCTCCTCTGATACTCCCTCTGAACACTGGCCCCATTCATCCCTCCAGCTGCGGGTATGGCTGACTCTGCTGTCTCCGGGTCCCTGGCTACCTGCGGCCATCAGAAAGCTCTTTATCCTAATGGCTGTCTCCTCTAACCGTTCTCCGTTATTAAGCCCTTGCCTGGCGACACGCTTCCATGAAAGAAACCCCATTG
The DNA here is from genome assembly GCA_017639675.1 of Aplochiton taeniatus. Classification (NCBI taxonomy): domain Eukaryota; kingdom Metazoa; phylum Chordata; class Actinopteri; order Galaxiiformes; family Galaxiidae; genus Aplochiton; species Aplochiton taeniatus. Next base: position 5,784,786 of record CM030174.1, on the reverse strand, counting down.
TTTGTCTCGCCGTCTTGCCACTTTTGTTTTTTAATGCGTGGCTTGGCAGAACTCGCTCGGGCTGAAAGGAGAAAGTGGGGCTGGCGATGAAGCTGTAGGTCTGGCTTGGCGTGGAGGCTGGTCCCATAATGTCCACTAATGGGGGCCGGTAATGAAGATCGTCGTCCATATCAAGACGGCCATGCTTTTGGAAAATGCAACTCAGACAAATTCTTAGCTAAAAGTCTGTTGTTCGTTGAGCGTGGCAGCTGACTAGCAATACAGCCCCCCCCACCCCCCCCCACCCCCTCCCCTCCCGTCTGTCTCTCCCTCTCGTCTGCCTCTCTCCCTGCCTTAGTTAGGCCGGTCTTAGACGGGGGCGGACGTCCTCGGGGAAGATGGCCGTCCCCCTCCCCTCGCCTCGCCTCTGACCTCCCCGGCCTCTGATAAGTCCACTAATACGCTCTCACAGTAAATCCCAGCCCAAACCCTAAAAGGCCCAAGGTGGTTCAGTCTACGCCAAAAACAAACAAAAAAAGCCACTAACTTTAAAGATGTAGCCTGTTTTAATGATGGGGGGGGGGGGTCGAGCAGCATGAGGAGGATCTAATTAAGGTTGTGTATTCTGCAGCCTTGTGAATAACGGGCTGGTTTTCGCGGTGGGGGCAATGATGTGGGATGGCGGTAAATGCACGCTGCATTTTTACAGTCTCATGACACATGACATTCCCCGTAGCTCTCTCTCTCTCTCTCTCTCTCGCTCTCGCTCTCTCGCGCTCTCTCTCTTTCTCTCGCTCTCTCTCTCTCTCTCTAATCCGAAGCAGGCCCGCCTGGGGATCATAACATTGGACTCTTTGTTTTATTTATTCGGGCTTAAACATTAAAATGGCTGTTATTGCCCTTCCCCAGTATCTCTCCCATCTCTCTTCTTTATTGACCTTCTGCAGTTTGGTTTTAATTCGTGCATTTAATGACTGAAAGTTGAGATTTAATGACAATTTAGGGTGATTACCGTGTGCATGGTGGTTGGAGCAGTAATGACAAAGCATTTAGCTTCCTAGAATTTTACTTAACAGTGCTCTTTCTCTCTTCTCCCTCTCTCTCTCTCTCTCTTTCTCTCTCTCTTTTCTCCCTCTCTCTCTCTCTCTCTTTCTCTCTCTCTCTCTCCCCAGTCCTGTTCCAATTCAGAGTGCTGGACGCTCCAGTGCAACGTGGGCCTCCTGGAGAAAGGGACCAGCGCCATCCTCAAAGTGCACTCCCGTGTCTGGGCCGAGACCTTCACCGAGGTAAGCTCAAGACCAGACGCTGTTCCCCGCCTGTTCCCCGTCCTCCCTACACACCCCGCCATGCCCCCCCCACGTCCAATGACGAGGACACAGCACAGGTCTCTGCCTCTGGCCCTTCAACATGGGCTCCTGTGTATTTTCACATGTCAGGGGTCAGGCAGGCGGCGAGCGGCGCTGTTAGTTTTAGCATCAAGAAACAAAACATGGAGACTCCAGCCTCAAATTAGAGGCCGTAAAAAGATGAATGACCAGTCGAGGCTCTCCCGGAGGATTGTATTGACTAGACCTCGGTGTATGCAGCGTGTGAGCTGAGAGTCAGGGGTCCGAGCGCCGTTTGAATCAGTTGGCTCGAAAACACGGAAAACGGTAGCTATCCTAGCTTGGTATTCCGCTGGGCGTATCATGGACTAGCCGTTTGTGCACGAGTGTGGCTTGTGTGATTGTGCTGGCGGTGCTAGTGATGTTTTGTCTGAGCGTAGCGTAGCGTGCGACACCGCATCTGTGTCTGGAAGTAACTCAAGAGAAGCCGGGTTAGGGAAAGACCGTACATGCTCCCAGCGGCACACATAAACGGCTTATGTCTGAGTGCATTGAAAATTCATCAGCTGGCGGTCACAACTGCTCATAGGATCGGAATGCACGGGTTGTGTGAGTGAAGCCACCGGGCTGATAAGGCCACAATAGTGAATTTTTCAGCGCTTTACCGCCACCTGGTGGTTTTGAGAAATAACTGCACTTCTCGGTGATTACACACAGCCTGCTTGGTGATATTTTTTTGCTCTCACGTTAAAATGTTTATCACCATGAAATGCAACCCAGAACATCCTTAAGGTTTTTACTGTCTGATCCATTTTGTATTGTTCTGTTTCTTCCCTCTAGAGGGCGTATAAACACTATGTTCTGGAGTGCCTGGCGAGATACAGCGTCACACAGATGCCCTATGTCATTTTACCAAAGCACGTGCCCAGTGGATCCAAAAAGGTATTTACGACCACCTCACCTTTTAAAATACATAGAAACTCCTGACACTACAATAAAATGAGGCACAATATGTTGGGCTGTGTCTGGCTCATTTAGGTGGATTAAAATACCATTGAAAAAAAATTCTTCACCGATATCCTAACCTGTTCTTAGGTCATTTTCTATGCTGTATAAAAGAAAGATCCTAATTTGACCTTTGACCTCTCTCCTAAGGTGGTGACCCCGGTGGTGTGGAACAAGCCTGACAGCCAGTATTCTGTCCCCTTGTGGATCATCATCCTCGCCATCCTGGCTGGTCTCCTGCTGCTGGCTCTTCTTATCTATGTCCTCTACAAGGTCAGCGCCATCTCCTCGATGAAACGTCCCTCATGCTCAGTTTACTGCTCTCGGTTTGCACTTTGATTTGCTAGATAAAAGCAGAGTATTTAATGGCGACGCATAAATTGGGTTTACACGTCCAGTTTTTAAAACTAGATGCTAGAAATGATGGTGAGGGAAAAAGCAAGCAAGCACGCACGCACGCACACACACACACACACACACACACACACACACACACACAAAGATTCTTAGTAGGCCTAACTTTTCATATTCATAAAATTTTTTCTCCACAGCTCGGCTTCTTCAAGAGATCCCTACCCTATGGCACTGCTATGGAGAAGGCCCAACTCAAGCCCCAGGCTACGTCTGAGGCGTAAGAATCGCCTCGGGCTGACGAGCCCATCTGATTGCAACAGGGCTCGGTAATGAAAGGGTCTTAAGATAAGGATCTGGCGTTGAGGAGTGGGGAGGAGGAGCGACCACTGGAACTCTACTGTGTTGATGTACTAGAGGAAGAGGAGGAAAACTCAAAAGCCAAATGAATGTTTTCTTTTTTTATTATTTAATATGTTTTTTGTTGTTGTTGTTGTTGTTGCTTGGGTTCACTTTTTGTGTTTTTCAGTGTCACGGTATGACTGCCTTTGAGCTTATACTTCTCTGATCTTAACTGAAGAACATGACAAGTGACAACCAAAGATGAAAATCAGGAACCATGACAACCCCCTGGTTCAGTGTAGATCAAGGGGGAGATGCCTGTTTTTTAACGTGTTTTTTTTTCTTTTTTTTTTCTTTAGGGAAAGGTCAAAATTTCAGTTTTCTAGTCTGTTATTTTCCAAAGAACTGTTTTGATTGGTAGAGAATTACGTTTGAATTCCCCTTCGATGGTGCTAAAACTGTGTGCTCATGTCTTTGGACAGGTGATGGCCACATGTTCTGTGTGGTCCAAAGAGGCAGTTATGGAGTTCACCTTCTTTGTGTAGGCTCTTTAGGTGCTTTCGCATCCAATGACTACAGTATGTCTACCACATATGTGTTATGAAGTCCATCCCACCTCAGTTTTTACTGTTTGTCTCAGTGCAGCCAAAGTATTACAAAAGTGTTAAACAAAATGGCCTCCTCTCAGGCCGGTGGAAATACTTCTGTTGTTGTTTTGCACTCAAAGGAAATCTACTGATAACTTTTTTTTTTTTTTAAAGACATGTTACTGACTGACTGATGTTCCTTCGAGTTGGATTTGTGACTCTCACTGCGTTTTTGTTGTTGTTGTCTTGGGACAAGACTGGATCCACCTATCCACCTCCACTTGAGCTTAGAACAGTGTGGTGCCTCCCTCAGAGCAGGGCAGTTGGTACAGTTTTCCCCGTAATTGAAAAGGTTAGCGTCAGCTCATATTGGGAGGCAGTGTAGAGGTTGGGCCTCACAAGGGATGCATCAGGTGAAGCCACACACTTTCCAGCCCATTGATGATGATGATGTCTTAAAGTGAATATACAACAATCATATACTATAGCCTCCGTACAAAGCAGGGGGCTGCAGTCTAGCCAATTTGAATAGAATTCCCTAAAGTAGGGCTTGTTTGGGGCTGATATCTGTTTTTCCTCTCTGGCTTTGGTGGTGGGCCCTATTCCCGGCGTGTGTATAGGCGAGAAAACGATCCCAATGTCAGGAAACTGCAGTTTTACCCAGGGACTGACTGAAATTTGAAAAGCATTGTGTAAGATGCGTGGATTTGTCCTGTGTATAGTGCCACATGTTTTTGTGTGTGTGTGTCTTTGTAAATCGTTCACGTCTGGGCGAGTGGAGTGTGTGTTTACCATGTACATACGAATGTGAGCAACGTGAGAATGGACGCTGTGGCAGGCGTTTGTGTCTATTTGAATGTCTGAATGCAGTCTTTGTCTCCCAGTGCGTGGCCTCCACCGCGTCCGCGTCCTGGCCTCTCCGAAGAGTAATTTGAGCAGCGGTGGATGTTAATGTTGACGTTATGGCTAACAACGGTAGCTTCACCAACACAAACAGGGCTCAGGCGGTGCTAATAAGCAGAGGGGAACCGTAGCAGTCGAAGTCCCTGGAGCATTCAAACCGCCAACCTTTCCTCCATGTTTGTTGTGCAGCCCACCTATCCGTTTGTGCTCTTTATCAAGGAATAGCAACCAGGCATTTGGGAACTGTTGTCTGGAAGTGCAATATTTGTATTCACATTTCTTATCGAAGTTTTGGTGTGTTTTTGTTTTGTTGTGATAATTAAGAACTAGGTAACACATGGGAGGGCAGGGTGTGCTCGATGACCTCTAATTGTGGATCTGTTTCGAGTTGGTTCTCAATCCATAGTGATGTGCGTGGAAGTGATGCCTTCAGGAGTGTCCTGCTGCAGTAACACTGGCCACCTGCACCGCTCCAGGGTTTTTGTTGGATTTCTTTTACCTACGTCTCTTAGGATTTTTATATCTTTGTTTCAATGTTTGTTTTTATCACTGATTAAAGTCTTCAGTGAAGCACATACACGTACATGACCCCCAATATATCTGAGTTGAACTAAGGTATGTTTGCAATAGTTTCATAATGTAAGTGCCGGGCTGTTTCATTACATAGTATCCAAACACCTGATTACCATAATTCCAAAACTTTTATTTTTCCTTGATACAGTCCTTTTGAAGCTCCTTATTTAAAAAGTTTAGCATGGGAGCTAATTGGAATGAAGGCTGTTGTCTGAATTTGGTTAATGAATATAGATTTCTTTTTTTCCATTTGGTTAAGGAATATTGCATACATTTTGTAGACTTAGGTTTAGAATACTTTATTTTTTATTTTTATCAATGCACAGTGACCTGTTACATATTATTTATATAAGGTAGTTATGTAATTCTTTTTTGTACAGGGAAGTAGGAGGAAATGCTGCCATATTTTTCCCAGGCCAATTGTCTCTTTCCTGAACTTTGTAAACAAGTTGTACATATATTTCTAACAAGGAGAGTATTTTTGATCCAATTGAAAATAAGTTTTCTTGTGAAATCTCTTCCCATATTGGGGAGAATTCAGGGGAGGGGAGTTATGCTTTTTAATTAATTTGTACCTGCTTTTACGGTTTAAATAAAAGATTGCCCTTTTTAAAAATTCCGTCTCTACAATTTGTGTAACTGAAAATAATTTATTTAGAAAAAAAATATTTACACAATGTATGCTTTGCACATTTGTTTGTTTGGCTACAAAATATATTGCTCTGTTACAATGTGCTGTACACAAAATTCTTCACTTCACTTTTATATAAGTGAAAAGCAAAAAATGATTTCACAAGCTAGTCAGTCGAAATCTATACGTTATATAGACGGTATGTCTAGAGATCGTGGCACGTTTTGCTCATCCTCCAACAACAGCATGCTGTACACGGTCACATAAATTAAAGCAATATCAGCAGTGTGTATGGCATATAGAGTATTTGCAGTGTCTCTAAATACACAAGATAACGCGAGGACAACAGTTAGATGACCCACTTCCCTTGAAAGGCACTAGGGGGCAGCGTTGTCGAAGTCGGCAGCCTCCACGAACTGGGGTCAAATAGTCCTGCCGTTGACCTCTCCACAGTACACCAACTGGCCCTGAATCAATCATGGTTAACACCAGCACGTACAAAGATGTGTTTTGAATACAGTAGTAGTCTTCTCTTTATATAAGTCTGGACGTGTTCTTTAGCCCTGCTCTGATTCAGAGATGGGTCTTAATAATATACACCGTTTCGACTGCAGCGTTGTTTTTCAGCGTTCCCTTGTCCTGGACAGCTGTGTCAGGCGGCGCTGGTTGTCGATCACCTTCAGGTCCTGAACGTACTGTCTGGTGTGGGTGGCACTCCGTAGAGGAAGAGAGTGGTCCGAGTCTGGAGCGGAAGAATACAAGGAAAATCAATCAATCGACAAACACAATGGCAATGAGTAGGCACACAGTCATATTCAGCTTTGATCATATATCATTCTCTCATGTCCTCTCTCATGTTCAACATGCTTACCACACTGCGATAGCACCCTAAAACGCGGCCGACTGCAGCCAGAATTCATTCGAATAATTGTATCATATACGCTGCTTACATGTGGATATGCGGATGGCAGGCGCCTCCAAGAACATTCGATCAGCCAGGCCTTTCTGTGGAGACGAGGGCACTGAAACAGGGAAGGGGAAAAGGTCAACCTCATTCCATGTCAGTCTGCTGGGTAAGAAATGTCAGGGTCTGCATACGCTGGACACAACTTCAACCAGCAGAGGGAGTCGGAGAAGCGCTCCTGATCCTGCTAGTTAACATTCTTGTTTTCACCTGTGCCTTTAGTCAGTAAGTTCCCGTTTTTTCTGTGATCAATGTTCTGTCATTGCCCTTATTTGCTTGATAATGAAACCTTGGATCTCTCTAGTGCTCCTTAGGCGTAAAACGTCTAGAGTGTCTTGGGCTTATTTTATTAAGTGTCTGTTTAGGTTATTTCTTTAGATTATTTGCGTGGTTGGTGTCGCAGTCTGCATTTGGGTCAGTACTTCCCTGCTTTATCCTCACAATAATAAGTTGGTGACATCACACCTTCAACCTACACTTCTAACAATCCTTCAACCCTTGACCTTTCCCTGCCTGGCACATTTCAGACAGGCAACGTGTCTTACGCCTTTCACAGTAACAGTGAACTTCACCGCCGACATTCAGCTCACAAGTAAACAGCACAGCTAAACACAGCAACACTAGAGTACATGTCTGCTGTAGCTGTATCGAGACGAAATCCAAGGTCCAGTCAAGAAGGTCATTTTTACCGTATGGCTGGCTTCTACACCCACAGACTATCTTCACCGTCCTGGCAATCATGCGCTGAAAACAATGAGGGGAAAAGGAAGTGTGTCAAGCTAGGGCCATTAGAGCCCTAGGGAGGGGTAAGATGTGGGTACACACTGAACTATTAGAATCTATGGCACACTAAGAAACAATGGGGGAAAATGAAATGTAGGCCATTTTTGCCGTCAGCTTACCATTTTCTCAAAATTGACCAGTTTCTCGGAGTAGTTTTTGTTCCCCTCGTGGATAAATGTCATGTCTACACACAGATAGCAGAAACATACTTACAATGGGTTAGTTGTAAGCAAAATAACTCAATTTATAACCATTTGAGCTGCTGTGTATACCAATCACAATGCAAGGTTTTGTTCCTACACTGTCTGAGCTTCTATCATTGGTATTGTCTTGTACTTATCTTAGTGTAATTCTCCTTCACTGTAACACCCCCACCCACCCACCCCACCACCCTCCCACACACACACACACACACACACTTAGGATTAGTATACATTCTATCGTGTTTAACACATTTATTGGCTGGTATTACCTTTGAGCAGCAGAGGCATAAAGGGAATGTAGGGAGGACTGAGTTTGGCCACCACCAGTCTGTAAGATCTGTGATTGCGTGAAGGATCCTTTCAGACAGACAGAAAACAAAAGCAACTACTCATCAACTCATTCACAATGCCAATAATGCTAAGAGCTCGCGGGAATGCTGGGGTGGTCTAAAGAGACGGTACCGATGGTTAGTCCTTTATCGATAATATAGAAATATGAGCTAACGTCACTTACCATTAATCTTTCGTAAGCACAATATATTCTCTTGGTCTTACTTGGTATTCTCTGTGAAACAAAACAATCACAACGGCACAATCAGATCCCTGAAGGGCTTAACTGGAGTTTCTCTATTGAGGATTGCATTGTTTTGACATTTTTTAAATGTTTTAAATTCCAGAATGTTTCTCACCTCCCAGGTCTTGTAAAGTCTCTGGACTGCACTGTTGCTCAAACCAAACATCACAGCAAAGAACGAGTTGAGGTTCTTCTGTTCTTTCAACCTGAAAGAAAAAAAAATCAATTTAACTGATATTCTACACAATAATGTATTAGTGATAGCCATGCATTATGTCTGACTGCCTAGTATAAATACCTCACCTACACTCAACAGGAAATGCCTTCTAATATGACTGAAGTTGTGACATACACTTTAAATATGGCCAAATCATCTTCCGGCGAGTATTTCAAGCTACCCGAAGACCCTATTCAAACCTGAACCCCATCAATCCTGTCTCGTGTCCGTACATAAACCACCCATAAACCACCCACCAACACGATGGCGCCACTTACACCGCAGCTATTTTGATGAACTTCTTGAGCAGCATGGCCCTCTTCATCAGGTCTTCACAGAGACACAGCTCCGAGACCACCCAGTACTGCACCTGGTTGAAGCGACGCACAAACCTCTCCAGGTTGGCCGTGGTGACACCCGGGAATTTATGGCGTCCGAACACGTAGTAGACCAGTTCCACCTGAGAGGCGAGAGGGAAAGCAGAGAGTCCCAAATCACTCGCACCTCCACAACAAACGCTCACATGTATGTACGCGCCCTTTCCGTTACGAACTAATAAGATGTTTGGAAACTGGCTGACAAGTTGGTCATATTCCAACAAAATGTTGTCACAGACCGAGAAAGGGCAGCGTACAGCACAGAGGTGGCTAGACAAAAGGGAAGCCACCAATATCCGATGGTCGATAAGAGCTAGAAACTGTGACTCAGGAATACTGTGGACACATGTCATGACAAGCATGCCAGTCTCCTGAACACACCCTCTTCTATAGTTGATCACAGACTACTGAGTCATCTGTGGCTTGACTTCAGGCAGACTTTTCATTTCTTCTACCAGAGTTGTATAACTAACGTGTTTTCTTTTGCATTTGTGGAGGGTGAAATGACTTCACTTGAAAAAGAAATTGCCTGTCAATTCCTTGCCAAAGAGCAAACTGATAAACAAACATAATTGTATTATTTATCAGAGTCCTTTGAATTGCCCAGGTCAAATCCCTAGCTCTTGCCTCCAGAGAATTGTAAGCGAGGCTATGTCCCTCCATGCGATCCTCTCTAGTAGACCTGTGGTGTGGCCTCACCTCATGCATGGCAGTGAACAGCTCCCAGTCATAGTTGGTGAGCTGGTTGGCGAGGTCCTTTGAGCACATCTGCTCCATGGTGTCAGCTGTGCCCTGCTCAGGACCCTGCTGCTCCACTAGAGGGGTCTGTGAGAGACAAGGAGATGGGGGGTGGGGGGGTAAGGGAGATAGAAAGAAACAGACAGATAGAGAGACACCGACAGAGTGACAGAGAGACAGAGAGAGAGAGTCGCTGAGATGTAGAAACATGTCAATCTCAAGGGGGGTTTCCTTGCGGTTGCCTAGCAACCAAAACGACCAAGACTCCCCAAACAAATGCAACCATGGCCGTTTCAGAGAGTCAGTAGACACACGCGGACTTAGGGGGAGAGAACTCACCAGCTGGTCCACCTGACTGGCACCGCAGAGGAACAGTCTCTCGTTGAGTCCCAGGGAGGTGAATACTGCTGTGGCATCCAGTTTAAGCTGGGCTCTGTCTGGAATACCCAAAGCACCATCAAACAGGGTCCACAATAACCAAATTCACACACGCAATACTCAAAGCCTTTTGTCATGTTTGGTCTGAAAGTGTTTTATAAATAAAGATGTATTATTGTTATTATTATTAAGATTGTAATTATTATTATTATTATTATTATGAATTTTAATAATATTAATGAAGTGAGTATCTGGTATAGTCTGTGCTGTGTAACAACAGCAATGCAACCCTATTCTTTTTGATAGTGTTGGTATGTTTTATGACTCTCTTTTTATACAACGTACTAGGCACCACATAAAAAATGTCCTCCTGGGGATAATAAAATTAATCTCACCAAATGTAATTCAATCTATCATTCCTAACAGTTTACTGTGGGCTGTTATCTCCTAAAACATTTTTTTAACCTAGAGTTGCTACCATGGCAACCACACTCTAGAACCACACAGGGTTAGCATTATCCTCGGACTCATCTGATTGGCCACTCACCTCCCATGGAGTTCATTTTGACCAGGACGTGGTTGCCTCCTGATTGGACAACGGACGACAGGATCTCCTGTATGGAGGAGTTGACGGGCAGTGTGAGAGTCACCGGGTTGGCATCCGGTCGGAAGATCTCATATAACACTGCGAAGGAGGACCAGGGGGTCCAGGGAAGGAGAGAGAAGGAGGGAGTGCCATTGATATTACACGTGAATAACAAACAATAAACCCTTAGATCATAGCCGGCTCTAAACATTCCACTCCATTTCACTAGCGGTCAATGATGCAGAAATATGAGGGGTTTATCAAATGTATTGTTATTTTCACGCTTCACAAAACTTCACACAAACACACACACCCACACGACAGATGTTAGGAAGTTATGATCAGACCATTTTCCACTCTTACTGACCTTTGTCCTGTGCTCTGATTGGCTGCAATTTCCCCACCGTCTCCTCACAGCTGGAGAACCAATCGAACTGTTGGCTCGGCTGATAAAAATCAAACCGGTCGAGAGCAGAGAGACAGTGACTTCATCTTGCGAGACAACGTTGGCAACAATCGAGGTGGATTTTCAGGTTTCAGATGCTATCTTTGAATCTCTCTCAGTTAAGAATGGCGGATGCTTACCCTGGTCAGTGTCTGGCATCCGTTCTCCAACCTGTGAGGAATTTCGAAAGAGGCACACAGGCGCGTTACTTGAAAAGAGAGAGAACACCGAGAAAGAGATTTCCCCATACCCCGAACGATCGTCTGGTGTGTTTCCGTTCCAGTCTGCCCGGGCTTTACTCACACTCTGGTTCTCCTCCTGTCCCTCATTTGTTCCCGGAGCATGTTGGAGAGACGAGAGTCCTCTGCCACCTCGTTGCCGAGCCTCTAACATAGCAACACACAGTCCATGGAGGTCCACATAAATACAAGTCCCTACAGGCTGTGTCAATAGAATACCCCCCCCCCACCCCGCCCCTAAAAAGGATTTGCTCTATTCATTCAGAGTACACACTCCAAATACATGATTTATAATGTATATGTGTATATGTGTACCAGCAGGGGAGTTTGAAAATACTTAGCAGACCCCACTGTGCCAAACTGAATTGTATCCACATAAACGTTTAAAATGGATGAGTTTGTCTGCCGGAAATACAGTGCCGCGATGGGGACTCGGTATACCAGGACTCGGAGTCCATGCTACAGCGCTCACCTCTAGGAAGCCCACGGTAGCGTGGTCTTCTTTGAGCAGCAGGCCGTACAGCGCCACCCACTGGCCGATCAGCTTCACCACCTTCTGCTTGGCGTTGAGGGCGTAGGCGGCCTTCTCCAGCTCCGACCCCTCCGAGGGCTCTGAGCGGTAGGTGCCACTGGGGGGTTAAGGCCAACGCGCGGCACACACCGAGAGGCAGCCTGCTCTGATGTAGCCGGCGGGGGGGGGGGGGGGGGGGGGGGGGGGACATCTAAGGCATCTAAGGCATCTAAGGCATCTAAGGCATCATCCTCACTTTGTAACTTTGCTTTTGACAGGTGCTATATAAACAAAGATGATTATTATTGTTATGGTAATCGACGTTATCTTCCGAGGAAGGATATTGATGCTGCAGTGCGCGACACAGGTGGCTGGAGGACATGAAGACTCTGTAGGTGAGCAGGAAGTCACTCACGCAGGGATCTGTGGAGGAGGAAGAGGAACATGTCAAACACGCTCCTAGATGACTCGCCGCTTCCCTCCGCCTCCCGAAAAAACATCTCACGAGGACGGACCGTTTGAGTCACCCGCCCGCTTTAAGGGAATCTGTCGTAAATGAGGAGGCACGGCCTGGCAAAGACTTCATTTTTATTATTATTTTTTTTTGTGTGCTTTGTCGATTGTTTTGTGAGTAACCAAAACAAACACTTCGTGGGAAATTTGAGACTGTAAAATAATTGAATGAAAGAGGATTTCTATGAGCCAAGGGAACATTTGGACAATAGATCTTTTAACGACATGTTAAAGCGCTGTGTCATGGATCAACTCTCCCATGTTTGAATGTTGACAGAGAATGTTCCAGGTGTATGTTTCCCACCTGCGGCATCGTTTCCATTCGAGTCCAGCTTCACTGTCTCCAGCAGGTGTTCCAGAATCTTCTCTGGCGTTCCGGACATCACAGTGTATCTGTGCAGCCGTTTGTGTTTGTTTGTGATTTAGAGAGCGGGGGAAACGTATCCAGAGGAAGAGGAAGGGAAAGCAAGAGAAGTGCAGAAGAGCAGAGCAAAAATCAGGGTGGGTGGGACAGAATATATGAAAGAGAGAGTGTATATGTAGGTGTGTGTGGGTGGGCGTGCAATAATGGATGACAACAGAGAAAGAGAAAAACGGAACAGAATTAAAATGCTTGTCAGCATTCCATTAATTAAATGCAGAGTTAAAAGACAACACCTCTCGCTCCATTCAGCTGAGCAGTTCTAAAGTCCGTTTTTTTTCCCGGTTTTACAAACGTCTGTCATGTGACTCATGGCCATTAATAACAAAACCCTTTTTCCTCCGCAAAGTCCTAGGTTCAAGTGACTAAAAGGTTTGTTTCGACAACATTGTCTCTCTGCAGAGTGGTGTTGATTCAGCTCTTAATGGCTTTTGAAAGCGTGGTTGTGGGGAGTGCATTGTCTAGGAGGTGGGGGTGCGGGGGTTGGGCCTGGGTCTTTACTTGCTGCCGTTTCCTGACCCTCCCTGGCTGGCGGAGTCGTCGCTCTTTTCCAGGACCAGCACGGCCTTCCCGTGCTCTTCCAGACGCACCGTGTTCGCCTCCACATCCTGAGGAACCATAAACAAGAACAAGCGTGAAGGACAATACGGCGGGAGGGATATTTCTGGAATGACATTTCGCGAGGTGCCAGAAAAACAGAGGCGGGTTTTAAGCTAGTAAACACAAATCCAAAATAGATTTCCGTAACCCTGACCAAGTTTACCCTGATAACGAAAAACTGCTGGCGTCGCACGGCTGCAGATGCAATGAAGAGAAGAGGTACACTTTCAAGCCTCGCCTAAGATATAAAAATCCCTTTCTATCTTTTCTGGTCTAGCGGATTTCCACTAGGCTTGATGGTAAAACAAAAATGTTATCTGCCAGGTGATTGGGCCAGGGAGCAGGTGAACCTTGAGGATGCGGATGAAGTCCTGTTTGTCCACGCGGAGGAAGTGGCAGTTATCCTCCCTCAGGATGATGGTGGCGGCGCGGGGGGCGTCGTTCAGAAGGGCCAGCTGCCCAAAGTCCTCCCCTTCGTGGAGCGTCGTCACAAGGCCCTACACGCACACCCACACACACGCGCACACACACACACACATACACGCGCACACACACACACACGCACACGCGCACACGCGCACACACACGCACGCACGCGAACGCACGCGCGCGCACGCACACACACACATTTTTTATGTATGTTTGTCTGAAACTAAACTGTTGTAAAACTGGGCGTCTGGTTGGAGTGGTTTGAAACATCATCCTTAGTTTTGTAACATCTCACATTTCAATAATTCAGAACGCAACATGTACCATGAATATGTTAATGAATATGAACTGCATATATGTAAGCCTGAATCATACTTATGTATGTATGTATGAATGTTGATACTGTGTATATTTACATAGTTCATAGTGTATTGTATGAGAGGTTTTTATGACCCTGCCAATGGCTGTACCTTCCCATGGGTTATGACATTGACGGAGCCTTTCCAGATTATGTACCAGGACGTTCCCTTGTCCCCTTGACTGAACACTGCAGAACACACACACACACACACACACACACACACACACACACACACACACACACATACACACACACACACACACACACACACACATACACACACACACACACACACACACACACACACACACACACACACATACACACACACACACACACACACACAGATTATTAGACTCTAAATCACAGTATGCTAACAATCATCACCATCCCAATCCCTTTCACATGATCGATTGCCAATTATCTAGCATTAATTATTCTGACCCCCGAAGAAACTGAATTTACAACTAGTCCATTTTATGGTAAAACCGATAAATTATATTTCCGAAACAACACTAGTGATTACCCTAATGGTAATATTACTCGACAAGAAAATACATTTGAAATAGAAACAGTTTTAAAATGTCTTTCTGGTTCATCGGGTTCACCACACAGAACAGGTGGGGCAGGTGACACGCACGCTACGATCTTATGCACAGGACAGAACAGCGTGTGTGTGTTTGTGTGTATGTGTGTGTGTGTGTGTGTGTGTCTGAGTGTGTGTCGACCAGAATGTCGCCCACCACCAGCCCAGCCTTGACGTCAGAGTAGCAGTCACACTCACACACTGTTCCTGCCTTGGCGTGAGTCTCGAACACCAGCACGGCAGCCAGCTCCTTACGCACCTACGGGGAAATAAACACGACAGCACATCTGTGACTACACAAAATGACTCCAACACTGGCTGAGCGTTTGACAGGTAGGGTTAACACGGGAGGGTCTCTGTTCTAGTGGATCTTGGAGTACGTGTTAAGGGTTTTATAGAGAGGGGTGACGAGGGAGAGACAGGGGAGAAAGGGGCCATGCTGTTACTGACCGAGGTGGAAAGGTGGGCAGCAGCCTTGACGTGAAGCAACTCCTCGTAGATCACCTCCAGGTCCTCGGCAGTCCTCTGGCTCGGGCTGCACGCACGCACGCACACACACGGACGCACACACGCACGTACGCACGCACACACACACACACACACACACACACACGCGCATGCACACACACACAGACACACACAACAAATCTTTATTGCTATCAGCTCAACTTTACGAATAGCAACCAAAAGCAGTATTTGCTTCTAGGGTAACTGTTAAATCCAACCGTCTGTTGCATCGAAATTAAAGTTGGGTTATAACTCTTCTTCGTGACTGTCTTCTGAAAATATATATTTTTGATAGTCTGATTGTAGAAAGAGTGTGAAGGACAGCACATTGATAGTCAGCCATCTTAGCCCAGGTTGTTACCGCCTATCGCTTTGGTTCCCGCTTTCGACCTTTACTCAAACCTCCCGATCCCAAAGGGACTGGAGGCTTACCATTTGCGTAGGATCATGGTGAGGAGCGCGTCAGGGCCCATCTGAGAGAGCAGCGACAGGCCCTCCTGTAGCTCCTCCTCCGAGTCCTTCTCATTGGTCGCGTGGCTGAGGCCGAACTCGCCGTCCAGGAAGCGGTAGAACTGAGTGTCTTTGTCGTGGAAGTTCACCTCTTGCTTCACTGCAGACGGTGAACACAGAATGGTTGGACAGGGGCAAACGGCGTCAAAGCACTGTAATTAAATAGCACTTTGACCACACGATAGTGTAGGTGACGAGACCCTAGTTTAGACAACAGTATAGTAATGGCATCGAATTATGTTATTACAAATTCAGCTATTAGAAACGATGTTGCCTTTTTGATTTTACCGTGAACAATGATTCCTTCATCCACCAAGACTTGCCACATTCCCACAGCCTGGCTCCTCGATTGGAAGGACTCGTTCAGCTTCATCAACCAATCAATGAGCTCTTTGCCCGAGCTACATTGTCTACGACAGGAAGAGAATTACCGTGGCTTGGTAAGTCAACAATATGGCTAACACTATTATCCTTAAGAGATGAACAAAGCATGTGTCCATTTGATTTTCACATTGAATACATCCAAGTTATATTTACGTCACGTATTAGGGGGCACAGACGATATAGTAAGTGATAAAGTACCAAGGGCACCGATATACCTGTAGGTCTTGAGGTGATGTTTTCTGTCCCTGATGAGGCCGGCGTTACTCTCCATCAGGTAGCTGTACAGCGCCCTCGCTGCCTTCAGGATGCGATCCGACAAAAACTAAGAGGGGGGGGGGGGGGGCAAAAGCAACACAGTGCCAACACACCGTCAACAACGGCTCTCGCTCTTCCAGCACCGCATGCAGCCTCGGCTCTGGTAAACCTTTCCTGATGTGGCCCAGCGTGAAGAACACAGATAGGGTGAAATAAAGGCCGCGGCCCAGATGGCCTTGTTTATGGACAGAGACAGTGAACTGTTCTGTGTTGGTTGTCTACAGCGAGACGGAGGTTTACAAGAGAACCCAGTGTCTTTGTGTGTTTTCTGAAGAGAACAACGTGTTAGAGAAGGTGTGATGCCACATACGTCACCAAAGGGAGTGTGTGTGTGTGTGTGTGTGTGTGTGTGTGTGTGTGTGTGTGTGTGTGTGTGTGTGTGTGGAGGCCTGTGGAGTTTTACGTTTTGTGAGAGGGAGGCAGGACGGTGAGAGGAGTGTGTGAGTGAGTGAGTGTGTGTGTGTGTGTGTGTAGGCCTGTGGAGTATTCTGATTTGTGTGAGGGAGGCCGCATGGTGAGAGCAGTGTGTGTGCGTGTGTGTGTGTGTGTGTGTGTGTGTGTCTGTGTGTGTGGAGGCCAGCGGAGTATTATGATTTGTGTGAGAGAGGCAGCACGGTGAGAGGAGTGTGTGTGTGTGTGTGTGTGTGTGGTGAGAGCAGTGTGTGTGTCAGAGCCACCACATTCCCCTCTCCCACACCCTCTCTGTCGGCCTCCTCAGTACAATTACCGGCTGCTTATTGGACGATTTTTCTACTCATCGATTCGGCCCCCTGACCACCCCAGTGTTCCAGTGTAGCCGTGGTAACCCATATTTCCATCTCCCGCTCCAGAACCCCGACAGAATAACAGGGGGGGGGGTTATGAGCGCGGTGAGGACCACTGATTGCAGGGCTTACATAACCGCGCAGACAGCTTGCTGAGTCTACATCGTCCCTGGCTGCCCCACTTTCTTTTCAGCTTCCAGTGACCGAAAAAAGAGACAGAGACAAATACAAACAGCGTAGCAATGCTGTCTGCATGTATCTCGGCGCTCGTTACTACATCAAAACGGCTTCTTCTCTCTCTGCTTTCCCCTCGTACAGGCCAGTCTTGTGATCCGGCGAGTGACTAAGACAGGGAGCCAGCTTGTTCTTTTCCTCCCTGGAGGCTGCCGTGTGTTTGTTCAAGGTCGTGGTCTTGAGATGAACAGCTCCACAAAGTCTGTGTTGCTCTGTTTGTCCGCTGTTCCATAAGTTGGTTAGTGGTACTGTATGTACCATAGTATCTGGTAGCTGAGAATATACATTCACGGCCCGGAGTCTGGCCCTGTGTGATCTATACGGGCCTGTGTCCTGGCAACCAGTCATCAGGAAGATTGGTTTCTTGACCCACGACTGACTGGCTGATCCTTTTCTTGTCTCCCTGCTGCCAACCCCCCCACCCCCACCCCTTCCCTCCCCTCCACCTCCCACCCCTCTTGGTTGCCAACAGAACTTGACAGAACCCCAGGGTTCTCATGAAATTGGGCCTTCTTCGGACCAGAGTACCGGACGACCCCGGTTGACATCACTCCTGAGTGCCTGAGCGGAGCCAACAACCAAACATGACGTATGAAGGCCATAATATGAGGTCAGCGTCCAGACAGGACCCCTTCCTACTGTGTGAGTAACATACTGTAATAATGTCCACTCACACATCCCCTTTCATCCTGCACCCCCCACTCTCCATCCCACCAGGATCTTAATGGCTGCCTCCCAGGCCCAACGTCTGAACACAATGTGTGTGTGTGCACGTGTGTGTGTTTATGTATATGTCTGTCTATATAGGTTTTGAATGTCTTTCTGTGTGTCTAAACGTGTCTCTCTGTGTGTGTGTGTGTGTGTGTGTGGGCGCGTGTGTGTTTATATATATGTGTGTCTATATAGATTCTGAATGTCTTTCTGTGTGTCTAAACATGTGTGTGTGTGTGTGTGTGTGTGTGTGTGTGTCAGTGTGATAAGGAGTTTGCTCATGGGCACATACATATATGTGTGTTTTAAAAAAATTGATTCCTTTGTTTGTATAAGGTATTTCTCTCTCTCTCTCTCTCTCTCTCTCTCTCTCTCTCTCTCTCTCTCTCTCTCTCTCTCTCTCTCTCTCTCTCTCTCTCTCTCTCTCTCTCTCTCTCTCTCTCTCTCTCTCTCTCTCTCTCTCTCTCTCTCTCTCTCTCTCTCTCTCTCCCTCCCTCTCTCTCTCTCTCTCTCTCTCTCTCTCTCTCTTCTCTCTTCTCTCTTTCTCTGTGTGTGTGTGTGTCCCTCGGTGCCTGCTGCACCCCCCCTGTCCCAGGAGCCGGCGCAGACTGGCTCTGCTGGCTGGAGGTCCCCACTGTTCCCACGGGCCCCGGGTCCTGTGGGATCGTCTGTAACCACGCTCCCGGGAACGTGACCTCTGAACCCTCCCACGTAAGTCCCCCCGTCGCGCCCAGGCATCATGTGCTCCCATTCCTCATTGATCATGTGACTGCGGAGCTTACCCAAACAACATCAAATGAAGGGAGACGCCGACTCTGGATCACAACACGTCGGACAGTCATGTTGATGACTTTGCCCGTTGGCGACCTCTGTTTTATTGCGATCCCCAAGTAAGGCTGCTTATTTAATAACCCTTTCAGCTGTGCACATAAATCATACATTATAAATTAAAGACAACACACTCACAATGTTATGTCAACAGACCCATTTGAAACCATCGTGCACACAAATTGCGTGATCCTTTTCTATCAGACTGTGTGGTCTGTGTGTGTGTGTGTGTGTGTGTGTGTGTGTGTGTGTGTGTGTGTGTGTGTAAGACAGGTGATTGTTCTAACCGAGTCAGGTTGCAGAGCAAACACCTCCTCTTGCATGTGCCGTATAGCAATGTGTACACGACACCACGTGCATGCACGCTCACGAAAACACACACACACACACACAGGCCATGGTTTGAAATAGGGACACACACACACACACACTCACACACCAACACACACACACCCAGGGCGTGCCTTCTCTCAGTTCCCTGACGTTATTTCCATTGTAACAGGACAGGAGCCTATTCAATGGGTGATCATGACCCACTTGAGGAAGATTGAGGTTAAGTCTACAGTGATCTCCCATTAGTTTAGCTTTGGAGAATAATCGTACACGTCAGCACGTCCAGTACAGTACGTTAAAACCAGGATTAGCGACGACCTGATTTGATATATGCTTTTAATTCGTATTGAGTCGCTGGTAAGAGACACCCGGTCCAACTGAAAGTCACCATGACAGTCACTAGTCAGATTGGTAGTGTTTTTCTTTCTTTTTTTCTTAGTGGTGATTAGGAAGATGGATACAGTTACGCACTGTATCACAACAGATTTTTCCCTTAGTAGACAAGCCTGTCTCTCTCTCTCTCTCTCTCTCTCTCTCTCTCTCTCTCTCTCTCCCTCTCTCTCTCTCTCTCTCTCTCTCTCTCTCTGCCTCTCTGTTTTCCCCTATTCTGCTCTGGTCCTCTAACTCATTACTCCTTCTCCACCTTTCGGCCTCTCTCTCTCTCTCTCTCTCTCTCTCTCTCTCTCTCTCTCTCTCTCTCTCTCTCTCTCTCTCTCTCTCTCTCTCTCTCTCTCTCTTCTCTTTCTCTGCACCTATCTCTGACTCTGAGGTGGCGTGACCTTGGTGGGCTGTGTGTGGAACACTTTGGATCACGACTGCAGATGGAGGGTGTGAAGAAGACCGATAGAGCACCCACACACATAAACACACACACACACACACACACACACACACACACACACACCGCGTCTCTGAGAGGGTTTCCATCCCACGGTCACCCTCTGAAGTTCAGAAGTCGTTGAAAGTTTCACTAGAACTTAGACAGGATTGCAGACTCTTACATCATTTTACAATTTTCAGGTTTCTCAAGATGTCTTTTGACCTTGCTTTAACCATTAAAATATACAGATTAACTGTATACTTAACAATTCACTATAACTATACACAGTCACACAGATGAACTGTATACTGAAAAATTCACTATAACTATACACAGTCACACCAAATGAAATATATGAGCTGAAGACTATGTGCAGGTTTAAAAAGTACTGAATATTAAAAAACGTTCATTCAGCGAATATCAGCTTGTCCGATGTGTCTGATACCTTGTAATACATTACGGTTCTGAATCCGTGCCGTCAACGCGGGAACTCTGACTGTGTATCTTTCCAGTCCCAGAGTTAATCAGACGTACCACCAACACTTGATAGGGCGAACAATGGAAGCGGTCGAGTGGGACTCCGCTTAAGTCACTAAAGCCAAGTATCTTATTGAATAATATCAAGATATGTGGGGTCATTAGTAACCGTTGCTATGTGAGCTGGAACGTTTGACAAGCAGCTGAACAAAAAGAACCAGAAGATTACAAATCGTAAGGCACCAACAAAGCCTATCACACAGTAGTGGGTCTCTGCCATGTCCCTTTCTCCAACATACTGGATGAAAAAAAAAAAAAAAAAAAGAACTCTTTGGAAGTCAAGAACATTCCTTAGCCGAGTAGACATTCACAAAGGCCACTCCCCAGAACTCCCTAGGCTAAAAGAAAGCACAAGCTGAAGTTCAACAGTGACCGCTTTAGCTGGAATTAATATAAAAAGGGTATATATGATTTTTGTTAAGTGTCTATCGATTTCTACAGTGTATAAGGTGTACTGCGTTTGACAAAGCCCCTTATCACGAAACGTAATTCCCATGAGGTGGGTTGTTGAAGGATGAGTGATAAAGGTATGTTGCAGCAGGTCAGACGGCCATTAGCCAGAGTCCTCTGAGTGGCCCTTTCCACTCCTTGTGACTTGGTGCCACGCTAGGAATGTGTTTGCCTCAGACTTGCTCAAGCGGAGACGGAGGGTACTGGAGCAAACAGCGGCCTCAGCAGTTCCTGAGGATGCAAGCCCTGCAAGTCTGGTTGTCAACATGGGCTGGTGCCACCGAAAGACTGGCCAGGGGAGAGACACACGCACGCTGGGAACACACACGGCCTCCGGGCAGAGGGTAGGGCTTACAAGTGTCAAGAGTTGTGGAACAGCGTTTGACGTCTCTCGGGCATTTCATCACATTAAAGAAAACAGGATCCTCACCTCAAGCATAATGCAAAATATGGGAG
Source organism: Aplochiton taeniatus (assembly GCA_017639675.1). NCBI lineage: Eukaryota > Metazoa > Chordata > Actinopteri > Galaxiiformes > Galaxiidae > Aplochiton > Aplochiton taeniatus. The sequence goes on along the minus strand of CM030174.1, from coordinate 5,763,316 downwards.
CCGAGAAAAGCACAAAGCTCTAGTCTAACCCTTTCAATTCTCGAAGGGAATTTTTTCAATATTCACATTTCTGCAATGTTTCCAACTCGCTGTGGAACACCAAACAACGCTGGGTTCGAATACCGCCCGTGCCAGCCGGACTGTTAGGATTGAAGTGATAGGCATCAGTGAAAAGGCCACTGTCACTCATACACACCTGCTTCATGGTCTCCTTGGAGTCAACCGCTTCTGGTAGGGGCGTCTAAGAGAGAGAGAGAGAGAGTGAAAGTAAGACAATTGGGATCAAATTCCAGTCACTAAATATAGCAGCACTATCTCAATGGTGCTAACTGCATAAAGTCTTTTAATTGCAGAACGCAATACGGCTGCACCTTAAAATGCGAGTCACAAAATCCTTCTTGGCCTCGGGATTAAACACGTTTTATACAGTAGTGGTGATAGGAAAAGGCAATCCACCCTGACAGGCCAGACAGGCTGTTCATGGTGCTCAGAGTATCCTTACAGGAGATAAAGGCGTAGGTACAAACAGGAATAACTTCTTAGTAACAGAGATACTGTTTTATGAAAAAAAAAAAAAGGAGATGCAAGTACATAGTACAAGAACGGCTTTGCTGCATTCCGTGAGGTAGCGCTTAGTATGCCGTAAGGGTGCCCCTGTGTGGGTGGGAGTCGGTCTGAGTACTGCAGTGGGAGGGAGGGAGGGAGGGAACACACTCCAGCAGCTGCATACATCCAAGCCCTTCAGCCTCCTGTGTGGTGCATTTAACAAGCGCAGAGGTCGCCCTGAGTACCAAACTTGACTTTCCTCTCAGCTCAAGTGAGGGGATCTCTGCCTGCCTCCAAGATGGAAACAACAGTGCTATGCCTGGCAATACATTTTCCATGGTTTCCCTTAGTCACCATCTGAAATCAAAGCAAAGGGTGGATCCATCCAGTAGGGGGGACCAGGACTTAAGCCTAGCTCACTTCCTCTTGGTCTGTGTGGTCTGCCTTTACAATCGCTTTATGGTCCACTGACATGCTGCACTACGTCTGTTCACAGGCCAGGTGCCACACCTGCGTGCTGGCCGATGAGCCAGCCCTTTTCCATCTCCCTCTCTCTCTCTTTCGTTCTCTCTTTGTCTTTCTGGGGGGGGGGGGGGGGGGGGGGGGGTATAAAACGACAGCTGATATGCTGGCCTGACAGTGTGAAGAGCTGTAGGCTCAACTAACCGTTGATGACAACAGATTTATGACCCATCATTGTGTGGGAACTCTCTCGGTGTCAGAGCATGTTGCTCTGGCTATCACATGTTGTTCGGGTCAGCTAAAACGGTTGGGGGGATCTTGACAACCAAATTCAACTGTAAACCTGACTTGACTGGTAGGATAACTGAAGACAAGCCCCCCCCCCCCCCCCCCCCCCCAAAAAAAAAAAAAAAAGAAAAGAAAACCAGTGACTATGGTTGGATAATGACACAATGATAATGACACGATCACTCCTATTTGCCTTGATATATATCTTTTTTTTTTTGCGGTCTGAACGGCTCAGGATACGAGAAGCGCTCCACCCTTCGCCGCGTGTTGACAGAGCAAACGTACAGCATAGCGCCCGCTCAATCTGTCCTGCAGCCTTCCATTGCCCTTCCTTGCAGACGCACCGAGACAATCATAAAGAAATCACATTATGTTCACACCTCAGTATCTCCCCTAGGAAGATAGTGACTCTCTATATTCTGGTAGTTACATCTCCTGATTTATATATCACCTATACACCACTACTGCCGAACATTAAAGTTGTGAAATATATAGGATTTAGGAGACAGGTGGTAAAGAATAGAACAAGGGTCTGGTCTGGCAGAGGAAAAATTGAGAGGCACGTCCGAGGTTATCCTGTTGTGTGTCTCAGGCCGTGGTGAGGACCGACTGATGAATGCGAGGCATGTTGGCCTGCTTTACCTCGGGGAGTCCGAAACTCGGCAGTGACATGCCAAACCAAAGGGAACACCGTCTTGGCATCTCTTACTGATTAGCGGTTGAAAAAATAATGACCCCTTGCTTTGCCGTTGATGAGGGGGGAATCTGAAGCTGGAATCGGTACACCAGCGTGGATCCACTTTAATTGAGGTATTTTGTTATGGGATTTTTATGAAAGAAAAGAAGGACCCAGGTATGCATTCCAATGGGGAGAAAAGGAACGTTGGGAATCTCCGCTAGGAACTAACCAACATTCTCAAGCCTTATATCTACATTTTAACATGGAATCTCACCATACTTACTGTGTGACATTGTTTTGTTGTAATCATCTAAACATTTTATCCTGATATTTTATAGTATGCCTAAATAACAAATGTAGCTCCTCCAGCAGTATAGATTTTCCAAAGTGTGATTGGTCAGCGATAGCTAAGTGTGATAGGTCACTGTTAAATAACAGTCAAAGACCGTTCATCTTTTCAGAGAACTATTTTGACTCTTCCTGTAGTGTGAAGTTATGCCAAAATAAATTCTCCTTCGTACATCCCACCAAACTATGATAAAGGTGAACAATAAACAATAAACTATTAATAACTTAAGACTTGGGCTTGTTTTGAGACTTTCCTCTGCCCCCGCACCTCTGCTAAGACAATGGAGAAATCTTCCTTCCTGTCTTGTGTATACTCTCTAGATTCTAGAGTCTAGAATGTTCGCACGGTTGTCTTGCTTTTGTTGTGGGGTTACGTTGTGTATCATAGCGGATGTAGTTAACAACCCCCCTCCCCCTCCCTCCTTTCCACCAACCAACTGTGGGAGTGTTATTGTGAAGGGAACACCACCCCCCACCCACTTACTTTATCCATCACCTCACTAGCTCTAACACATTCCCTTTCACACACACACACACACACGCACACACACACACACACACACACACACGCACGCACGCACTCACACACACACACACACACACACACACACACACACACACATACTCCAACATCTTTGAAGCAGCGTGGTGATGGGCAAAAGATACAATCACTGCAGATCTTGTGCTAATGCAATTTTTAGAGCACTGATCACTGTGGTTGAGTGGCTGACTATGCCATGTGCATTTCAAACAGGTTCTCAAGACTCCGTGGAAGGAGAGCAAAGAGACCTATTGAAAATGCCTCAAGTAATGTGGTGTACCGAGAGTATTTCTGTTCACGTTTATAATGAGCCAATCAGGGGCAATTCTAGGGAGGTACCAGGGGGGCCATGTACAACCAACTTACCCCCCCCCCCCTCTTTAAAAGTGGCCCTTAATGTCCATGATGCGTTATGATGACATGGCTTAATATTTGTTTTCTAATGTGTGGCCACAGGTCTAATATATCCTGGTTACTAAAATAAATTGCCCCGTCTGGCCAAATCTGTTAAAATGGTTCAGCAATCAATCCATATGTTAATCCACAAATCCCCATCCATCCATCCATTCATTTATCTTTGCCAGTATCCAGATTGCCACATTGGACTGTCAATTTATTTGACTTGCCTAATATGTGGTAATCGAACTAACATTCAAGTTCAGATGAAGTAATAATAGTACAATCTTATTAATAAATAATACATAATTCATAAACCTTCTTACAAGTATAGCTCTAAGCAGAAGAATAGATGTTCATGTTGACTATAGAAAATAACTATTTTGAAGACCACATTTCTAATACAAATAGTCGCATTTTCTGCCCTACACCTGTAAACATGAAGAGAAAGAATAGAATAAAATCATACCCAGCTAATGCCTCGGATAGTCGATCTTTCCATAGCATTGCGGTCCGGAAAGACTTGGTAATTATAACTCCGGAATAGATGCATATTTTTTATTCTGGTCAAACTGAACTTTCCCAGAGAGTAGATAAATAGTCGAAGGGCACACATATAGTACCTCCAATCATATTTCTCCTGTTACACAGTCCCGACCATTACAGTAACATCGCATACCTACAGCGAACATACAGAACCATGACATTTCACATTTCATCCCGCTGTCGAAAACACATGTTCGGCGAATTGAGCCGGTGTCTACGCACTCCTCTCGGTATCTGCTACTCCTTCACCAGACCCTGCCATCTAGAAGGAGGTCGCAGCCTGCCTCTGAGCGAACAATCCAACGCAAGTTCGGCCATCCCTCCTCTATCTGCTCCAGCACAGGCGCACACAGTTGAGTTCCGTGAGTGCAATTGCTTGAAAAACACCCCCACTGTTTGGCAAGAGACATCGGAGTCATTAAAAACAGCGTACTCTAATCTTGTTAGCAGGCTATATAAAGTTATTCATCACCTATAATTAACGTGTTCTGACCTCTTTGCTGCGCTTCTAAATGTATACCACGGCAATTAAACATTTGGTATAACTTTGTCTTGTATCAAAATGACAGTTTAGGATTTATCTATTTAGACTGATGTAACCAAGGATTAAAAAAAGAGGAGCGCTGACCGTTAAGGCCTGTCCAGCAAGATAATCAGTCACCCAACAGGTGTGTGTGTGTGTGTGTGTGTGTGTGTACATGCGCGTGCGTTTGTGTGTGTGTGTGTGTGTGTGTGTGTGTGTGTGTGTGTGTGTGTGTGTACATGTACGAACGTGTGTCTCACATGCGACAATACACTTATCAGGTAGTCCAGCTGCCTAGCCAACTTTGCCGAGTAGACACATGGACACACACAGATAAACGGCTCCAAGGGCAGTCCACAGTCATGCGAGGGTTAAGGGGAAACACTACGCTTGCAAAGAAACTCTATATTTCCCCCAACTAATCGAACGTGGTGAGAGTACATGTCATTTCCTGATCAGTATAGGTTATTAATGCCCATCTATCCTTTGAGTGACCTCGACAAAACAGCCATCTGCAAGAACGAATTACTCTGGCAGCAGCCCAGGCTAAAGTCATCGCTATCACGCACTGCAATTCTAATTTATTTAAAGTTCCTTAAAATTGGGATGATGGAAGGTATTTGTTAGCATAGCTTGTCATTAAAAGTTAGTATAAATATAAAAATGAAAATAAAATGACGGAGTTAATTGGTCAATTTCTCATCTGTGGGGATTATGTGTAGGCCTATGGTCTACTTGATTTAAAAGCAGATTACTTACTTCCGCCTCCACGGGCGTCATACGTCTAGTTGTTGACAGCATTGACTTGAAAAACGATTCCATGGACAACGCGCCTACTTCATCTGTATCTGTAATATAAAAACGTGCTGGAGTTCAAACATTGTAAAAATGCACTCAGTCACTTCACCTAGTATAATCATAATAATAATAATAATAATAATAATAATAATAATAATAATAATAATGCATTTGTATATCTGTAGTGCGCTTTGCATTGCAAGAACAATCTCCAAGTGCTACAATCATCATTGCAATAACATAATTAAATACATAAAATAGTGATAAAATCTGAAACAAACAATAAAATAACAACATCAGAAGGTTTTCTTAAAGATAAGCGTTTTTAGGTCTGTTTTGAAAGATGATAGATACTTCAGGTCCGGCTCTGAACAATAACTTGGCAACAGTCTTACATTGTTTACCCCATAACAGCAAAGACAGTGGACCTGTGAAGCATATGCAGGCACCCTTGGAGTTAAAATGGTCTCTCATTTTCAACCAGCAAAGTGGTGTTCATCTGCTGGTGGCTGTTCATGTTACATAACTCTTGTTTAAACCCCAGCCATTGTTCCAGGGGAAAGTTGCCCTTCCTGGACTGACCTCATTCTGCAAGTCAAGACGGCCTCTGTTTTCTTTTTGAACGACTGCCCTTAGAAGTCCTAGTCTGTACTGTTCCCTAACCAAGATGAGGAAAACCAGGAGGAATTGCATCATTGTCTACTCCCCTGTTGGTGGGTCTCTTTTTTCACTCTCTGTCCTTTAAGAGCCAGACAATGATACAACTGCAAAATTTAGAGGAGAGGTTAGAGGCCCCAACCAGAAAACAACATCCCTGTTACTTCAGGCAACATCGTCAATCTCTGAAGTCTTGTATATGTACCATACCGAAGGAAAATAAAGGATGGAGAGCATCACACAAAGCAGGCATACTACTCATAAAGCAACCTCCAGACTCATCCCCCTGAGCAAATCCTTATGATGGCTGTTCTCTCAACTAGTTCGCTCAACGAAGGCAATCCCAGAGCAGCTTACCAAGTTAGACTTCTTTCGGGATTGCAAAGGATGGATGGATGAGCTCTGCCGTGGCGGAAGCCTCAAATACTCCAAAAACCAATAAATAAACCACCAAAACCAACCAACAAAATGTAAAAAACGGAAGAAGAAGAAAAGTCAAGGAGTCTTGAGCTGCCGTGTAAGGCAGGCTACTCCTGCTCTTAGAATAGGACTCTGTCTCAGGATGCCTTGAAGGGGTTCCGAGATGCCAGAGTTGACGAACACGCTCAGTGAAAGAATCCAGTTTTCGTTCTTGTGACCTCCTGAGGGGAATGTAAACACGGAAGTTTGGTCGATAAGAAGAGCCACATAGTTTTTCTCCATCTGATACAGAAGTCACTGTCTGCATGTGTCACAGTGTTATTGCCGTACAGGTTACAGGGCACCATAGGCTGTGCTATAGGCTGCATGTTCATTCTGTACTCTGTGATTACAAGGGTAATGAGTGTTGGGACTATGGGAAGGGGGAAATGTGACTGTTAGCTTATTGACAATGGCTTGAATTAGTGGTTTGGAAAGCGCTAGTTAACTTTCAGCGTTTTAACATTGAACTTGACAGCAAGTCCAGATTGGGATGACCTTGGTTAATGTTGGTAACGCACAGCTGCAATCAGGGGGTAGTAATTTGATGTGAGTTGTGAAACAGACCACTAAAAACATCTTGAATTAATAGAGTCCCTCATCAACCAATGTCAAAAGTTGAAGTATATAATGACCAGTTAAGTTAAGACCGGTCCAAACCAATATGTGGTGTGCTGATGAACAAATGCTGCCACCTAGTGAGTCTCCACACACATCGACAGGCCAACATAAAATGTTGCCGGAGATAATCTACATCAGGCCCAAGGCTGCAACTACATTATGCCTCTGAGACACTTTGAGAAAATGCATAATATCAGCACACAACTACAAAGGACACATATGGCTCAAGCCATTGCAATGATTTGAGTAAAATGGCACAATAAGTTGGCATAAGAACTTTTTATTCTCCAACTTTGTAAAAATATGAATAACTAACTAACTGAGGAGTCCAGTTTGGTGAATATTAGGATTCTTTATGAGCCTGCATTTGCCCAAGTGTGCCTCGTGTGTGTGTGTGTGTGTGTGTGTGTGTGTGTGTGTGTGTGTACGCTATTAAGCTCTCCTTGGGGAAAGGGAGTGGGATTTCCTGCCACACATGTTCACCCATTTGGAATGTTAACTTTGCAAGCTGTCTTTGTTATCCCTCTGCGCTAGTCCTCTTCCATGGTAAACCAAACACACGCACACACACACACACACACACACACACACACACACACACACACACACGTAAGCAACCACGAACGCACGGACGCGAACACACACAAAATCAAAGCAACAGAACTGAGACCTAAAAGGTCAGGAAACCTTTCAAGAAGTTCAGTCTTTGATGCAATGGTAAACAGTCGTCTGAAAAAATCCATGGTAGCTCTGTTTTTGTTTCTGTTTCAGCCTCTTCCACTTTCGCAAAAAAAAAAAAAAAAATTAAGAATGCCTACTGTAATATAATATAGATTGATCTTTCTGGTTGTTTCTGTATACCTGCCATATACTGTACTCTAAGGTCCAGCTACTTTGAATACATTTTGAATATGTACTCCTACGCTTTTCAAAACAAAGTAAAATAGCATATCTAAAAACGCAGTTTAGGAACATTGTCTTTGTCCTATGTTTTCTGCACTAAATCATTGTGACAATAAATACAAACGCCCAGTCTTTTCTGCGTCTCCCTCTAACTTTTTCCTTCCTTTTTCCTCTAATGCTCAGTCAGCCAGAGAGGGAACAGGGCGCCAGCTATTTTATTCATCTGACCCCATAGTCCGAACGGAAGGGAGGGATGCGTGTATTGAGAGACAGGTTGATGGTTGTACTGGCTGTACTGAACACGAGCTGAACACGATGAGTGAATGAAGACGCAAGAGAATACATGCTGTAAGACAATGCCTGATTCTCTTTCCTGCCTACAGTTGTAGTTTCGATTTAATTTAGCCCACAGTTACAAACTCACTCAGACTGACAATATATGTACATCTCCTTTAAGTTTGGGTCACATAAAATAACACTCAATAATAACACAGTGAAATAGTTTTAAACATTGGTAAAAAGAAACATAATACAATAACAACAATAACTACTTAAGTAAGTTTAATGTGATTACTAAATAAAAATAAAGTGGGCTACCGTTTTTGGTTTGACACTTCTCTTACCTGAAAGTTCTTCTGCCATACCTTCTGAGTTGATAACTTCTGTTAGTGTCCCAACGCTGTCCTACCCTTTTATGCTTTCACTGTCCCCTCCCGTCTGTCTGATGTTCTGGCAATCATGGTCCCCCGATCATCTAGATTTTAGTCACTGGTTTAGGGAGTTTTGGCAATGTTTCTTTTACACGGCTTCCTGTATCTCTGTGGGTTTGATGAGAGTGCCCCCGGGTGGGTGAGACAAACTGCGAGCATGTGTGAATGTGTGTGTGTGTGTGTGTGTGTGTGTGTGTGTGTTTGTGTGTGTGTGTGTGTGTGTGTGTGTGTGTTTGTGTGTGTGTGTGTGTGTGTGTGTGTGTGTGCGCGTGTCATTTATTCCCTCTGTTAAAGTGTGGGAAAGATGATAGTCTCCACAGAGAAATGAGTGTAGTCCCATCTTTGTGTGACCCTTTAGTTGTCAGAAAAGGCAAAATATTGTAAAATATGGTCAATGTCTTATAAGTTATAATAACTTATAATACTTATAATAAGTTAACATAAAAAAATCTGACAATATATGTTTAACAAGGACACTACCAACATGTGCTAGCTGATGGTAAATTCAGCCAGAGAAAAAACAAACATGGCTGCCTCTGCGTTATTATAGTCCCACATCACTTTGAACACATGAACCTTGTGCCAATGCAGCCACTGCAATGAGAGTAAAGCCATCCACAAGGTATAATAGCCATTGTTTGACTTAATGTCAACCTCAATACCTGTATAAACACGTACATTTGAGGAGAAAGGACGCCAGTTGTCTAAATGGTAGACTTGTGAGAGAATAGCCACTTAAAATAATGATGTTTATGTATCTCTTCATTCAAAACAAGAACAAATGGCACTGACTAAATAATTCTACTTTTCAGCAAATGCGACCCTTGTCTAACGTGAATGCATTGCTCAGTCAGCTGAATCCATGGTTTGAAAATATTTTAAATGCTTAATAACTTATTAAGCTAAAGTATCATGTTTTTTTATTATTAATTTTCCAAAGGAGCTGTAAAAACCAATTAAGCCCCACTCTCCAATAAACGCATGTTTGAACCTTCAGGACGCTGTAGAAAACAAAAACAAACAAACAAAAAAAAACACAACAACACCGATTCCCATTTTCTGGATTAATAAAACATCGTTTCTTGGTATCACTACTTAGTTTTATGACAGATAACAATTCTGACAATGAAGTGTTTTCAAAGATTTACAGTGCATGTACATGTTCCTGCATAGCCGTGTTTCCCTTTTTATTGTGTGAATTAATTCCTTACAATTTACCAATGCAATACCTCCATAATCCAACTGTGGATTATTAAATGGATTTTTGAAAATTCCTATCCCAGTGACGTCTAATGAAACTATAGATTTTTTTTAAATAGCTGTTGTGTGAAGTGCACGTTGTATTGTATCAGTACTTTGCCCAAAAATACATCAAAAGGATGTCCTGAACATTTTGGGGAATAAATATACCTTTTTCCACGCGAGGCGCTGTTCATGGATATCACTTGGGGGGTTTCCTGGGAACAAAGATATTAGACCACAAACAGATGTTACACATTTTCTGTTTACGTTTTAGTTTAATTCAAGAACATAATCCAAATACAACGCACATTTCTACATGAGTTAACAGTACGAATTAGGTGTTGGCATTGACTATCCACTTAAAAGACTACAGTAATAATGTGTATAATACTTTTCATAGGCTGTCTAGACCAACGGAAAGGGTGCAGCTGTTACTTCAAAATATCTTGATTATGCGTGAGACTGAAACTAGCTGTTGTAATTCAGTTGGCCGTTTTATAAATATTATTGTCCGGTTTGGTTTGCAGTTATTATTTTAAATTGCACAGTCGCAACAGTAGTCTGACTTTGAAGCGTCGTGTAAACTATAGATTTCTGTTGTATTTTGTTGACTGTCTTTAATTGAAAATCGAGTTCATGTTTGAGGATTCCGACAGTGCTAGCTAGCTAACACCATTACATAATCATTGTAGGCTTGTTCCAGCTACTTCTTGGTAAGCTGCGGAGGACTGGCTACAATTAAGCCTACAATTTATGTACAAGGTTTTTTCCAACCTAGGTTTTAACTTTATTAAAAATGAGAACCACAAGAACTTACATTAGTATAGGATATGCTACCTTTGGTATGCTGGTTGGATTTTCAGCGTTTTTGGTCTGGAATACAGCATATAAACAACCATGGACAGCGGCTATGGGCGGCTTGTCAGGTAACGTTATCGAGTGTAATAATAATAACAAAAATAGGCCTATTGGTCCAAATACTGTATATCTGCAATTTTGTTTTTTACAACACCTTGAAACAAAACTCTGCAGATTAATCGATTGTAACTGAGACTTTTAAAAAGGTCTAATAATATCCCTTCGTGCATTGTCAACCGGTTTATAGTTTTTGTTTCGATATAAAGTTATTTGATCAGTGTCAGTCAATGGAACTAAATCTCTGTCACAATTGTTGTATTTCGTGATTGAATTATGCTTTGAAAGCCTATTCGAATCTTTCTTTACTAGGCCTATGGTCACATTGTGCATCATATGACCAGAAGCTGATTATTCCCCTCTGCGTTTACCCCAGTGTAGCTTTGCTAACACAAATTGGCAACACAAGGGTGGCAATTTTATCTTGTGTGTTCATTTTTTTTCTTTTTTCTTTTTTTTCCCCCCCAGGAGTGATGGCACTCTGGGCCTTGGTCACACACATAATGTACCTGCAAGACTTCTGGCGTACTTGGCTAAAAGGCCTGAAGTTCTTCATCTTTGTAGGGGGGACCTTTTCTCTCCTGGCTCTTGCCGCCTTCATCACCTTCCTCACAATCGCCATCAAAGAGAAACAAAGTAAGCCACCGCTTATGGCTTATAGGTGTTAATAAGAGTCACAGTTATGTAAATGCTTAGTTGTATTTTTCTCTAGGTTTTTTGTTTGGGTGGGGGCTTTGGGTTGTGATTTGTTAGGATTGAATTGCAATTCCCCAATGTACCCCCAGAAGGATTGGATTGAGTCTTTTCTCATGATGTGGCTTTGACCCAGTTCTTTCTTTCTTCATTTTTTTTTATTTTTATTTTTTTTCAGCTCCCACCGACCCACAGAGCCTCTACCTGTCCTGCGTCTGGAGTTTCCTCACCCTCAAATGGTCCTTCCTCCTGGCCCTCTACTCCCACAGGTACCGCCAGGAGTTCGCCGACATCAGCATCCTCAGTGACTTTTGATCAACCGATTCCTCATTGTCGAGGGAACCGAGACGCTGGAGATTTGGAGGGGAACGTGATGTTCTGAGACAGAGAAGAGGAGCATAGAAGTCATAGGAGGATACAAAGTCACCCGACTTTAACCGCATTCCACTCCCTGTTGATCGTGTAGCGACTCGTTATCCTGTAGGAATAACCCCATAATTCCATTTGTTTTTGTGAGCAGTGATAATCACTTGTATTAACTCCCCTAGGAACGGCCAAGCTGGAATAGGAGCGGTGGTAGCTCATGTTTCAAATGGAAGATTTATCTAAGTCTATGTGTACAGTAGCTTGGTGGATTGGATTAGCTTGCAATGCTTTGCAATTGATATTAAAAAAAAAAGTATAACGCTATCTAATAACGGGGGGGGGGGGGGGGGTTGGGATTCGGGATTCTCTTTTTCTATAGCATCACAGAAAAAGGTCAGTCTAGACTGTTAGGGATGGGAGTCTGCATTCAACATGACGAATCTGACTTGACTTTGATAGTAATTAGCTATTTTCAGATACTCTACCGTAAGGTTATGCTAGTCAATGGTATTAATGGCATTAGTGCTCTTTAAAGTTGCAGTATGTAAATTAGAATTTATAGGCAAAAATTACTTTTTTATATTTTTTACGTTTACTACATACCTCCTGGAGGATATCATTAAATAACATGCTCAGAGAGAAGGGGTGATCTATATGAGTGGTCTGGGCACTGTATTCAGCTTTTCAAAAATATAGCGACGACTACCTAATACTAACCAATCAGGAGAGTTTTTGCAAAGAGTTACAGCTCGATACGTGTCAATCACCTGCGCGCACATCAAAATGTTGAAGACATTACGAAAAGATTGAAGGGAGGGGCCATGGAGAGGGAAGGGAGGGGCCATGGAGAGGGAAGGGAGGAGCCATGGAGAGGGATAGGAGGGACCAAAGACTCACAACGTTGGCCCTTTTTTAGTGTTGTGATTCAAATTCTAGCTTTTTTTTGACGTGCTTCTCATGATTGGCATACTGCACCTTTAAATGCTTTGCAACTCTACAGGGGTTTGTATATTATGGTCTGCGGAGTACAGACTAGTTGCAAAAAGACTGGAATGAGAATTGTTGATGCAGTTTATCCTTTTTCCACTAGGGGGAAGTAAGCTTTTACTGGTGAAATTCCTGTCAAATGGATGTATCGTGCCCCTGTGAAAAATATTCCAAATGATACGAATATCTTTGAAAAGTATTGCACTTTATAGTATGAATCACCTTAGAGTATGAATGACGTTGATGTCACTTTTCCCCCACACTCATGGTCGCCATTGTAATTGTGAAAAGATTTAGTGAAATGGATTTGCAATTTGACTTTTTTTTTCTCCTCCAAAATACACTTGGATTTTATCTCTAGATATTTATGAAGTTGATGAGTTTGATGAGGACTGTTAATATAATATATTTAATTAATATATAATTCAAATCTGTTTTATATCAAATTTGATTGCTCCATGTTGGTAAAGATATATTCGTCAATTGTCATAAACTCGTAGGTTTATTTAAACCCTATTTTTACATGTTGAAAAGGTGTGTACAAGTGTATTGTGTTCTGATAAATAATAGCCATATAGGTAATTTTCTCACTTCAGAGGATCACCCAGGTGCATGTTTCAGACTAATTAAAATGTGTCAACTTCCTTTTCAACTGTATTATTCAAACTAGTAGCTGCCTGTGGCAACACATTGTCCCAAACTCTAGCAGTATGTTGATAGTATGCTGATATTTGAAAAGAGATGTCAGGCTTTGAGGTCAACTGTGCTTCTGGTGATGGTCAGCTACAGTGTCAGAAATATTTGCACTTTTTATATTGCTGAACTGGCGCACATTTCCATGGATTCGATATGTTTTATGGTTATTTTATTAATGCCTATGAGAATTTGTATGGACATTTCCCCTTTTCTCTTGTCAGTGTGTGTTCTTTCTTTTGCTAGCATACTTAAGATAATAAAGATTTTTTTATAACGAAATATTGAGCTAGTCACTGTTGATCTATGTTTCAAGCAAGCCGTTTCTGAACAAAAATGTCATCCCCAAAGTCATATCACACAATCTTATTTTATTTTTGCTGAAATGATTAAAGCCTAAAATGTCTTGTTTAAGAATCAAAACATAGGAAGTTTCTCTTAGCAAAGTAGGCTAGCCAGCTATGAGAAACTCCTCCCCTGCAGAGGTGTCAGCATTGCTTTAGTATAAAAACAATGAGTGTCTACCCCACTGTTTGAAATCGTTGAAGGAGAACCGTCATTACAGAACAACATCATCAGATAGTTCTATACAACTGCAAGGTACTGTGTTTCCTTTTACTTCTACTAGTCTTGGCTTATTTGGAATAGCTGGTGATAGAAGTTAATTTATCCTCTATAGGTTCTTTGGTGGTATTATTTTAAAAGTTTCCAATGACAATATTTAAAACATACTGACTAGCACAAAGATTTTGTCTCTGTATGCTTCACTTAAAAAAAAAAAAAAGGTAATCTTTTTATCCCAGTTTAATGTAGGCAAGTGGAGATAAGGGCAAAAGGTAAATGTGTACTGGCCCATTGTTGTAGCTCACACTTACCAAATAAATTAGCAGCTGCTGGACCTCTGTCAAGGTCAGATTAAGACACTTGAAGCAACACACCAGACTTGTTCCTTCACTTCTATGTAAACCTTCGCAGCCTCACAGTGAGAAAGAAGCCTATATGAAATTCAATGAATGCCATGTAAATAGTGTGTATAATAATTTGATAACTGTAAAAAAAACCTGAAATATTTATTTGTTTATTACAGTCAGTGTTCTTGCACTGTATTTTTATTCAGTAGAGTAATGTGACTGTAGCTTCATTGTGTCTTTACAGACTCAACTACCACCTGGCTTGTTCAGGTTTTGCCAAGCAGGTGATAGCCATGGCCCAGGACCCCCCTTGTTATCGGGTGAATAGACAAACTTACAACCTCCCTGAATTCGATGGAGAATTTGACAAGAAGAAACGGACATTCCCCTTGGGAGAAAAAGTCAAGAAACTGTTCAGGTAAACAAATACAATGAAAACTATTCAAAGCAATTCATTTTAGATATGAAATATTCACCGTATATTACTATTCTAAAATAGATAAGTTTAAAAAGTTAAATTGCTCATTAAGAAAGGTTTTCTTTCCTTTCACATGCAGTGTTGCCAAATAAATGGAGGGGTCGGTTATCAAAATGCAGACTGTCAAACTAGAAAATAGTTTTTTTTACCAGTTCTCTAATGTATCTGCCTCAGATGTTCGGAGCCTAGACTCAAGGGGATTTTGTTCAGACACCTCCCTGTGCTGAGTTGGCTGCCCAAATACAAAGTGAAGGAGAACCTGCTGTGTGATGTCATCAGTGGGGTCAGCGCTGGCACCATCCAAGTGCCCCAAGGTCTGCCAACCCTCTCATTTCTTCCATTATTGTAAGACTCAACATACGTTTCCATCAAATAGAGTGCAACTCCTCTAGATAAAATTTGGTGAAAATGTTCTAATGACAAATGTTTGTTCTATTATGTTTACATATTACGTATGTATATAGTTTTAGATTTAGCCAGTTTCATTATTTGTTCTAGTTAATAAATAATAATTCAAAATGTAGATAAGTAAAAATATATACATATAATTTGATGATTGTGCGTCTTCTTCTGGTTGTCCAGGTATGGCATTTGCGTTGTTGGCCAACCTGCCTCCTGTCAATGGTCTTTATTCATCTTTCTTCCCCCTAATTCCTTACTTCTTCATGGGCACTGCTCACCAAATGGTGCCAGGTAAACTACTGGGTTGGATTGATTCATTTTTTATGAATAATCAATGCTGGCCCTTTACAATCTACATAACACATTATTTCCAATTTCCAAATCCACCAAATCGATGCATTTCCATAAAGTATGTGCTAAAACGGTGTTAAAACTACTTAAATATCGTGAACATGACTGACTTTGGGACTCTGTGTCTAGGCACCTTCGCTGTGCTGAGCATCATGGTGGGAATGGTTTGCCTCGACCTGGCGCCGGAGTCTAGCTTCAGTCACTTTAACCACACACTTAACGAGACTGTGGTGGACGAGGCCACAATGAACCAGGTCAGACTAGGAATCTCTGGAACTCTGGCTTGTCTCACGGCCCTCATACAGGTATACTGGAAGCAAAAGTCCTTGCTCATCATTAACTCCACATCAATCCTATTGGGGAGCTCTAGAAAAGAAGTCATTGATCTCCCTCATCCGTTTATGACTAACCGCGTTGCTCATGACAAAAGAACAGGACCCCCCTTCTCTCTGTCTGAGCAGATTGGTCTGGGGATGATGCAGTTTGGCTTTGTCGCCATCTACCTGTCGGAGTCCTTCGTCAGGGGGTTCATGACCGCGGCGGGGCTGCAGATCCTCATCTCCGTGCTGAAGTACATCTTCGGCGTCAAAGTGCCTTCCTATAGTGGGCCGCTGGCCACCATATATGTAAGCGGTCACCACCAGATAATAACATCTACAGTCTCTTTGTTATAGTGGGTTGATGGTATGGAGCATGGATGATTGTGGTTTATGAGCCCCTCTTTCTGCATCCCCTGTCCATTGTTTTATGTAGCCACATATACATCGGACACTCGTTCCAAGAATAAAAACGTATTTGTTCGGGATAGCTTTTTACTGAATTGTTATTTCCAATCAATTTCATTTCTATAATAATTTTTTTCTTCTTTTTTTACAATTGTTTTTCTTTCTTTCTTTTTAGAATTGTTTTTCTATTTGCTTCTGCTTGCCTCCTTCTTCTACGTAAAGCACACTGAATTGCCTACGTGTATGGAATGCTGTGTATTAATGTGTTATACAAGTACATCTCCCTTGACTCTGACGTCTGTTTTCTCAGACACTAGTAGACATCTGCCGTGAGCTGCCCAACACCAACGTGGCGTCGCTGATCTTCGCTCTGGTCAGTTGTGTGGTGCTGGTCGTGGTGAAGGAGCTGAGCGCACGCTACCGCCACAAGCTGCCCTTTCCTATTCCTGTTGAGATCGTTGTCGTAAGTGGTGGACGGTATAATGCAGATTTCAATTGCCTATTGTTATTTGGGATTGCTTGATTGTAGTGCCCACTATACTCGATATAATATACAGTACTGTGGTATAGTTTTAGGCAGATGTGAAAGAATGCTGGTAAAAATTTGAAAGCAAAATGTGGTCACAGCAAATATTGATTTGATTTAGGTGGTTCATTTGTTCATTCACTTTGCATTTAGTTAATTGATCAAAACAAACTATTAACCCTCCGATTTTTCTGCCTAAAACTTTTGCACAGTACTATGCGTCAATCAATTTTAACGTATTAAACACAAAGCTTAATCTGTATTTCCTATTCCCTATGTACAGGTTGTAGTGGCCACAGCAATCTCCGGCCCCTTGCACCTTCCTCAGCGCTATAATATGGACATTGTAGGCTATATTCCCTTGGGGTAAGACACACACACTCACACACACACTACCCGGAGTCTGTTACCTTTTCTCGGGACTCCTGGTCTTGACAGGCAAACCCATTTGTAATTTAAATTTTTATAATATTATACCTAGAAAGATAAGATATGTATGTAAATCATTTTTATTTACATATTTTTGCTATTGTTCCCTATTTTTGTGACATAGATTTCCTGCCCCGATGCAGCCAACAGTATGGCAGTGGAAAGACATGCTGAGTACAGCCTTCTCCCTGGCTATTGTGGGCTACGTCATAAATCTGGCCATGGCAAGGACCCTGGCAGCAAAGCATGGCTTTGATGTGGATCCCAATCAGGTACGGATGAAACACACAAACGCCAAGGACCTCCAGAGGGATGTCACTGGTTTAATATGCGTTTGTGTTAGTCGTGGGCGGATTGATCTTGAGTGTGCTGTCCTGCTATGTGTGCGTCTGTGCAGGAGATGCTGGCTCTGGGCTTCTGTAACTTCCTGGGCTCCTTCTTCAAGATCCACGTCATCTGCTGTGCCCTGTCAGTCACACTGGCAGTGGACAACGCTGGGGGGACATCGCAGGTACTGGTTCCTACTTCTATGGGACAGGTGCAGGACATTGTAAAGACTCAATGACTCAAGTCACTGACTTGAAGAATACACATTGATTGACTCTATTTTAATTTTGTATTCATTGTTTGCAGTTTGCAAGTCTTTGTGTGATGCTGGTGGTAATGGTCACCATGCTAGCCTTGGGAACCTATCTCAAGCCTCTACCAAAGGTAAATATCCCTCAAGTAGATTCATAGGTGCTATCATAATTCAATATAATTTCATTGGCATAAAAACAGATTTATTAGCTAAAACTGGTTTTGATGACTCAATTCTTTGCATTTCTGTAGTCCGTGCTTGGAGCCCTGATAGCAATCAATCTAAAGAATACTCTACTGCAGCTATCTGACCCTTATTACCTCTGGAAGAAGAGCAAGCTGGACTGTGTAGGTGGAATCAAACTGTAGTCATATATCTCTTATTCGCTCCTTATTTTTTTAAATAATAATATAAATAGTTTCAGTTTTCTTTATTTATATTGCTGCTAAAGTTACTGCTGAACTGACCTGAAAGGTGTTAACATACACCTGACCAATACAATTGAAACTGAGATCAAATCAACCCTGCAACACTGTATTACGGCCACGTGTTGCTTTTGGCGCGTCATTGATTACTCAAGGTACAGCTGATCGTATCCTTTTGTTCTTTGTCTTGTCCAGTGTGTGTGGATTGTGTCATTCCTGGCCACCTTCTTCCTCAGTTTGCCTTATGGTGTGGCCACTGGCGTAGGCTTTTCCATCCTTGTGGTTATTTTCCAGACACAGTTGTGAGTAGAACACTACAGATTACAAAACTAACAATGCTATCTGAAGTTACTTATGTTTTTGTTTTTTTGGTATGTATGGTCTACATCTTCCAGTAATTCACAATGGAATCTTAGCTTTGCAAAAAGCATACATGTCTTGACATATATTCTATATTCTGTTCTTGAGAAATGAATCCGTTTATCAAATTGGTGTACGGAAAAGTTTATGTTTTTTCCCCTTCGCTGTTGGATTTGAACCACTTTAAACAGCCGTAATGGTTCTGCTGTTGAGCAGATCATGGATACAGAAATTTACAGAAATCCCAAAGTCTATGGCAAGGTACTGTAGTGTGACTTTTTTAAATCCTGAATACTATGGCTTCATACTTTTATCAATTGCTAAAGTTGTCAGAGTCATTGCAACTAAATGCTTATTGTTTCCATTTGTTTGAAGGTTGAGGCCGTGAAAGGGATAAAAATAGTCAACTATTGCTCTCCTCTCTACTTTGCTAATGTAGAAATATTCCGCCGCAAGGTCATCAAAAAGGTAACTTTTCCAGGAACAGCCGTTGAAATGATCAAGGCAAGGTTAGTGTTATCTGATTGCGTCATGTGACGTGGGACTTCTGTTTGCCTCGATGTGTTTGAATAACAGACTGGACTGGACCCAAACAAAGTGCTTCTGGCCAGGAGGAAGTTTCTGAAGAAAGAGCAAAAGGTGAAGCAGGAGCAGGAGAAGAAAGAGGACGCGGAGCACAGGGAGCAGGAGAAGAAAGAGAGAAGAAGGAAAATCAGTTCCCTGGTCACTATGAAAGCTCAGATGATGTCAAAGGTCAGGCCAGCTTAAAAAAAATTCTAAAATCTAAAAATGACAATCTATATTGGGTAAGCCTCGGCAACCATTCCAAAGCATATGTCGTCGTAGTTTGCACATTGTTATCACCACATTGCAATGGAGACGTCTACTGGAAATGCATTTACAATTTCGAGTCTCTTTTGTGGCCACGTATGCAAATCTCCAGACCATATCCCAGCAATATCTTCAGAACGACTTTGACCTGAGCAACGGCATAGATCCTGAGGCGCCCACGTGCTACGTGAACTTTGACTGCACCGAGCTGGAGCAAGCAGGACAGCAGGGGCAACCCGAAGGAGACCTGGCCAGTCCCTCGGAGGTCGTCCTGGGCTGCCATCCCATGCCCTTCCACACCATCGTCCTGGACCTTGCTGGGGTCTGCTTCGTAGACCTGATGGGCATCAAAGTTCTCACCAAGGTCAGCCAGTCGACTATCGAAAGGTTCTTTAAGGGTGCCTGTATACACACGGCATTCGTATTAAACATAGTCCAGCGACGTGTGGATGATGTTAGTCATCGGCGGTTGGTCACGTGAGCTTTTTGTGTTTTGTCCCCCGCCCCCACACAGATGAACTCCAGCTACGAGATGCTGGGGATCCAAGTCTATTTAGCCAACGTTCAAGGTAGGTCGCACAGGATGTTCTACGCAACGCAAACCACGTGTCACAAAGCGAAAGGCCCAAGCCAAACGGCTGTCCTCCTGAAATAAACCTTGTTAGCCGTGAGTCACCGAGCAGTTCAGAGGACACAGGATGAAAAGAGAGCAAGTCACTGGCCAGTTAATGGTTCAAATGCATTTCCTGATTGTGCATAATAGGGCCCCGAATTTCCAATTTCCTCCTCTTTCAACCGGTTACACAGTGAGGTCACGGTGATCCATCAACATGAAAACAGCAGGTCGCCGGTTTATTCAACACTCATTCGCAAAGCCTTACTAACCTCCCCAAGGCCGGGGGAGGTTTCTAGATAGATTAATAGAGGGCCAAAGTCATTGGAGAGCCAACACCTTTGTGCTCAATATGATGAATTCCAGAATTATCCTGTGGGCCTTATCTTTGTGCCCTCATCCCTTAGGCCCACAATGACATCACACAGGGTCGAACCAAAGCCAAGTTTTAACTCCGTCCTGGCATGTTGTTGTTCTGGTTCTATCCATAGCTCAGGTGTACGAGGAGCTGGAGGTGGGAGGGGTGTTTGAGGAGGGTAATATCCCGCGCGCTAGCCTCTTCCCGTCCGTCCACGACGCCGTCCTCCGGGCTCAGCAGAGGTCAACAGACGTGGGACACTCCTTAAAGGTAGGTTTACAGTGAAACGCGTCAGTCGGATGGAGTCCGGTAATGCTACATCCTAGCCTATGTGTAAGAAGACGACGAATGGTCTTTCAAACATGCCTGTTGATATCTTATCAGGAACGGTCGGAGTAGAAAGATGATTTGCAGGATATTTGCCGCAGTAATCACGATCTGGTTTTTATAATTTCACTTCCTGTTTACATATGAGGTCATTCAAGAGCCAGTTCAGTCTGTCGGTCTGTATGTGGATCTTCTGACCTTTTTTGACTCAACTAACATTATGTTATACTTTTCTGTCATCTTCACAGACAGAGCAGGAAAGGCACGATTTGGTCAACATTAATGAATATGAAAAAGACCTTGAACAGGTACCTACTATGCATTATTATATCTCAGAAATGTATTATTCTTCAACATAGATTATCTTTATATTATCTCACGCTGTTCATCTTGATAATATATTCTCTTTTTTTCTCTTTTGCAGGAGATGTTTTGATTTCTCTGTTTATTTTATCGTGTTGCATGCCTTGAATATTATTTGCCTCTATAACACTTGTTTTTATTATTACATCACTGATCTATACTGTAACAGTATTCCTCCAAAAAATATTAAACATATATTTTCTAGAATAACAGCATTGTTGGTCGCCTGTACCTAAGTCAGCCGCCAGATGGCAGCGCACTACAAAGCATTCACATGAAACGCAAGCGACAAAACTGAGAAGCTCAAAGAAGGACATGCTCACCACCTAATAACAATAAAAAAAATACAGTTAACTTTTAACAGCTGACCAAGCGGGGACATAGGCCTACTCGTGAGACAGTGGTCCTGTAATTAACTGTGCCTCGACACAGCTGTGGGGAGCAGCAGAGCACGCCGCCGGGGTCCCTGTGGAGAAGAACAGGAGTCCTTTAAAAAGGCCAGACTACTGGAGGACTGAGGGGCCGAGCGTTACTGCAGTGTCAGCACTTCTCCCACGTGGCTTGGTTCTGTCTTGGCCTCGGTACCACCATACAGTAATCCTTCCGCACTGTGTTAACGTGTACCCTATTAAAGTGTGTAGCTTCTTTATTTCGTGTTACTTTCTCTAAGAATTTAGCATTTTAAGCCGCCATATTTTACGCAATGTGACCAATTATGCCACTGAAATAACTCTGGAGATTCTATAATGATGTAAGGAATTACGCGTACAAAATGGATCTTTACATGCGTGTGTATAGTGGGAATAAACAGATCTAAAGTATCATTCTTAGCCTACCGGCAAGCAAGGGTGTAACGTTGGTGTGCCTTACGCATGAATAGACTTAGAAAGCTATTAAGCGATCATCCTAAGATATTCTGAGGCACACCTGGCCCTCAGATCCCCCACCTCTGCGGAGCAAATTGGCACCACAGGTAATTATAGAGCTCCTAAAGCCATCGGCTTCCATTTTGGAACGCCGTGAGAGCCACTCGGGTTTTTTAATGGCTTTCTCTCTCTCCTGCTGCCTTCTCTACTAGCCCTAATATCTTTCAGCACAGTGCCTGGTGTGTGTCATTTGTACAGGTGAAAACTAGTTAAAACCCCTTGAGGGGGCTGTGAGTTTACTTTGTGTAATCAGCTTTACAGGGTGACTTGGACGCTTTGTTTAGTAAATCCCGGTTCAATTGAATTCCATCATGTCCTCTTTCCATCCGACACTAGGTTATGTTGGATACTTCAAATCAACCGCTTCCTTATTATATTTCTATGGAATCGTAAGGTTGAGAAGTGCACATAAAATAATTACTTCTCACGTCCAACTGGGCCAGTTTAATTTTCTATTGAGATACTGTAATAATGTAATATAATATGGGCACTTTGTCTTTGTAATTATATGTAATTTTGTTGAGAAATTAATTTTACACTCATTGCACATTCATTGACCATACTCTTTTAATTATCACACAACTGCTTTAGAAAGTATGAGACAGAAAGATTGATGTATTCTTTCACTATTTATACACCCAGTGGTTTCAAACAGTTGAGTCTAATTGTGTAGTGTCATAGGCTATCTCCTTGTTAAGTCATGGGAATATGCCATTTAGCTCTCTCGCTGGCTTCACAGAGAGCCTTTTCCAAGGAACATTTTTCATCTGACCTTTTCAGAACCAAGATTCAAATTTGCATCACTTGAATAACAAGTGGGGAGGACAGATTTCATTAGGTGACCGCTTCCCAGGGGTGACACAGGAATAAAAGGAACTTTCTTTATAGAGAGAAGAAGCCATTTCACATTTTTAGGGGCCTAAGAATGACAAAGCATCCGGAACTATTTTTGGAAATCTAAGTAAATGTTCTTTGACGTTGATCAAGCGACAACAATTAATCTTATGCATACAATGTAGGACAGGGTTGTGTCGCAAGATGTATTGTGGCTCATAAGCAAGGCAGTTTACAGCCAGTATCATACATCTTGATTGTGCACTTTCAGCAGAAAAGTGTGCAGCCTTTGGACTACGTTTGTTTACAGACTAATCTGTACACCGACAGCTGATATTAATTAGTCTAGCCTATTGTCTCACCCCAATAGACCAGTGTAGATTAAAATGTTCCAGGACGGCAGAGTTCTCTGTTGATTAATTAAGGAATAAAAAAATTACCCAGGCTGCTTCTGTTAGGAGGATGTGGTTAATTATTTAACATCCAATTAAGCCACCGACCTGCTCGATGAAGAATGTTTTTTTAAGAATATATTTTTCAAGACTATATTGTTCATATATTGTTCCAATTGCATGGTTACGCACAAGCAGCAACCAGAATTAAGTCCATGCATATCTATAATGAGTTATCTGGCTGCAACCTTTCCCACATAATGTATTGTAATGACACTGACCTTTATGCCATAATTATGTGATTGCACGCAGAGTTGAAAGTAAAGGCTGCAAAGAAACCCCTGCTGCCATGTGTTTATTGAGATAAATTGGAATGTTTTATCAATGTAATGGAAAATATCAAATAAAGGAACAGGGTACATAAACGGTATTATCTACCATATCTGACATGGCAGAAGCCAGAGGACCACGTAACATCTAAACCAAACACAAACCACTGTGTGCGGCCAATTTAAAACTGCTCCTAAAAAGTTAGTCAACATTGGCTATAGAGAGGTTGGTGATAGATCGACTTGAGGGTCATCATGAAGAGTTTTATCGTCCCATCAACTCATTACACTGAGTGGCAGATACACTCTCCAGCCTCCTCATTTAGAGAAAGCTCTGCGGTCCGATTTAGACAGATACCCTGGCTTCTGCCGGGCTACCGAGCATCAACAGGGAAATAAAAGTCGACAAGCCAAAGCCTAGCTGTGTGCTGCGACGACCAGGGAGCTCATTAGAATCTACGGCCACGGGAGGGAAACTGCATTACGAGCTGCAACAACATGTCATCATGGCCGCCGTGTGTGCTTTTGCCAAGCCATAATTCAATAACTTGTGCGCAATTACTTCATTAATATTGTACATCACGCATGACAACTCTCGCCGGAGCTGCATGCATTTATTTAGGGAAATAAAACTGGGATGATGCAAGCTGAATCCAATCAGCATTACAAAGCCCAGTGATTAGTGATGCTATCGTCTAGCCCTGGTTTCAGTTGTAGAGAAGACGTTCCTTTCAGACGCTCTTCACACCAAAGTTATTTTCATGTACCCTCTCTCCTCGGATGGATGTCTGAGGGGACTGGACTCTGTGTCCCTGGCCTCTGTCCCCTTGGAGGACCAGCTGTCACATGTCTAAGGAAGTGTGCAATCGATGTCGGCACCACCTGCCACACTGAGGCCTCCCCTCCAGCCACTACCTCATTAAAACACCAACTCCCAGCGCCCACTCTGTTTGCACCTCTCTTGTTCTTCATAACAGGCAATTCAATTGGGGAATCCCAACTGTTGTTTGGGAATAATTAAACTTTAGCGGTAAATCAGGGAGAAAAGGAAAGCCAGCCATCACATTGAGCAGGTGGTGTATAATAGGGCACAGCTTGAGAGGAGTCAGCCCCACGTAGAGGGATTGGAATACTGAAGGTGTTTACTGTAAACCTAATGACAGAAAGCATTTTTGTATTTATATTCATTTTGTTTGGGGCAGTTGTGTTGTCATTCTACTAACTGTTGCACTTGCACAGGACCTATAATCAATGGGGAATGTACGCTGGTAAATCATTGCACAAAATCCTTCCATAGGGCTCCACAAGAAACTCCAGAAAAACTGACTGGTAAGGCCAGACAGGAGGCTTGGCCACCTGCTGTAAAGGAGATAAAAGGGTTAGTTCCAAGTGTTCAACTTAGATACTTGCATACCTTTTACTCACCACTGGGTAGCACTGTGGCTTCACCCTATCAACGCGTCTAGTTCACCTCTATGATTAGCAAAGAAATAAATAAAAAATCTTTGAACAAGTCGCCCAGATTTCCCCCCAAAGGACACCATGAGAGAAAAAGTTGCAAAAGCGGGCGCCGAGACGATTAAAAGAAAAGTATGTCTTTAAAAGAGCTGTTGGTTGTGATCTTGCTTCCTGTGATCCATATATATTGAGCAATGGCGGGAGACTGATGGCTGACAAGGGACTGACTCGCAGCACCTCAGCGGCCTCGCGGATGAATGGAGATGCAAATGAATCGGGGAGGAGAAACTTAAAGCTTTTAATGACAGTAAGCACCCCCCTGAGGCCGGGAGGGCGGGGGGGGGCACTCAGCGCTCCGCACATCAAGGGCACGGCTCCTCCGCCTTTCCCTCCTTTTGAGCATCCCTCTCGGCAGGCATCGCAAGACGCCGTCGATCTCTAGATCCGTCCGCACGCTGCGTTCCTGACTCTTTCTGTTGAGCCGTGCCAACGACAAGAGACAGATGTGCTCTCCTCGGAGAATCCAGGTTTGATATAAGCCCCCATGCTCCTCAGACTGTTAAATAACCATAAGAATCCACCAGGAGGAAAAGAAAGAAGGCCGCGTTCTACATGAGAATGATTGGGCTTGAAAAGCAGCACCTTCACTTATTCGCTGTGCCTTAAAGCTGCAAATGTCAATTTGATGTCAGTCTCCCTCTCTATTCAACCGTGACGCCTGCTATTGCTTGGACTCCTTTGCATGAGAATGCTTCGGAATTGAAGGGTAGCCTATTTTTGAGTGCTTGAGCGGCATCCAAAGGACCAAAATGTCAATCAAAACATTAAGCGACCAAAGTGCTTAGCTGTGTAACATGAAATGATGCAAGGCATTGAGGAACCACACTGAAGTGGTACCAGAGGACTCAGCATCTCAATTCTATATGGTGCTCATTGTGCCAGTTGAGCTATGATTCTGTTGTGGAAATTTCATAAATTCAAATAATGGATGTCATAAAAACATTAGCCCCCCCGCCAAAAAAGAATAAAGGTTTCATTTGTAATTCTGTTGTTTGTGTATGGTGTTAGTCCTTTTATACATGTAACAGATGCTCATACCACCAACTGTAGAAGGGCTCTCCGTGTTTCAAAGTGGCTCAATATCTATGTGGGGCTTGTGTTCAGAAAAAAGCAGTGAGAACATGTCACCATCGGAGAACAGTTTTCCTAGTGGATAATGTGTCTCTACTGTGAGAAAACGGCCCCATGTGGCATGTTTCCTGTGAGTCAGTCAAGCGTACAATACTCTCGATTCCCTCTCCGCTGGTAACTGCAGCACAGGTGAGTCCGCCGCAGGTGAGGCTGTCACACTCGGCACCTGCTGGATCCGAATAGCCAACTTGGGAAAACTCAAAGAGAGAGGTTTTCGAGGGATGGCACCTCGGATACCTGATGGCTTAGTCTTTTTTTTTTAAATGTATTGTGGGGAAAGAGTAAACATGAATATGCCTCTTTTCAAAGTAAAAGCATAAAACAAATAGTCATAAAACAAATAAAATCCCATTTTTATTTTATTTTATTTTTATTATTTCAGATTCAGACCACGTTAGAGAAAGCAGAATCCCTTCTGAAATCTTCCTTTAACATGCCAAGTAAATACCCTCACAACCTTCATGAACTAAAGTCAGACTTCATCAGAGTATAGCAATCTGTGGGCGTGCCCTCTTGGTCTCTTGGTGCTCTGTGCACACAGCCCTCCTCGCTCTGCACTGTAATTTGTTTAGATGTTGATTTATGAACTAATTGGCTCCAAAATGCTCTTCTGTACCACTATTATTAATCTAAGTTGTCTATTTCCTGAAACACATTAGACCAGATTTGTATAGTGAAGTTAGTTCAATGATATATTAGAAGTAAGGAGTGGGGATGCACAGATAGATAGAAAACCTGTCCACTGCTGCAAGGATATTACTGCTCATTTATTGCAGAATTGTTTGTCTTCGCAGTGATAAATGTTCAAAGGTTTCATTGTTGACATAATGATACTTTGTTGTTTTATGTCGCTTTTAAATTAATTATAAATTGTGCAGACTAACACGGCGCCTTTCAATTATTCTACCACTGAATGTATTTGTCGTATTTATTTGCATTTCCTAAAATAAATCTGTAAAGTCATAATCTTTTAATGCAGCTTTTGTAAAGATCCCTGGTCGTTTCCATTAAAACGACATCTTCTCAGTGATTGTGGACTACGTCTTCCACTCCCGGGTAGCCTTACCGCCACAGAGTTCCATTGTCTGCCTGCGTGGTGTTTGTTATTAGTGGGCTGGATTGCCTGTGGAGGTGTCAGCGGGTTCCTCGGATCGGGCGCCAGGCCTGATAATTAGCTGTTCCTCCAATGCCAGCCGGGCACGCTGCCGTCACTCGGTAAAGTGAAATTGAAAACAGAAAAAGACCTCCCCATCTCCGGCCACACCGGAACCTCCTTTCGGTGAGTGTGGGTGGGTGCGTTGGGCGGTTGGGGAGTGGGGTAGGGGCTCACTTCCAACACATCTGTCACGCGCCACCAGACATCTATCTATACCCGCGGGCAAAACAATAAAGCTGCTCTGTACCAGTTTAACAAACAACACTGCCTAGATGATTGCTTTATCTGAGATCAGATTATCTTTCTTGTCATCCTCTCTCCGGATAAGGAGCGCTATAGAAAACCTGAAGACAAATGAAGGCATCAGAACAAAATAGTAAAGTGCTGCTTTAAGTAATAAGTGTGTTTGATTTATTGGTTTGTTTTTTTAAACGTCTCCCAGTCCCTGTTGTGACCAAACAAGAGCTTATACACTTTACTTCTTAATGTCACGGCGGCCTATGTTACGAAGGTAATAACGTCCATTCACACGTCTCCAGCCAGGTGCTCCTGACTGTGGTGCCGATGGAGGCGTTTTAGAGATGAACTCTTGGCCCTACTGCTGGGAGACAGCCGGTCCAGTTTCTTCCGGTCCTCCCTGGTTATGTGGATGATGAGTAGGAGGATGGGAACGCCCATGAGGAAGGCCCCTCCAAAGCCCAGCAGGAGCCCATAGACTAGGGGCCAGGCCTCATCCAGCAGGTTCAGCGTGTTGAGGAAAATGGGTGGTCGCTTCACCACCAGGTCCAGGTCACGCCATGAAAGGCTCCTAACTGTGAAAGGCAGAGACCCTGTGTAAAGTGGTGTCAGACTGTCAGACAGTCAACATCAGGCTTCAGGTGAGGGGAAACAGAGCGACAGAGCACTTAAGGTGAATTGTGATACAGCAGCGGTTTAAGAATATCTACATTTGGTAGGAAGATTGCCTTGGTATTATTTTCATTTTATATAATCCAAAACTATGGCCGAAAAAGGCATGACCCAGCGTCAAAAACGTTGTATACCTTGTGTTTTCTTTTCGATAACTAGTTTATATTCAACAGCTCCCAAAATATTAACTTTTTATTATGTTTAAGGAGTCATTTGTAGATTTTAGTGAGAAAAGTAAAGACTACCCGTTTCTCAGATCGTACTGGGACAAACATGCATCAAATCTGATTCAAAGGTCAATACTTGGGCTTATGCCAGCCACGGCCGGAACAAGCCTTAAATTGTTTGAAACATTGACCTTTGCGTCCAGTTAGTTGCACATTTTGGTATGAACTGTAGTCATCCCTTAGTAGTAGCAGTCCAAAAGTTGGTTTACTGGAAAACCGTTGGATATAAAATATATCCTCTTGTAAGACAAGTACTTTTAGTCGATTGCTATAAGAATTTTGTTGTTTTGTTTTGAGCAAGGAGGAATGGGCAACGCTGATATTTGCTGGTAGCCCACTCAAACCGCATTAATACTTGATTCTTGCCATTTAATGTTATAAATAATGTGTGGAATAACATTTAGGATGAACGACCGTCAGGGTACAGATTCTGTGGCTTTGCAGCTTTGACGATAGCTAATGTTATTGAATCTTGTGGAGCTACCTGTCCATGAACAATGTGAGCTTACGTTAAGATAATGCAGTTTTTCGGGTGATGTAAACAGTTGTAATCATTTCTGTATTTATTTGCAATTTATATTGTCAACTCAGCTCTATACTGACGCATGGAAGGGGATCCCATCGAAATTTGCTGAAGTTATTGATGCCGTCGATAGGTTAACATTGGTATTAGGTAGACTATACCCAGGTAAAATGGCCTTCTCTAAAATGGCGGAATTTGTTTATTACATCCTCCTGTCTAGTGTTCTGTCCCTATCCCTCCCTAAGGATCCCATTTCTCCTCTGAGATATTAAACTGGTCCCTGTTCCCACGAGAAGATCAAAACAGGACAAAATGATGTGACAGGTGATAATTACATTTTTGAATTTGCAGCCAGGTGGCATGGGAAAAACATAGTCCTGATGTCGATGCTTAATGAGTTGGATGACTGCCCACAGCAACCAATTTAATTTGATGTGATCTATCAAGCGATATTGTTCTTAATATTTATTTATTTATCATTCGAGTCCCCAATGGGCCAATCAAAAAACATCTTGGATTAGGGCTAAATGGTACCTGTCCAAGGGTGACATTTAGCCTTTCAAATCTTTCAAAGTTCCACGCATGAATTGAGATGGAAACGTTCGCATGCTGAGTTGTCTTGGTGCCATCTGACCTTCCAAGTACTGTACATTAAGGAAGAACTATATTTTACATCTTTGACGTTTCTTTTCTAATACTTCTTAGCCTCATGCTGCGATTGAATCTCTACCTTTTAGGTGATGGCTTCCTATCAGCTTACCTTGTTTTCCTGTAAGCGTTTGCTGTTGCCCATTGGCGCTGCCGTCAATTGGAGGCTGGAGCGCCAGCGAGTCCAGGGTGCTGGCGTGTTTATGAAAGTCCTCAACGTAGCGTTTCAGACTCAGAGCTTTATCCTGGTTGATGTTCTTCCCCACCTCTGTGAAGGTTGCAGCATTGGACTTTAATACATAAACAACTTTTTTTTGGTATTGATCGCACTGAACACTTTATTCAGTCAGTGGCTAGACAGTCTTAGTGGGATAAAAACTGAACAATTGATAGAGTTAACGTCTGGGTTGCGAACAACTTAAGGCTTGCGTAAAGGACCTTGGTTGAATACTAGTTGCACGGAATAATTAGCCCGTGCAGCCAATTCAACGTCCTCGCTAACAAAGCCAGTTAAAATCTGACAGGCTATTATATTACGAGTGGATCTGCTCATAACTGTCCTTGATAATTGGCACATTGTGAATCGACACGTTTATTTGGATCCGAGCCTAAATAGCTTTCGAGACCCATGTTGACAGTCGGATGTTGGGAAGCCGTAGCCCCTGTTGTTTTTCTTTTTTTTTTTTGTTGTTGTTATTCTTCCTCTCTATCTATGCGTCATTTTCCTCCATGTCCTCCCTTTCTCCCCCCCCCCCCCCCCCCCACATCTCTCTCCTCTCCCCGCTGCCATCTCCTCTCTCACTCTGGCTCTGCTGATGAAAGGAGCAGATGGTTTGCAGGGAAGCTGGTGGCAGCTCCACCGAGGTCCTCTGTCAGATCATTTACACCTCCTCCTATCCAACGCCACTCGGCTGTGGCGTTTCCGGCACGCCGGACCCTCACCACATGCCAGAGAGATTGGCATTGTGTGAAAAAGTTGCCACGTTTGAGGTTCCAATTAAAAAAACGGATCTCGTGGCTATGAAGCAATTATGTAGACACTGTTGACGTTTGTGTTTTTTGGAGGAAAAAAACGGCCTTCTGGGGAGCGATAGTCTGAAGTAATTTGGAACAGACAATGTCCTCCCGTAAGGCTTTGTTCATCAGATTTGTAGTACTCTAATAAGCGGCGCTATATTGTGTGTGAAGAAGTTCATAAGTTCAATTGGGAACCATTGCTCATGGCAAGACAACAGCGTAGTATTATTACTGTATGAGTTTCCTGTCCCAGCCCCATCCCACTCATTTTCTGAGTTAGCTATCCCTCTTGTATTGTAGTGTACTTGGCTTTGTCTGCGTGTCTGTCTGCGGCTCTCACCCACTGCGATGTCTGTCCTGCCGATGTGCTGCAGGGCGCGAGACAGCCTGTCATAGTAGATCTGTTTGCCATGGTTCAACAGCCAGTCTGTAAGAGCTGTCCGGCACTGTGCCTTCTTGTCTGGTAAACACACACACACACACACACACACACACACAGCATATGGCTGTCTGAAAGTGACAGTAGTACCAGCCCCCCACACTGCCTAACTAGGAATGGAGCGTTTGTTTGGACCTGTGGTTGACAGACAGCTCACACACTCCTCAGAGTCTCTCAGAGGAGGACAGTGACATTTGGATAACACGTTGAGTGCCCCACAGAACAAACTACCCCTACCACATCCAATGTGAAAGGGAAAAAGATGCCGTCTGTTTAATCATGATGTCCTTTTGGTCAGCCAGACTGTTGCATTACTTCATTTCTATGTTGCTATCCCAGTGATGAGACCCGGAAAAAAAACCTTAATGATGTAAATAAAACGGGATTAGATGGCTGGTGCTTTTACCAGTAACGCTTCTAGTGTCTCTTTTAACCCGAGTATTGAGGTCGAGCTGGTTGTTCTCCAGAGAGAGGCGCTCCAGCTGCTTGAAGATGTCCTCCTCGGGGTGAGACAGGGCCGACAGGAGCTCCTGGCACTCCTGCGACGTCAGCAACTCCACCAGGCGATCCAGCTGGTGAACTCCCATGTCCTCTGCCACTGGAGGGGTGGGAGGGGGCGGGAGGTAAATATAGCGTTAGCGCTGGTGCTAGCGTAGCTAGCTTTGTAGCTAGGTTGGACACCAACTGGTTGCCGTTCCATTTTCCCAAACCTACATGGTTAGTAATCGAAAGGGGGCATAATGAAGTCTCAAACTGATTTAGACGAGGATATTTGTGAACCAGTTGTTCAGTTTCTGTAAGCACTAATGCAGTGTCCAAATCATCTCATTTGTAAGTGGATAAAAATGAAAGTGCTAATAAGAAGAGGGCCCGATGCAGAGAAACTTGGCTAATTAGCAGGTACCGCGTGTGGCCTTTGAAACCCAGTGCCACATCTCCTGTGACAATTAGAGTCAAAATAAACAACATTTCACTGTAGGTATATCAACCTTCCAAAAAGAGCCTCATTAAAGCAGTGGCTTTGTAAGTTTTCCAACAATGTTTTTTTTCTTTTCAGCGTGGTCACAGCTGTT
Organism: Aplochiton taeniatus; assembly: GCA_017639675.1. Classification (NCBI taxonomy): domain Eukaryota; kingdom Metazoa; phylum Chordata; class Actinopteri; order Galaxiiformes; family Galaxiidae; genus Aplochiton; species Aplochiton taeniatus. Next base: position 5,731,142 of record CM030174.1, on the reverse strand, counting down.
TGCTGTATACTCATCCCTCACCTGTATCTTCCCCATGACTGATGCCCAGGAAAAGAGGAAGCAAAAGCAGGAGTAGTCGCCAGGCTTGCATGGCTACTGAAGCAGTGTCCACCCTCTGGGCAGCTGCACCAGGACAGAACTGTTTAATTTCAAACAGGCCCAGTGATCCGGAACTGTCACAAACAGTGGAACCTTGCCATTTTTTTCTTTGTCATGCGTTGACCAAGGAAGACAAAAATATTTCATTCATTTTCTTCTTTTTGGCTACTAATGTTTAGGCTACTAATGGCTACTAATCAGTTTACTATTTTTATTTAATACTCATATTTTTTTAGGTCCATTTATCAACTTTCCATAGTTCTAGGAACATGTTTTGTTTATTCTCCACCTCCAAATTCGAAAACCCTGTCAATAGGCAGGGAAACAGGCAGACAATATTTATATCATCATAATTATCTGCTTTCACAATGCCGAGCTGCCTTTTCTAAATGATGTTGTTTGTTTACAAGCTAGTTCTGTATTCTTGGCCGTGTACAAAAACAGTACACATGAGAGCTTGTCATTGTTAAGTAGCTCAAACACTGTTTGAGCCCTTTTTAAAAAACAAAGGCTACAGTGTCATGTTAATGAGTGCAAGAGGGGGCATTTATGTTTATATGAGAGGACCCCTGAGGCATAATCATGGGCCCCCAAATATTCTGCTGCTCGCAGTTTTGGAACACATTGTTGTTTGACTTTAAAGAGGTCTCCAAAGGGGAATCGATCGGAGAGAACCGAAAGGAATAGACCCCAGCGGCAAATAGGGGGCACGTTGCTTCATTACAAATTCTATTGAACATAAAAGCTCTATCTCGATCTGGTTTCTGGTAAAAAAAAAAAATCAACATCAAAAACCTGCAGTCAATGTCTTTGAGCTCTGAAAAAGGAGACCTATTGTTTTATCAAACAAAGAGTAAATACTGGTATTGCTCCTTTAAAAAAAAAATAATCTGAGACACCGTGGTTTTTTTTGTAAGTAATAAGACGACGAACTAGAAGCGTGGACATGGAAACATTATTTATTGTAATCTGTCAGGAAAGTGTTATGAGCAACCATCATTTTAAGACTCAAGCATAAGCGTTGTGTGCGTGTCACTGTGCGTGTTACTGTTTGTTCGCGTTTTGAATAACTAATGCAACTTGGCAGACTTTCGGAGGCATCCCAGCTTGCTGGATGAACTCTGGTGGTTGTTTGCGTGGGCTGGATTGCTATTATACAGGTTGGCTAATACAAAAACATGCCGTGGGGCTGAAAGGCTGACTACTGCTTATTAAATGCCGTGGGTGTTGTCGTAATGGTTGTATGTGAATGCTTTTCAATGTTACTCAAACAAAGAATGAGACACTTGCAGGGCACAGGGTCAGATTATTTATTTGAAGCCACAGTTCCTGTTGTGCCAGGGAGAATTACAAGTAAACAAATGAAAAGTTTTCAGTTATGTGATTTGAATACCAGACTAAACCATATCCTGTAAGTAATTCGGTAAGTCAACATTGAGTTGGCAGACTTGTCGCAGAGTTTCATGGAGTTGTCTGCCTTTGCCGTGGAGATTTGCATCTGGGTCCTTTTTTTTCCCCCCTCCTGCGTCGAGGTGATGAGGCTCAAGCTCCATGACTCCTACACTTCACACCACTGAAATCTGATTGGACAAAGACAGACTCCGGTGGAATGAAGGATAGAACGCATGGAATGTTCGTCCCGGACAGGCAACGCTCATGGTGACGAAGTCTGAAACACAAGAAACAAAGGGTTTAAACCATTAAACAAAGTTTCACCCCCATCTCAAAACCATTTCCCAGCCACACCAACAGAAGCAACCCGAACGTGCCTTGTGTATGTTTTTTTGGCTGCAGCATAACTTTCCCAGCGAATCACATTATGAAAGGACCCAAACTTTTCCCCCTAGGCTTAAACTCTGAGAAGAAAGAAAGTCCGACCCTGGCGCCAGGTGCAGAGCTGCTGCACAGACTTGTATGATTTATGAAGGAGTATACCCTGGGAGGGGGGGGGGGGGGGGGGAGTGGAGCCCAGGCCTCACCCCTTTTACCTGAGTCTGAGCAAGACCAGACCTGCCAGGCTCTTAAGCTCCAGGGGCCTCGGGGCTGCTGCTCTGAGATGATCCCCAGCTCTGGCACTCAATCACAGGCCTGGAGGGAGAGAGCGATGGCCCCTCTTCTGCCCTACCCTGTCGTCACTCAGCCAGATCTGCTACAGGGCTTTTTATCAGAGCACAGCTACCGCTGCCCTCCTCTTCCTTTTGGAAGGAGAAACTTCACAGTACCTTAGCAACAGCCCCCTTTCCTGTCCAACACCTTGACAAGGAGATGGATATATTAATACACATTAACACAACACCTACACTAATGCACCACTCATTTATATGCACTTTTTCCCACATGAAGTGGTTGTTGTTGTTCTCCCACGCATGTGCCCTTCTGTTTTTTTTTTACTTGGAAATAGTAATAAAACTTCAAAAAATGTCTTCAAACATGCATTTTGATCACTTTAAAGTTCGATCTTACAAATTAACATAACTATTTTAAAAAGTCTCTTTTACAGTCTCAGCATGAACAACTCACCTTTGCATATGTGTAATTCCTCGTTGACTATATGTAAAAAAAAAAGTTCAACCAAAAGTGGAAAAATCTGGAAGACGTTGAACACCCACCAGAGTGCTAGCCTCCTTCCCTCTGACTTTTTCCCCTACCTGACTCAGGTGTTGGTATTTTAGAGGTCTGGGGACCAATGAGAAACCAGCAACCCAGGTAGACCGGCCTCCTTCTTGGCCCTAAGGAGCAGCCACACCCTGTGATGTGTCACTCTTGTATTGCCAAACCTCTGAACTTAACAGTTCTGGCAGGAATCGAGAAATGGGACTAAAGTGAAGATTGCACTCCGAAAATATGCCGAAGAGTTGCACCCAAGAAATTTGATGGGTTTTGAAATAACAATAATAGGCTCATCCACAAAAGAGGATAAGACTTTCTTCATTAAAAATGTAGCATTTTGCTTGCAATTCAGAGCCCCTCTTTGCCTTTGTCAATTCTCAAAGCAATATTTGGGAGATAATTGCATTGCGCTTGTGAAAAGGAATAATTTGACACTTTGTAATTAGTCACATATTCAAATGTTCTAGCTCTTAGCAGCATTTATCCCTCAAATTACTATAATCCACATGGAAACGATATTATCATAATAATTCAACAATAGAGTTAATTCTATCAGCCTTCAGGCTTTGTATGCTGGATATTGACTTCGATTCAAATCAAGCAACTTTTCAACTATTCTAGCATTTATGGACAATTAAGTTAGACAACTTTTATGGCTGCAGGTATATCATACATCTCTTCCTTTCAACCTTTAAATTGAAAAAAAGGGGGCCAACACCCAACATCAGTCCTGTGAATGGGCTGTGGCTCTGAAAAACATTCCAACCACCACACAAAAGATGGAGCGATAGGGAGGAGGGGAGGGGGGTCTTTGAGTGGGAGACAGTACCCACATTCTTGAGGTTTATATGCGCCGCGTCTCAGCTGACAATATATATTTCTCACGAGAGAGCACATTTATTTGAGCCCAATCTTCTTTTTATGTGATTTTATTGACGAAGACACCAATATCTGTGAGTTATGAGTGCTTGTTCTCTGGAGAGAGAGAGAGACAGACTGTGTTTGGGTTGCTGTGGTTCCACGGCGGCCCTGATAGCTCCGGACAGCGCGGCGTGTGTGTGCGTGTATGTCTCTGTGTGTGTGTGTGTGTGTGTGTGTGTGTGTGTGTGTGAGTGTGTGTGTGTGTGTGAGGGGTAATCTGTGGGAGCACAGCACGGGGAGGTGACAGCTGAAAAACGAGCTTCTAAAAGCCCTCTGATCAGAGATAGCTTTGGGGTCGGTGTAACCATAGAAACGCCGTTGAGTTGATTCTTTAAAAGAATATTTGGCTTTTTAGGCCACACTCGGCGACTTCCTCGCCAGTGGATTGTGAATATGTATATGTGAAAATGATTAGGCTAACAGAGTTTTATAAGACTGGAATAAATGAATGCTGTGTTGATCGTTTGGAGGAGCTGGCAGGTTGGTGCAACACAACATGCTACAAGCAGCACATTCAAACCCTCACTGAGCACCGAGTCTGTCATGGGCCTCAAGCAGCAAGGCCTCGCTTCATGGATGAGGGTGAGATTGCCCCCAGGGTGTCTGGGCTGTACTGGGGACCCCTCCCAAACAAAATAAGATTAGTGATGCCATACATTTCTCCTTGCTTTTTCATCTTAGCATTTATTTTTAAACATTCATGGTCTGTGAAGGAGCATTTTACACTATGATAAATGGAGGATAAGGTGATATATTTCTCTGTCTAGAATGGTTGGTCACCTACAGTGGTCTGTCCTTGAGTGACCCGAAGAAATACCCAAGTGATGTTTGCTGTTTGGGTGCAGAGGAATAGAATACACAGAAGACAAATCTTTTGTCCATGTTGAAGTGAGCATAATCGTTTAGACTCGGGTAAAAGGTCCCCCCTGTGTATTCCCTTGTTTGTTTTTGAATGTCGCAGAGCAGGCCAAGTAGTTCATCGATCACTCTGTTCCGCCCTCCTTCATACACCCGGCATTCCCAAGTAAACTTCTTCAGATGGAGGCTGTTGACTTTTCAAAGTCGTTTGCCCAAAAGTAGAACAAGACAGGGTAAAGATAAAAAATCACATAGTTATTTATTGCCAAGCCTCAAAACATCAAAATTGTTGGTCAAACTCTGAAGCGAGTCACGTGAATACGTTCAGCAGTTTTTGAGTCGTTTCTTTTCAAATCCCTTTTTAAAATGCAGCCATTTAGAATGACTGAGGTGGTTTGCTTTCCAAGCTCCGCATCCCGTAGGCAGCCCGGTGGAGAAGGCTCCGTTGAAACACGTTTGTGTTTCAGGAATATCTACCCCTCAGTCAAACCGCCTCCGGTCTGCGTGGGGATTCAAGATGGCTTAAGCGACAAGATGGCTGCGTTTAATGTTTAGGTGTGATTATTAAAACATTCATCCCTGTAAAAACGAAGCGTTCTTCAGCGCCTTCATTTCTCTTTGCCGGGCAAATGTGACGTGTGCACTTGTTTGACTGGCTTGTACGTGCTTTTCTTTGATTCCTCGAGATAGTAGATTTGAATAAAAGCCTCTGCTAAATGCCTCTAATACAATGTAAAATTAAAGGGTGTGATCCTCACTACACAATGGTTGGTGTTGCAAGGCTACAAACTGGCCATGCAACAGCATTATTCATGCAGTGCCTGCTATGAATTCTGTTATTTTACTTTGATTGATTGATTGATCTTTGCGCTTGCTAAAGAACGTGTCCAACTTCAAAGCCCCCGTATATATACAAATATTTATGAAAAGTATTGTTTCGGCGTTGTCTACATTCCTCCCTGCGCTCCCTTTGGCTGGTGAGTGGCTCTGATCCAACTCGCGTCAAGTCCACTTATGAATAATTAGCCACAACAAAAGAGGCCTTTCTCACTGACGTGATATTTGGTTTGCCGGCGTCTGGCATTTAGGAGAAGGCTCTGGAGCATCAGGATGCTTCATACACCCTCAGGTTTTCCATAGTTCAAACTTTAGCCTGCAGACCGCCCGCCCCCCCGCCCCACACACCCCTTCCCCCCTTTACCCCCTTTACCCCCTTTAGTCTGCATAGCCGCACACTATCTCTCTCTCATTGTATCTGTTTTGCTCTCCCTCCACTTCCCCCGCTCCTGTCTTTTCTTTCCACACACACTCTCTCTACTGCACTTCTGTTGATGTGGCCCTTCCTTCATCTCTCTCTCTCTCTCTCTCTCTCCCTCTCGCTCTTTCTCTCCTTCTCTCTTTGTCCCTCTTTCCCTCCCCTCCGCCTCATTCAGTCCTGATGCGAATCCAATGCCTCATTGGTCTGAGTCTGTTCGGACTCGCCCGAGCAGGAATGCAGCAGCCCTCTAATGCACTTTTATGTTCAAGTAAATTGACAATGCAGAGTGCCATCGTTTTACAGCATAAATATTTCATTGCCCATTTCGATGCAGATTCAAGATGTTGCGGCCAAAATACAAATGGGGCTGCTGCTCTGCCGGAAAATGAGGGGGCAGCCCTGGTTGAATATGATTTGCCAGCACCGTCCTCCTCAAATGCGGTGTAGCGCGGGCTATTCTCATTGTCTGTTGCACATGGGAAACGTAGGAATATAAGAGAAGGAAAAAGTGCAGTTTATTTCCACACAAGTTCAACACAGGTCTCACCCATGTTCAGATGGCGGACTTCACAGGAAAGAAACGCGTAGAATAGACTGCTTCTTCTGTTCTACAGGCTTTTCATGAGAGGTAGGAAACAAGGGAAAGGCTTCATAATGGCTCCTGAATGAAACTTCCTGTGTACAGTGCCCTGATACTCTCTTCTTCTTCAAATAGCTTAACCCCAATTTCTGAAGCTATGACTCATTTTCTCGATACACATAATCCCAAACCACACCATACTGTTTACGTAAACACAAAGAAAAAGTTAAGAAATTAGGCTTCGTCCAGTCTTCTATTCAGGTTTGGCCACGGAGCTCACCTGTGGCATGTGTACAGTGCTCCAGCAACACATTTCAAAATGGACAAATTATCAATAAATCTTTACAGACATCTGACAAGGTGTAAGCAATTGGTAAATGAGTGTGGAGTTTTGAATGGCAGTGATTTTCTTTTTATAAGAAACAGAGCTTTTAGTTTTTGGTGTTGTGACTAATGTGAAGAACTGTGTTAAGTGTTTTCAAAAAGAGCATTATACATTTTCACTCAGAGTGTAAAACCGAGAATGTGGTTGTTGTTTTGCTGATTGCTCTGAAGTACATGAGTCAATGGTTTCAGTGATTGTGCCTAAAGAATCAGTTTAAGTACAAGCAATTATTTTTTTTTTTAAACTGATGGGACGAGGAAAATTCAAAGTAAAATAAACAATATTAACATCAAACCATAACGACAATAGTTTACCCCTAGTTATGTTCGGAAAATTGATGATAATAGCAAATCAGAAAACTATATTTGTAGGCTGTTGACAGAGAGAGAGAAAAAAATGTGTGTGCCATTTGAAAACCCTGTGCTATTTCAAAACAGTTACACCTCGCATACGTGAGGATCATCCCAAAAACCTGACGATGAGTCCTCCCCCACCTTTTCTTAACCCCTGAGCTGTGTCCTAGCCGCAGAATGAGTTTGGGCTTGCACTCTTGTCAGGATACCTGGCTGTGGTGCCACTTACTTAAGTCCACCTCACCGTTTCCAAAGAGACAAACACAGAGGGGGCTGGAGGTGCTGATTAGTTGGGGAGTGCTTTCGCAACATACTTTTGTCCTCTTGAACAAAAAAAAATGGTGAAGAGTGTTTGGGGGATGGAAGGTTGGGAATGTAACACTGTTTTAAGCCCCTCTTCTCTATTGACACAGGGTGATGGGGCACCAAGAGTAAACTAGCACTTGAGTGTATTAGTATATCTTAAATCTTTGGTTAAAACTTTTATGTTTTATGAAAAGTTAAATTCAATCTATTATCAATTCTATTCTCTGTCTTTGATTTATTTGTACCTATATAGTTTAAATATTAAATGTAATCAAATCTAAGGTTTAGATAATATATATCTTAAATCTCCAGATATAGCTAGCCCAAGCTAACTGTTTTGGCTACATGCTCCAGTTGGCGCCCCATACAGGTTGACACGCACCAACTCTCCTCATGAGTAAATAACAAAATGCAAACAAAATCCAGTAATATACTGGTTTCACCAGTTGGAATTCAAACGGCATGCTTAAGCACTGAGCGGTGAAATGTCACCATGGTGGCTGTTTGTGATTTTCTTTATTTGGTGTAATGATGTTTCAAAGCCAGGGTGAGTGTGTGTGTGCTTGTGTTTCTTGCACGTGTGTGTGTGTGTGTGTCTCTATCTGGTGCACCCACATGCAAAGATGTTCACACAATTTCGTTTTTTTACCTATCAAGATGGCGCTTAAACAAAACCACCGTTTGCCTAGACATGCAAAGACTTCAGGAGAGCAGAAGAGTTGCCGTGAGAAAGGCCACAGGTGAAGATGAGGCTGAGGGTGGAGGAGTTACAAACAGGCAACTAAAGTCTGTCAGGGACACAGCCCCAAAACCTCAGCAGCAAGCCAATGGACAAACGCTCGCCATCGTACATAATCATACGCAATTTTATAATTCTAATATATATATATATTTTTTTTTTTTCTTGTTCAATTTTAGCGTCATTATCTTGTGCAAGCGGCTAGACGCCGGGGAGGGAATACCTTGCCCTCGGAGCACAATGCATGTCTAGATTAAACGAGCGCTGGTGTGCTCAGACTGAATGGGGTCACTGAGAGCCAATTTAGATTCCTCGGCCTCACTAGTGGGAAAGTAATCCAGAGACAAAACAAGCCATAGAAAGGGGAGAAGGAGGTGTCTGTCTTTGTGCACTGCTTCTTTCTCTCTCTCTCTTTCTTTCTCACCTTGTCCCTCTCTCTCTCTCTCTCTCTCTCTCTCTCACCCTGTGTCTCTTTTTCTTTCTCTCTCTCTCTCTCTCTCTCTCCTCTCTCTTTTTGCTACTTATCACAGGTTTTGGAGGCCAATTCTCAAGGCACCAGGACTGAACAAGACGGCCTTGCTTACTGTTAGCAAATACTACCCAACGATGACAAAGACTTTTTATTGTGTTGGGAGTATGTTATTATTATTTTTTTGGATTCTGCGTTATAAATGGCCGATCCTTGAGATGAGCAAAATGTACAGACGATAAAGCAAACAGAAAAATATTTGTTAAAACAAACACTACTTACACAATTTTGGATGAGTAGGCCTATTCATTTATGAGTCCATGTAATCCTGATTCAGCCTTTGGTAAGACATCCGGATTAGGTAACTGCTTATTATTTTTAAATCTAGTATGAAAAGTATATTGAAACATGCAATCCCTCTGTAGTGATAGCTACTACTATATGAGTAAGCTATGAGCATTTTATAAAATGAATGAAATGCTTCATAAAAAATGTAATTGCCCCTTGACATAAACTTTTTTTTTTTGTGGTGTGTGAGGTCACTGGCAATGTGAGAAAAACGACCATTTTCCACCTTTGCATTGATTGATAGCAGATTGACTTGATGGGGGAGATAGCAGTCATGTGAATGGGCTTTGACTCAATGCCGTTCCAACCCTACTGTCAATCATTCAGCCACATGGGAAAACCCACCTGAGCCTGCTGCTTGACCTGGCACAGGAGATAAGTGAAGGCCAAATATAGCTGTTTTTAAAAACCACCGACTAAATTCAACGGACACACCCATTTGAGTTACACTTTACAAAGACAAAGCATTTTGGGAAACAGTTTAGTTAGTTATTGCGGTAAAATGGATATCACCAGATCTAGATACATTTCAACAGAATAATACTAGACCATCTCCATCATGTATATTTCATTCGTTCAGCTGTAGACTATGTAGGAAGGAAATGTGTCAAACTACTGTGCCACTACCAGCCCTGGGAGCTTTCATGAACAGAGTATATATGCAACACTGTTGAGAGTAGCAGAATAGTGCTACTACCTCTAAAGGGCATACTTACTGAAGCCGTATAGACTTCAGTTATAGACAGAGTCATGGGATTACCTGAGCTAATCCTGCAAAAAGCATAGCAGCAGTGACACAAGCCTTTTAGTGGTGAGCGTTTGATAAAGAGATCATCCCACATTTGTCAACAAAGGGCACAGCTACCGCACGGGTGTCGACGGTTACGCTAGGAAATGCCCATTTCGAGTGTGAAATCGCACTGCTGCTAAAGGGCATTCTCATGAACGTGTGCAGCCTTTAAATCATTTCCGATTCATAATCCTATTGATCTATTGTCAAAGTTCACACTAAAAATAAAGCTCACGTAAAGGGAAGCTCAGGTCCGTTTGATTAAATTACCTAGATCCCCGGATTGTTGTAAAACGTCGACACTTGACATCAACACGACAATGAGAAAACTATTTACCAAAGGGGTTAATTCATCCAGGGCTTCAATCATTCACTCTATTTTTAAGTAAATATTATTTGTGGAAACGAGTTGGGAGTTTATAATCATGTGGCGGCCATTTTCCAGCCTCTGCTTATCTGAACGAGAGATGAGGTGTAGAATGAATTTCTGGGCTCTGCTAAAAACATCCGAGGCACACCCTCTGGATTTACCTATTTATTCGGTGGCAAAGGTTGGATAAAGCTGGCTGGGAGACTGAATTATGTATCTACCTAAAATACAGAATCCATTTTATAGGGGCAGGCTCTTTATCTGTCAAGAGGGTAACAAAGAACGCAGATGTATGTTACTGCAGCTGCTTTTTCATCAGTGGAACAGAGCAATGCTAGAATATCTTCTACTTTATGTGTGGATAAGAATGGAGGGGAAGGGAATTTGATTGAAAACACTCAAATGTAATCTTCAGTATCTCTCTTGCATTTGCTATTCAATGATAGGGTCCCCCCAAACAAATTGTGTTCGCAGCCCCTCCCCCCGGTCAGCAGCACAATGTGTTCAAGATTTATGATATTGGAATTAACCGGTGTGAAGTGGTGCTTCATATCGTGGACGGTGGAATATTTAACTCCAACGAAACCATACAACCTCTCTCCCAGAGAAGTTGTGAATAACACCTATTCACCTATTGGGTTTTTGGAATGCTCCCAACCCACTGTATGAGGCAAAGTTTTTCTGTTTCTTTCAAAATCCCTCAAAAACGTTTTTTGTTTTTGTTTAGAGTTTTGTCTACTTTTTTTCACAGTTGCCTACCTCTGCATTTGAGCCCCTGGTTGGAATGTTCCAGAGTTAGTCTCTGGCTTGCTGTGGAATTCTGACAGGACAGGACTTGTCTCTGCGGCTCTTCTCCACCGAAAAAAGCACACCTAGTCACTTCCCTCTAAAACGCTAAGGATTCCCATTCCTTGCTGGAAATCAGCTGGACAGGGAAAACTATAATTTACTTGTTGATTATAATGGTGAAAAGGGGTTCATTTTTTAAAATGCCATAATAATCGTGATACAACAGTGGGATCACTCGATGGAAGCTTGCATCAATGGTAGCGACTGTTATTACCTCAGCTTCAATCATCCATGCACAACTATATGCTCTACTGATGAACATAGTTCGGGAATGTTTTTTTTTCTTTTCCATGCACATAATGCCAGTCCTTGCTTTCATGGCGAACTTGAAAGCGGCTAGAGGACGATAGTGAAGAAGGTTTTATGAATTCCTGCCAAAACGGAGGCTTCTCTTCAACAGCCTTGCACTGAGTCATACCTGCACAAGTGATAGCATGTTTGGCTGTAACTAAAACAGCCTCCCTAGTACCTTCCCTCCACTTTTCTCCCTCTCATGTAGGGTGCACTTCTGAGGTTACCTGCACGGACATCTCAGTAAAGCATGCCTTTAGTTTTCACGCGGAATGATGCTGACACGGGCAATATGAGCAGAGGCCCTTTTGTAAAGAGTCCTAGCATCTCTCTGATCATTGCTAGCGGAGTCGTTGGGGCCGACCTGCCCGTGAAACCTGATCCTGGCAGTGCGGTTTTTAGTTTGAACCTGGCAAGGTAATACAGTTTGGGTGCCTCGAGCGTTGACAACAGCGCCGTGCTCCAGAGCTTTTCAACTCCTGCTCAATTGTGTGGGAGTACACAGCATTGGAATGCATCAGCGCAACCCATCTCAGAGGGGCTAATGGGATTGGAGTAACTGATAATAGTGTACAATTTGAACACCTCATTTTGGGTGGGTTGTTAAGCCCCCACACTGATATAGGCCCGGCCATTATCTTGGCAGCAAAAGATAAGAAGAGAGAGAGGGGTAGTGAGAAAGAGAGATCCTTGAATTAGACAAACATGACCTAATGTTCTTTAATGGTGAGGAGCCCCGTTAAGCTCGTCCATTTTATTCCAAAGAACTGAGACAAAGTGTGGGGTCAAACGGCAAAATCCAATCTTGCCTACAGTCGGTGGTATAGATGACCCCAAAGAAGATAAAAAATTCATTTTACAACATTTATTATCGCCTGCTAACGTTAAAGGTAATTACAAGAGCGCCATCTATTGGCCGAGTGATGAACAATGAGGACACTGCAATCCAGCAGAAAGGACACAGGACCATTTTTTGCCATTTATTGGGTGGGTTCTTGTATAATGGGGAGCAGCATGACAGCATGGTACCAAAGAATGCTGCACGAAAACCTGTAATTGGCATGACCCCATAACACTACAATGAATGTGCTTTTTACTGCCTATAGTCGAGGTAATAGAACCATTTAGACAAAGATGATTTTTTTCTCCACAGCCCAAATTGGCGGACGGCTGGAATAGATGTTTCCGCATTATTATTAATTGGTACTAGTGCAAAATGTCAGCATTAGCAGTTGGTAATTAGTATGTGTTTCAATCCATTGGCTGTCATATTTCATTTTCTTTTCAAAAACAAACTTTGAGCAAAATACTTCAAAATACATTTAAATTATTAGATTTGGTCCAAAATCATAAATTATCTGTATATGAACATGTACTGTTTATGTCCAATTAACCATGCCCAAGTAACAATATCCAATTTATTAATCTGTATACACATACTGTATATACAAAGGGGAACTTCCACAGATGAGATATCAAATGTCTTAATCTCCTTTGATAGGTTCTAGCTAATCAACCAGAGACCTGCAATTTGACATCCCTCCTCTACTCTTCCTCAGTTTCTCAAATCTCTTCTCCCCTTTGTTGGTTTAACTGGTCACGGCACGGGAAAAACACAGGGGAACTCATTTTTGAAGTACAACTGCATTTTCACGCTGTGTCCAAAGTCACACGGGTTCCTTTATTGCTAGCTTCAAACGGTAACCAAAAAGTTAGGGCAGGACGATCGGGAGACGTTCTTATCAATGTCGAGGGACCACTGAATTGTCCCTACCTTTAATTTTAAACACAGCTTTTGTCAACCCATTTAATCCACTCCCTTGACTCAAGAAAATAAGTATGTCCCCACCCCCCAATGTCTAAACCAAACCCATCCCCTAGCTTCAAACAGAGCTTAAGTATCCGATCTCTGTCACGGCGCTCTGTCACGGGGAGCATCGCGTTTTCTCCCACTGTCAAACTGAATCGGAGTGTCCTGCCTGTCCTGTGACGTGTACACCTCTTGGAGCAAGGGGGTGGGTTTGGTTTAGACATTAGTGGGTGGGGACATAATTATTTTCCCGCGTCCAAAAGTAATAAAATCAACTAGAGACCGCTTCATAATATTCCCCATATACGTGTAAAGTGAGCAGGGTTGATTGATATGGGTCTGTTTGAAGTGTTGGGAGGAACACTGAAGCATCCCAGTATAGTTAGCCTGCTTTGGAAGTAAACAAGTAAATGAATACGTTGTTGTTAAGATTGGAGATCTTCCTCATTAGTCGGGGAATATGAATAAGTGGTCACAGGTTTGTGGTTATGACAAGATGGATGGGTTTTTCTTTGATACATGAAATCACAACACTTTGCTTGGCTTGAGATCCCCAGTAAAAGAAGCAAATATTTGAATTTCCACAAGCACTTGCAACATGCTTCCATTGAGTTTGTGATAAACCTGCATGCTGCCGTTAGCTGGCCTGATTATACCAAGTGTCAGTTAGCCTGAGAATAACATCTTGTAGTGAGGCTAGTGATGTTAAAGAAGACCCTGCAAAGTGATTAACCCCGATAACACATTCATTTAAAGGAGTTATCAAAAAATTGTGAGGATGAACTGTAAACTATTTCCAATCACTAATGACACTCCATTTCAGTGTTGTATGCGAGCCTTTATAATATTTAATACCTTATACTACAAGTAATGGGGTTGTTTTTTTAGGCTTTGTCCTGTTTGCCTCTCACACCTTTGAGTCAGACTTTATATATAGTTATGAATGTGACATCTTTGCCAGTCCTGGGGCAAGATTATTCCACCTCAGCTTCTTTCAAAGCGAGCAGCCTTTTTCTGTTTCTCTCCGACTCACGTCACCTTCTTGTCTACAGATGGAGGTTTTTCTGCAGTGCCGAAAATTGGATTTTCGGTAACTTTTGAAAGTTACAAATGCTTTGTGCTCTCCTCCATCTTCCGTGTGCGAGCAAGATTGTCCCATTGAGCAATTTCCTTTGGCCGAGGGAGTCCCATGAAAACGAATGATAGCAATATTACTCCTGAAAGTGAGTTGACATTATTGCAGTTTTATGCGTCAAGGGAAATCATTGTGTCCTGGGCTGCAAGCAAATGATTATTGAAAGCTAATAGGGTGCGATGGTTAATATTAAGGAATGAACAGACAAACCATCCCCCCCTCCCTCCCCTAAACCCTCCGGGGGATAAATTAAAGGAAGGGAGAGTGAGCGTGCGAGGCATGGCAGACGACAAATGATCTTTATTACCCCCCTTGCTGCCTCAGTGTTGTACCATCAAAACTACACACCCCACAGACCCCGTGTTGCTTGCGCGTTCTCTAGAAACATTCCGTTGGAACGAAACGTTTTGTGTCGCGAGCGACGGTACACCCATTCTGTCTAACTGACGATGCTTCTGTACATGTAAAAGGTCCTAGAAAACACTCAATCATGCTGGATTAAGCTAGACCCACAGTGTCACACAATGGCTTGGATAATGGTGTTCAGCAGTGTCCCATGTCGAGGTATAGTCCATGAAAAGAAAAGAAAAAGTAAACCAACATTCAGGCATGGGTTTGCGTTCAGGCCCCCCCAGGGTGGGTGGGCCTGTTGTTTTGCTAACTTTTGTTGACTTACCGTAGGAAACTTCCTGAAGTCAACTGGAGGGCTCCACCCCTGTGTCCCCGGCATCGTCCTCATCCTCCTCGAACCACTCGTCCACATCCCGGTCCCCAGACGAGGCCAATCTTCCTCTCATTGACCTTCTGCTGGGGCACACTCCACTCCTCCCCCTCCTCCTCCTCCTCCTCCTCTTCCTCCTCCTCCTCCTCCTCCTCTGCCTGTGTTGTGGAGAACGGCAGCCAAAGTATTCTCAGGCGGCCCTCCGTGTGCTTATCAGCAGGCTATACAGAGAAGTTATTTCCCCTCTGCCCTTCAGTGAAGGGCACCTGGAGTGGCTCCGGCAGGGCAGGTCTGACTTGGAGAGGTAGAGAGAGGGAGAGAGTCTGTGTGTGTGTGTGTGTGTGTGTGTGTGTGTGTGTGTGCGCGTGTTTGTCTGTCTGTTTGCATGTGTTTCCTGATGACTGGAGGAAGAGAAGAATGGAGGGATGATGGATCACATCAAGATAAATGTAAATCCCCCAAAACCTGTTGTTTATTGTTCGTCCTGAGCTGATTTGACATAAAGTATGTGGCTCATATCCTGAATGTGGAGATATACAGTGAGATTGTATTCTCCTATGTAATTTTGAAAATATTAAAACTGGTGGGAAAAAGCTTGAACAACTCTGGCTGCGGAGTTGTCTCTTTGGCACCACTGCGAAAAGCAGGCAGCCACATACACAGTAAAACTCTCTCTCTCCATGTCCTGAGGGGTCAGACGCACCAGCCATGGTCGGTTTGGGCGTGAACAGAAAGGGGGTGTTTGGTGAAGGTGCAAAACGGCCTGTGAGCTGTTCCACCCGCCACACGTTAGTAGTTCCAGTGTCAGGCCTCCCACACACACGCACGCACGCACACGCACACACACACACATAAACACACACGCACACATACACACAAACACACACACCCACCCACACACACATACGCAAGCATGCACACACACACACACACACACACACACACACACACACACACACGCGCGCGCGCGCCCCGGGCCTGTCCACCCTGTCCGAGCCCCCGTCCTGACCTATGAGTGTTATCGACTCCTTCCTCTCACACATCCACAGCCTCCGCGGCGCCGGTGCCCTTTCGCAGGAACTCGTGCGGCCATTCGCTGCTGCCTCCTTTGACACTCGCGCAGGCAGTTGGTTCAGCGCGAAGCCCGGGCTCGTGTGTGCCCTCGGACCTGCGGAGGCTCCCTCCTTCACTTTGTTCTCCTCTCTCCGCCACCCCGGCCCTCCGCGGCCTCTCAGGGAACGAGGAAGGAGAGGAGCCGGAGGTCGCGGCAGAGTGGCAGCGGAGCGAGTGGTGATTAAGTCGGAAGGTCAGGCGGAATTGATTCCTTCCCCTCCACCCATGTGCAGCCCCGGGCTCGAGACAGGAGACGATGGCAGATTTGTTTTTGGTGGGGATAACGTCTTATTTGGGAGAGGTATAGGGCCAATTTTCACCTCTTTCTTTCCTCTTTCCTGTCTCTTGCTCTCTCTCCCCCACTCGTTTTCCTCATCCCTACTCCCTCTCTCCCTCCCAAGGCCTGAGAGAACAGTCTGGACAACAGTGGTACAGCTGTGGATGACCTTATCTCTGTCAGCTGAAGCAGCCAGTGGCCAGACTCCGCCGGGGCCAGAGTTGGAGAGGCGAGGCCCACAGAAGGCAGCGCAGCCTAATTGAGCTCAATTGCTCTGATATGAGCTGGCATTGCCGAGGAGAATGAGCTCCTCTAATGATTCATTACTGCATTAAACCGCTCGTTTAGCTCACGAGAGAAGTGTTTATTCCTTGTTGCAGTGCACCAGACCAGACGGACAGCGTGCCTCTGTGTACTAAATAGACTATCAATGGGATTTATTAAGCAATGTGCTTTAATGCACTGGCGTTCACCGCACTACGATCAAATTTAATTTAAAATTACTAATGCGAAGTCGTTGTCACTTTCAGGTGCTACATTTTGAATGCGGAGTTAGCGTTTCTTTAGCCGCAGAAACTTGTTTTATTCTTGGCACATGATGGTAATCATTTGGACGCGCAGCGCTGGCACTTTTCTCTGTTTCTTGTCATCCTAGCATAGCCGCTGTTTGGATGCGTTGTGGGAGCGAGGTAAAGACACGGCGTTCGGCAGTGTTGTCTCTCATGTCAATCAGACGACGATATGGCCCGGCAGCGCTGCGATGGAACCCGTGGCACCCTCTGTTATCTTAACGCCTCGTCAGGAGGTGACAGCTGGTGCTAATTACTGCACCCCCCCCCCCCCCCCTCTCTCTCTCTCTCCTCCAACAGTTCCGATCTGGTTGATGGACAAGTTGACAACCGACACAATTATGAACGCTTATAATGTTGTCTTTTGTGTCCCACGTGTTGATATTCTTTTTTACATGAATGACAGCATATTCTTTTGGATACTTTTTAGTTCCAAAATTTGACAACCTGAAACACTTCTTTCAATTTTGCAAATTATACGAATCCATCCTTTACAATGGGTTTCAGTCAATGACAACTGCTATATTAGCACATTAGAACGACATCCTATTTTAGTGCAATTCCCTAAGTCACTTTGATCGTGGAAATTACATTTAAAACCATGCTGTACGAAATAGATGTATTCATCCACATCCCAAAGTCATCTGGCTTATGAAGTCTAGCCAGCCTGTGGTTGGGTTAACAGGAGAAGCTGAGTATGGCTGTTTAATAGGCGATTTTATCAGGGCTCCCTCGTGTGCAGCATAGGTCCATAGACACTTTTCCCCGGGGTCTGACAGCCTCATCAATATATAGCAACAGAGAGATTGTTCGTCCCCAAGGCTGGACTGAAGGCTGTGCGCGTGCGTGTGTGTCTGTGTGTGTTGGGTGAGTGTACATGTCCGGTTCCGAGTGTGTGGTTGTATGTGCATGTAAGTACTGAGCATGTGCCCACGTCCGTCTGTAGGAATCCTTACTTTCTTAAATCTTATTTTTATTCCCACGGAAAGATTGCAATAGCTGCAAGTCAATTGCCTGTCCCTGCTAACCTCCACTCCCAGACCCCCTCCATGAGTGGCAAAGCTGTTCTCAGTGGAGTAGAGGTGTAAAGCGTGCAGCTTCTCCCACCGCCTCTCCACGTCTCCCTGGGGACACACACACACACTGCCTCACCTTGCCAGGAAAGTCGACCAAATACGGAACGGAAGGAGAGGAGGCAGAAAAAAATTGAGAAAAAACAAATATGAATGCAATCATGACGTAGGTAGAGGCTGCTTGGAATGTCTTCGTAAATGTCTGGTCTCTGGGGACAACGAGGAGTGGAGTGGCAGAGAGTCGGTCTTGGTGCGTGGATGGGCTCTTTTATTTATTTATATATATATATATTTTTACGGTCTGGTCCACAGACATGAATAAATGCATGTCCAGCCTCGTGCACCGGTTGCAGCATGGCTCTGTTTGCTCATTATCTATTCGACTCGGCGACCCGTCCCAGGAGATGGAAGTTTGTAAACATGAATAATAATTAGCAAGGGGGTCTTTGGGCAGGTAATCTGCAAGTTGCTTCCCGGGGCAGGCTTAAGCTCTCCGTTATACCGATTATTTTCGGAGGGCCGACACATATTAGCATTTTGTGTGCACACAGGTAACGTTTGATGCCCTTTATCAGGGCAAACAGAGGATATTTAATTTTGTAATTGTTTTTTTTTTAAAGAGATTATGCCTGATAGAACAAAAGGGGAAGGCAGGGGCAGAAGAGACAAATAGATGTGATCGCCTCTGGCCATGCAGTCGGCGTTGTTGACGAAACATAATAATCCCTTTATGTCACCACACACACATGGAAGCAGCCGCCAGGCTCCTGATGGGGGGTAGACAATAAAAAAGCGCTGTTTCCTCACACGATGAAAATACCCAATTGCGCTCCGTTGTGTGTCATAAACAACTGCCCTATCTCTGTTGGCTCCTGCATTTTCCTCGTCTCAGGAGAAGTTTAAGACAGCATTGGGGCTTTGCGGAACAGCGCATACAGTAGTATCGGGCACATTACAGTGAGCCTAGTGGGGCCCAAGTGGAAAGCTAAATAAGAACCCCTGGGTGTTAACACATTTGATGGAGGGGCTTCGCGGTGGCCCAGAGCTCCTGCGGATATAGGTATTGACACATTGATATGCAGCCTATGACTAATTAACAGCCGGGTGTGCTATCGCTCCTGCATGACTGACGACTGGGCGCGAGGTGACATTGGTCGAGAAGCCCATTGTCTTTGCTGTTCCATTGGGTATGCCTTGACTTTGCGCCCATCAAAGCCGTGACAGTTAACGCATCTTGGACATCTACCCCTGTTCTCAGCCCCCTCCCTTCCATTTTATAGATAGGACTAGACTGTTAATCCCGATGTGCTGAGAGGCTCCACCTCAGTCAATAGGTTAAAAGAAGCTCACGCCAGGAATGTCCAAAGGCTGTTTCCAGCGAGCATGCCCTGCATCGTAAGTCGGAGCTCACCGTTACCTTAATTAGAAACGCTGCACGATTCTTGTAACAATCTACAAAAGATATCGATATCATGGATTTTTATTGTTTCCATCATTGGATATTTTCGTTGAGTTTTTTTAAACTATGAAGTATCTTGACTGAGAAAGCATCAACTTTTGCTTTCACGACATGGGGTTTAGTGGATGTTGCCTTCTGTATGCGGACAAGAATACTTTTGAGGTATATCAATACGGTTACCTGACAGGGTTGCCATGTTCACAAAATTCCAATTCCAATTCCATGACTTTTCAGGCGGCGCTGTAAGAATCATTTGTACCACCGCCAAACACAATCATACTCATCTCTCTACTTTTAGTATATTTATATTTTATCATCAGTAAAATATTTCGATTGTTATTTGCAACAATTGATGTTTGGTCACATTCTTTAACCTGCAGTGAAGATGGTATGTATGCGTTGGACAAGGGTCCCCTGTTTTTTCGCTTTACCCTGCAGGTGCTAATCCGTCTTTGTTAGCCCCCCCCCCCCCCCCCCCCCCCCCACGCACACACACACACTCCAGGCCCAAACAAGACTGATCACACCCGTCTCCACCATCCAGCATGGCTCCTAATGGTACAACTCACATTCACTCTGTAATTGTCACATATATGCCACTCTTACCCAGCCATAAATCGAGTCTAAAAAACCCTCCAGCTACCATGGACAGATTTTTATTTATTTATATGTTTTCGTATTTCATAACATAGATTGATCACAGCTGCACGTGCAATTATTGATTGCATTTTCTCATGTTACATTACTTCGGGTAAGACACTACTGTATAACAATACCCTGGTTTTATCATTTTCAATATTATCTTCATTTTTAATCACTGACACCTTTCAGTGGTATGGTATGCTTTATTGTGTTAGGAGGGTGAGGTTTCATCGGGATAATTTGCACAAGGATGACTCACAAGTCGTCAGCCCCCTCAGACCTGGAGCATGAAAGCCCTCCTCATTGAGTACTTGTTAACCCGATCAGCATGTCAATAGTCATCATCGCTTATCTTGTTCTTGATTAGCCTGCGAGGCGCCAGGATCAATTCTCCTCCATCTACCTAGTCCCATCTCATTGGTCCAAAGAGCACAGGTTGTCCTCGGTGTGTATCTCGTCAAACCACATCCCTTAACAAAGCATTCAACCGCCTTGTATTCGCAACAACATTCCATTTGATCCTTTTTCCAAGACCCAAATGGCGGACGTCCAAGAGGTCGGAGGTCAAACCAGACTAATAAGCCAACAAGTGGATAACTGATGTAATGAAACCCACCTGTCATTCATCCTTACCTACAAAGTGCACCTACCCGTCTCGGTTTTTCTTACAGAAAATGGCTCAAATGACCTTGTAGTGCTGCTTGCTTCTCACAGGGGAGGTGACCCCTTGTTGAAAGCGAAGATCCCCACGAATCTCCGCGACTCCGGTTTAGACCCGGCTTAGCTCGCACAGGGCCACACTCGACGCGCGGAACCCCCTCCAAAACCCCCAGGTTATTACACTGTAAGCCCTGGCGAACGGCTTCATCTCCACAGCCTGATTACATGATCAGATGCCAGATTGGCTAAACCACTGTCGACGTACCAGGCATGGAAGTGGCAATAATCCCCTCAGTTCCCCCTCTCGGCAAATCCAATTTAAGGCAGCATATTGTATGGGATGCGGGTTCATCCTCGGCTGAATTCGACAGAGGCCTCTGTGGTGTTTATATTTGCCGTGACTGAGGTAATGCAATGTGACACTGACATGAGTGGCTTTTCACATTTCTACTTGATAATGCCATTTCATCCTTTGGGAAATCAGGAGGCAATCAATGGTCGAATCAAAGCCAAGGCACCTAACTTGTCTTAACTGAGACGCCAAATTGCACGTCAGATTCTATGTCTATGCATCATGAACGTTTTTCTAAGAATGAGACCGGTTGCCGAGAAAAAAAGCCCAAACAAAATAAACCGTCGTTCCTTATGCAATAATCAACATAACACATTCCCGTGGGAGAAGGCGAACAATGGTGGGTTATTGAGGAAATCTCCCTGCTGCCAGCCTGGCCCTGGCCTCTGTGTGGGGATGAGGGTACACTAATTTGATTTCACGGTGTGCCGTTGAAGATGCATTAATCTTTCCCAGACCATTGCGTACCCCAGAGCAGTTAGAAAAAGAGGGGAGAAAGAGAGCGAGAGAGAGAGAGTTAAAGCGAAGGAAAAAAGAGAGAGCCCGAGAGAGAGAGATAGGGAGCGAGTGAGACACAGAGAGCCGGGTCAGAGCGACGTGCCCCACATACTAACAACGTTCCTCTGCCAACACAAGCGCTTCCCTCCAGGCTGGTCGTGTAAACCGCCCAGAGTATCTCTAAATCACATTCACATCCTCGGAGACACACTGTCAGTCTGCCTCTACTTCTCCATGCCTCTGACTTTCTCCCTCTTATTGTCTCATTTCTCTCTCTCTCTCTCTCTCTCTCTCTCTCTCTCTCTCTCTCTCTCTCTCTCTCTCTCTCTCTCTCTCTCTCTCCTCTCTCTCTCTCTCTCTCTCTCTCTCTCTCTCTCTCTCTCTCTCTCTCTCTCTCTCTCTCTCCCTGTCTCTCTCTCTCTCTCTCATTTTCCCCAGTTTCCCCAGTTTTGCCTCTAATGAAAGTGGCCGTGACACAGTCCGTTATTGCATTCCAGTGGTGTCATTAATGATTTCATTCACCTGAACTGAATCCTCCTCTTAAAAATGGACACCTTGTACCAGCCTTGTGGTGACGTTTAGATATATGTCAAAAAGACACATTTAAATATTCTTCTGTGTTTTAAATGGATGCATGATCCCATATGCGTTTGGTTAAGATGAATGTGACATCTCTGTAACTTTGAGAGAACTGGCAGGGCTGTGGTCCTGATAGATAGCATTAGTATGCTGTGCCATACCAGTCCAGCCCCAATATTTAACCTACACAGCCTATAGGCAGGCCCCCAGACAACTGAGTTCAGTGATAACTGCTGTCAGATAATCAAAGCTAAGCCACAGCCTCGGGGTAACTTCTCACATCTTCCTTTGGAGCAAAGTGTAGAGAGAGAGAGAGAGAGAGAGAGAGAGAGTGAGAGAGAGAAAAAAGATCCAGAGATGAGGAAAATCTCCCCCCAGTCAATTTTGGTCAGTTGAAATCAAAGTGGGTGGGGGAGGAGAGGAAGGGGAGATAAATGGGGCCTACCACAGTCCCAGTCTCGACGGGCTTAACACACACGGCCGCACGCACGCACGCACGCACGCACGCACGCACGCACGCACGCACGCACGCACGCACGCACGCACACACACACACACACACACACACACACACACACACACACATACTGCCTGTCCCATTGGCCTGCCACACCGCCAGGTTGCCGTAGGAGACAACGTGACCCTGCTAACGGCTTTCTTGTCTTGTTCCGGATCCATTTGAACAAACTCGGTGGTGGACGCATCAAACAGCAACACGCAGCAGAGGAGCCCACACCCCTCCTTCCCATCCCTTGCTTTTCAAAGGAAATGATAAAGGCATGAAAATATGAAAATGCTCTTCACAGGGGTCTGTGAGGAGGCAATTTCCATCATGCCCATATCCATATCCCATGTAAAGAAGAATAAAAAAAACATGTTTCTCTGATGTTGCTGCACATGGAGCAGTGGTGAGTTGGACGCTGACTGAAGCTTATGGGAAGCGCCGAACAGATTGGGGTAGTATTAAATTAGTGGGGGGCGGGGAGCGTTGATGGAGGTTTTTTATCACTCTGCTATTTGGTTTACACCCCTGGGGTATGTAATCATCACCATGGCAATAGCCCTGGACGAGCTGATTAGCATATTCATGTGCACCGGCCTATTTGTTCAAATACAACTTTCTGGGTC
This sequence comes from Aplochiton taeniatus, assembly GCA_017639675.1. NCBI lineage: Eukaryota > Metazoa > Chordata > Actinopteri > Galaxiiformes > Galaxiidae > Aplochiton > Aplochiton taeniatus. The sequence continues at coordinate 5,707,900 of CM030174.1, read as the reverse complement.
TCCTTGGTGAGTGTTTTTTTTAGCGCTGGTCTTTTAAATACGGTTCAGTGGTGTATGTGTGTGAGACTCAAAGAGCTGACTCCATATAAATACAGAGTTTTTCGAGGTGTACGACACGACTGGCAACAGATGCAGGCCTGCATTCGGCAACAACCCAGAATACAGTGCAGTTCATGTTGAATCCATGCCGCGATTCGATTGGTTCCCGCGGTTTGTTAAGTCAGAGAACGTACACGCTGCAACCCAGACCTCCACTTGAGCACAGAGTGGATTCGATGAAAGCTGTCCGTGGCGCCTTGCACATCGATATGGTATGATGTGTGTGAGGATCAAGTGGTAATCACCACACCAGAATAAACCTCTACTATCTGCTCTCCCGGGTTGATAGATCTGTCGCGCGGGGCGTAAGGTACATTTCCCAGGTTCAGGGGAAGGGCCTGTGCCTTAGAGGAGAATGCGGCACAGATAGCTGTGGAAGTTGGAATTTGATTAGCTTTACGCTGGCTGTGTAAATAAATGGATTAATCCCGTCTATTGTTCTTGAGGTTTATTCATCTAGGCCGGGGTCCTCGCGGGAGAGTGGAAGTTAATTAAGATCATGGTGAGTGTGTGTTGCTTGTCTCGCTCCTCCCAGATATTGTTCTCTGGTGGAGCTGCAGGACAAGGAAGGGATGTATTAGACTTTCAGAAGACCTTCATGCCCGACCTTATTATGTTCTACAAACACAAAGACGCAGGCGCGCATTATAATTTATTATCGCGTATATTTATACAGGAGGGTCAACTCAGACGGAGACTATGTTTCTTTTACAGCAGTGGCCTGTTTACAAGGCAGGTAATGAAAGAGAACACAGTGCACACAGTCCTTCCTATACAACGTACACATTATGCGTACTTACGTGTACAGAGGAGTCCACAATTGTGAGTCCAGTGTGTGTTTTGCCTCGGATTCTAGGGTTGGTGACTTCTATGTGATCAAATGCACACTGACCAAAGAGAAGTACTGCTCTGTTCAAAAGAACCCTGGCCTCCCTCCTGTCTTACGATTGTGTGGAAGAGGATTCATTTCCCCGCAGGATAATGATCCCAAACCTATAGATCAAAGCCTTGACTGTCATATTTGAAGTCCAAAAGAGGAGCAATGAGAATCGACTTTTACAACTTTCTCTCCACAGTTACAAGACCACATTGACCCCATTGAACATCTAGGGGAGCATTTGAAAAGGGTCAAAGCAAAGATATCAACGGGCAACAAATAGTGGTGGACTAAATGTGGATTCTCAAATTCTGCTCAAACTTGTAGAATCAATGATATACTTTAAAATTCTATTTAAAACGAATAGATGCAATATGTACATGTGTATTTGCAATATCTAATAAGGGCAAATGATAGACATACCATATATTGAGACATTTAACATTTTGGTAATATAAGCTACATTTTGTGGATTTGTGTTAGGAATAAAAGGATGCTACGTTGCTTCAGATACGTATATCCGAGTTATGATGAAAACAAACCGGTTTTGTTATAGTGAGCTTATCAACCCTACAGTGAGAATCTATGGAGATATCAGTATTGATCTACGGTATATAGGCAGGCTTTGGATGTGCAGGTTTACTTTCTCATGATATTATATTCACAAAAGTTGCTGTTCATTTTCAGGGTGGATTGAACTGGAGTGGGCCGAGGGTGATGTTTATTAAGTGAAAGTTCAAGTTGGAGCTGAGTTAAAATATCAATAAACTGACATTCAAGTGAACTTGTTCTGATAAAATATTCAGACTCGCTATAGAAACTCTATATTCTATTTGATAGTAATATTTGCACCCGCAATTGCTGAGAGCCTTTTTTATGTCTCACTCAGCTCAGCATCTGAGATGAAGTCCAAAGTCTCGACTTAGAAGATGTTACAAGACCATGTAAAAGGGCTCGGATGGTAAATGGGGATTGGTGGTTTATTTGATTGAAGCACGTCCTGTCAGCCATGTTAATACTCAGCTCAGCTGTAACATTTGCTCAGTCACATTGTACACAGCTTTTTTTTTTTAATTCTCTGCTGCTTTCAGGGCCTGCCTTTTGTTACAAAACAAAACAAAACCCATTTAATTTGAAAGTTATTATAAGGAAATGTATTGCCTCCTATTAAATCTTTCCGTGTTTTGAAAATAATAATTATTTGGTTCAAGCATTGATTCGATTTTTGCCAGTGTAGGCAACGACGATAGATTTCATCCCCTAAGCATGTAATATAATTTACCAGTCAGGACAGCAGTCAGCCGAGCACCGCCTTGGGAGTGTAGCGTTGAACAGAGAGCCAGGTAGGGAGACACTGGTGTGATGGAAGTGACGGCGCCTTAGTGCTGACAGTTCCCGGCTGAATCTTAATGGAAGCCTGCGTAATTGCACATGCCATTAAGGAAGTGCAGATGCAATCGGGGGGCGGCCACCCCAGCTTCGTTATTTCTCGGTGCAACACCTCATTAATATTTGTTGTCTAATATTTTTTCCCTCTTCTCTAATCCTCTCAGCAAGGAGGGCGGAAGAGTTTTTTCTTCTTCCAGGCATCGTTGTACCGAAAGGGACAGGGAGATGAATCTTCCTGACTCAGGGCAGATGTTTCCCGTTCCGCATTTTAATTAGTGACACGCCCCCTTAAGCCATCCGCAACATGCCCTCTGGCAGAAGAAGGATGTTTGGAGCGGGAAGCACAGGCGGTTCATTGCACATGTACATTCATCTCGGTGTGCAAAGGTCAGGTGGCCTTAGAGCAAAATTGGGATCGATGCATCAAAGTCACCAACATCATTTCCACCCTCTTCCCTCCACCTTTTAGTTTGGGCAGGTTAGGGTCAGGTTGGGGCTGACCTGCAGTCAGCACCCACTGGACAGCATGTGGGCCTCGGCTAACTGCTCAAGCCCAGTGGGTGCTAGTGGTTATCAACGGGGGTAGAAATATGCACCGGCGAGAACATGCCAAGCGAGCCGGATCATTTTGGTGTGAACGTGTATCTACCTATGCTATGCGCTGCTTGGCTTTGCACAGCAAGATCTTGGCGATGGCTGAACTGAAGTCAACACTCGATAGGTTACCAACCTATCAGCAATTAACAGTGCGAGGTAGATGGTGTTGAATCGCTCATGCTCTGCCCCACAGCCTGAGGGACGGATCAATCCTCCAATCGGTGAAGTGTAACAATGTTCCGTTCCGCCATCATTGACACTGCTCTGTTGGATTGGCTGTTGCAGGTGTGGCATAAGGGATGATAAGAAAACACCCTCAATCATCGACTGACAGATTGATCGGGCGCAGCTGCACCCCTGCTTCTGTATGTTTGTATGCTCTTTCATACATTCCATTGCAGTGCAGCTGTCCAATAGGACTCAAGAGCACTGGCCTTTATAGGTTGTTACATTGTTGCTGTGGTGATCATTTCTTATTTGTTTTTTGATGCGGAGACCTGAATCAGTGAGACCTGAATCAATCACACATTTCATTGCATTTGTTTTCTCCTGATCTTGTTGAAGTGGACTTCCTTTTTAGACTGTATAGATTACCCCTCGCGTAAGCAGGACATATGAACAAAAATAAACGTAGCAAGAACCGAAGAAGCAAGGCTTCCGGGAGCCTAATCCTCCGGCTCCTTTGTCTCTTTATTGTAGTCCTTTCAGCCCATGGCATTGCCATGACGGCAACAGAGCATCACTTCTTACTGAGGCAATCTCATCAGCCTCAGAGACATGTTACATTTCACCCCCTGAATAAAACCGCAGCTCATATTCTCCTAATTACGCCGACTGAAATACGGTTTCCAATATCCCGCACGAGGACTCGTCTCTCTGTTGTGGTAATATTTCTCTAAGCCCTGCTGGAGTCGTAGCCGATAGATGAGGGGAGACACGGGTTATATCGCAGGCTAATGGTGTTTAACGTTTCATGGCGCACTGCATGGTTATTTCAGTACAGTATTTGCCTGTCACCACACGGGGTTAATGACAGGAGCCTTCCAGAGTTGTGGCTTTCAAGCGGCACATTGGAGAGGACAGGACTCAGACACAGTGTGAAATGATGGCTCATGATTCAAACTCCCACTGATCCTTCAAACTTCGAAGGCATGTGAAGTGAGAATGGCTGCATATAGAGCTCAGTCTATCAGTTGAAGACAGCTAGATATTTCGCGTGATTATATTGACTGATTGCGTGGCAAGTTTTTAAAGCAAAAGCTTGTATTTTTCAGGTTTAAAATGTGTTTGCTGTCTTTCCTCTTCTGTATATTCTCGGATGGCGAGGCCTTTCAAATGTTCCTATAAATTAAAAGTGCGTTAACAAGCTGTTGAATTAACATGGAAAGACCATGACATCAACACATTTTTTTGTGAAGGTGCCAAAGCACTTGCCGTCAGGCAGAGGTACGGTGAGTGTCGTTTTCTTGTGATGCAGATCCACCCATCCGATCCACTATCATACGCAATACCTTGAATGAAATCGGCGATGGTTTTGCAAGTAGGTTTTCCATGGTCCTAATGTTTCCTTTGGATGCATTCCCGCACACTAGCTGCAACATTACTGTAATGTATGGCTTTGTTTACAGTTAATACCAACTCCGCTGCAGATGTTGTATATCATCCCCCACCTTGTTGTAGTTACTTCAATGAAGTAACAATTTCAGGACAATTTCCCTGCATCTAACGAGACCATCTAGGAATAGGTTTGTTCACAATGATATGCCCAGGAAACATTGCTATCAGTCCTCCCCCATATTACTGTCATGTTATGGAGCTGCAATGCAATTATTGCCTATGAATAATGTGGCGCAATATCTCCTTCTAAATGAAGCGGGAGCTGGAAATTGGCCCCTTAAGGAAATTCAAGCCCTCCAAATAGAGAAAGTAGTTGATATATTAGTTTAACTTTTAGATTGCTTCCGCTCACTGATTCAATTTATCTCTTACTATATACCACATTTTTTTGAGTAAATATCTTTGGCTTCCGAAACCTGAAAAAGAACAATGACAGAGTGAATTGAATGAAATGATGTTTTGCACAAAGTTACAAAGGTTAGGTAAGTTAGGTAACTATAAGTGGCTTTAGACATTAGAAAGGAGCAACACAGAAAATGGGAACATTCATTTTTTTGATTTTTTACAAATATATATAAATATGTAAACATGTAAAATAATGATGATTCATTGATTTTAATTAATAATAAAAAATGCAGATATAGTATTTTTCTGTAATGCTGTATTCATTCAACTACATTTTTTTAACAACAGACTGCCAAGGCCATACAAGCGACCATTTGCAATGACAGTGATCTTGTCTTGAGTGGAATTGGACTGTAGGTACCATCATGCATTACAGTGTCAGCAGAACTGTGACCTCTAGTGTTCAGGAGGCATTATTACATCAGCAATCCAGCATACAAGTGTGTTAGAAAAATCCACCGGGAAGCAAATGTAAAAATAAATTGCCAACACAACCTTTTCCTTCAATTCCACTTTGAATAGGCAGAAGTATCCCAAAGGAACTGCAATGCAAAAACCTAAAAACAAACCTAATTGTAGTCATTAGCATTTCATCTAGAAAAGGATTCTACAATGTGCTCTCCCCAGGGGAGGTGGATAATACTGCACCTGTGTGTTGCTCTCACACACAGAAACCCCCTGAGATTAAACCCGTCTTCAAACATGGACCCCCTCAAAGAGTAAAATGAGGGTCAGGGTTGTATAATCCATCTTAGCTATTCATCTGTCCCTTGCCCTCATTTTTAATATGGCATCCCTGCTTCTTTCTGCCAAATACTTAAACTATTTATGTTTCATTTTTGCACATTCTCAGACCCTAAGGAGTTTGTTGGTGATTTAAGTGGAAATGAACAGGTCCACCTTTTTGACAGTGAGGAACATTCATCCACTCTATAGTAATCCACTTATAATGAATCACCATCCAAATTCAAATGAGCAGCTATTTGAATTTCCTACATCTATCTTTTTCATCCGCTGTAGGACAGTGTCTATATGGCAGATACACGCTCCATCTATATTTTTACCTGTATGCCCATGTCTAATTAGAATTTATTTAAAAGGCTCTAATAATTATATTGTGATATTGTCGAGTCAAATGACTTTCTTCTCATATTCATCAGACAGGGAGATATCTATGTCCTCTTTTGCTTTTTCCCATGTCCCTTCGGTTGGAATCTTTACCTCCTCCTTTCTCCCAAAAATCACCCCACGGAGCAAAAGCAAATCTTTCATGAAATGATCAATTATGTACCTTAATGGAAAGCCCATCAAATACAACATGGAGGGGATCTAGAATTCTCTCAGCAATCATCCCAAATCTCCAATTCCGACTTCCATCCCCAGCCCTGTTACAGAGATCCATACTTTCTAATTAGACTCTGTGTGGTGGAGAGGGTGGTGGTGGTGGGGGCTTCATTACGAGATGGCGATGAATCATTATCTGGTGTAATTGCCCCTCCGGTCCCAAAGGGGGCGCCCTGCTCCAGCTCCCCTGGCTGGAGGAGGCTTTAATGGCCCCAGTTGGAAGTCTGGTATGCAGCTGGGGTCCAGGTCTTTTACAGTCCTCGTTTCATTTATGTCCTTGTCAAACGACTTTTCTACAGCAGCTCAAAGGACAGGTGCCTGAAGATCACAATAGTGTGCACCTGTTCATTGCGTGCCAACTTCCTTTGGTAAGTGCGGTGTCTGATTGGCACTCGGATGAACATGGGCGACTCGGAGGTGGAATTCAAAGTTCAGCTCGATCTCTCCGTTTTCAAACTCATTATGAGTGCGTTAGCGTGTTGTTAATTGCATCAGTCTACGGAGGATAGCGCAGGGCTCGTGCATGACTGGTGCACGGGCCATCACTCCCTCATCATAAATCTCCTCCGGTGTCAGAAAGACGGATAATTATGCCACTGATCACACACCGAAACATTTCGCGGCCGTTCTCCAGTGTTTTCCCTGTTTCAATCTGGACAGTTATGGCAGCCTCCTGCACTCTCCCCTCACATTCCCACAGTGATTAGCAAGTTGCACCGCAATGTGGTCTCTCTGAAAATGATTTCCTAATGCTGATTGCTAATTGAAAAATTAGAAAGTCAATTAGAGGCTGGAGATCTAATTACGGGTGAATTGAATAAAAATCTCACTCCAAGACTCGATTGCTCCCTCCAATTTGTAATCTCCTCAAGGCTCTGAATCGCTTGGCTAGTGTGTGTGTGTGTGTGTGTATGTGTGTGTGTTGTGTATGTGCGTGCGCGCTATGTGTTGTGTGTATCAATGTGTTCGTTGTGTGTGTGCCTGCGCGCGTGTGTGTGTGTGTGTGTGTGTGTGTGTGCGGTGTGTGTGTGTGTGTGTGTGTGTGTGGATACTCGTGTACACTCCACAGGCTGCGGGACTGCGTGTCCCTGAAAAATGCAATTGGCTTTTCAAGCACAGCCATCTGACAGATCGATTTGGATTCAATCACTGTCACTTCCCCAGCTCCGTGCGAGGGAAGATGAAAAAATAATGTCAACTTATTACTTTGGATGGAGCGGCTCTAAACTAAGACTGGCCCCTGCGCTTTCTCCTCTCCAAGGAAACCCTGCAGAGTTACAGTCACTTTCCCTCACATTCAGGGCTCGAGGCCCACGGTGGCCAGCTAGCTTTGTCGCCGTTAGCAGGCAGGCATCCTCTGCATGGCCCGGACACGCTCGAACAGCGCCTCCAACGTCTTATTTAAGCACCTCGCCCGCCATCCTTTAAGGAATTGAAGGCAAAATGAAGATGTCACTCTTGACAAACTGGTCGGCGTGTGCTCATCAGTTATGTTGTCAGAGGGAGCACGCCGTTAGCTTAGGCTGTCTTAGATCTATTGCAGCCCGGTGGCAGGGTAGCTGGCTGCCACATTCGCCTCACATTCCCTCACATTCTCGGGCGTAGAATGGTTAATTATAAAGAACAACAGCCAGCAGCGGCCCGGCAGATAAAGCACTGACACGCCACAGGTTTTGATGCATGGGAGTCCAGGAACGTGTTTCGGCCTCACAGTGGGTGTCCGTTGACAAACAGCTCCGTGAAAAATGACAACAGGGTGTTGGGCTACGGGTAATCTATAGTTGTTGTTTTGTTTTTTTTCTTCCTCCAGGCACCATGTGTATTCTATTTTCATACATTATCGGTAATGCTGACTGCAGCAATTTTTTCTCTCCACGCTTTTTTCTCCCTCCCGCCTTCTGAGACCCCCGAGATCCATGAAAATGATTGATTGACTGCTGCGTGGATATCTGGGTGAGGGATTTATGGAAAGTAGGCCACTTATTATCTGTGTTATGATTTACCATAGCACACTGTCGAGTCTCAAAGTGAAAGGATCTTTGACAAACGATGACATATGAATATATTTTTCTATTCGGATATAGTCCAAGTCCAGGAAGTAGGTCTATTATTCTGATCGTCTAATTGATAAGTTGAGGAAAGCGCAAATCTCCCGTTTCTCTCTCTCTCTGATTCTTTCTCTGTCATTGGTTTTAAATCCTTCATTTGTAGATGGCACTCTTCAAAAAGGCTGAGTATTCATTTGCTCTGTGTTAGGTGGGCACCACTAAGCCATTTACCGCCATGCGGTTATCCAAAGCACCTTCTCTCATTGACGGCGAAGGCAAGGACGAACGCTCACCTTTATTTCGCAGTCTGCCTGGTCCCTTTCCGTGGTTGACAGAGGGGATTGTTGAAACGGGACAGAGTGGATTTTCTCCCTACAGCTCTCCTTTGCAATCCTCCTTTGAAATGTCTTGGATGATGAATGAGATTCCCCTCTCCATAACTAGACCACGGGTCTTTGGATCTAATATTTAATCATTTGTTTTGATTCTAATCTGACATCCATTGGGGGTTTTGTGTGCTTGTGTGTGCTCCAACATGTGTGTGTGTGTGTGTGTGTGTGTGTGTGTGAGAGCGCGCGTGTGTGCGCATGTGTGTGTACGTATTTGTGCCAGGGGATGTGAATGCTTTCAGGTAGCTAGCTGCCCTGTTTGAAAGCTCCTTTACAGGAAGCAGGTCTGAAATGAACTTCTCAGAAGGTTTTGTGTTCAACCCTTCCATCTTTTAAGCCAACAGATCTGTGGCCACCATACAGAAAATAAGCCTGGCTATCTGTAATGGCCCGTCAAGAAACCATTAGGGAGTCAATAGTTATAAATTATGTACAAGGCAATTATGTGGTTGCATGTGAGGCAGTGCATAGCTCCTTATTAACGATGACTGGTCACATGCGCTTAATTTAAAGCATTAACTCTGATTCATTTGTTAATATTTATCAGAATAGGGAGGGAGCACATGAAAGATGACATGGGGGAGAAGTCAAATGTAATTAGGCTGGGGGTTGAAAATGACTCCCTCGGACTCTCCTGAGCTCTGGAAAGTCCTGGCCAACAAGTCGACAAATGAACTGAGTCTGAAACTCATAATGAACTTTGCCCCAGGAGCCATGTATTGAGCAGCTCTGTTGGGTATACTCAAACTTCAGGAAACCAAAGCGAGAGAGAAAGAAAAAGAAAAGAAGAAAAAAAAAAGAAGGAAAGAAAGAAAGAAAGAAAGAAAGAAAGAAAGAAAGAAAGAATACAGTACGAAGTACGGGGTCACCAGCGGAGGTCGAACCTCCCTCCCCTCCTACTAGTCCTGGTGTCTCATCTCCCCTTGAGTAAAGTCCTGCGGACCCACCAGGCTGTGTCTCCCCCTTCTCCTCCACCTCCTCCTCCTCCTCCTCCTCCTCCGTGCCATGGGTGACAGAGCCTGGGGTGTCGGGCAGTGGGGAGCAGTCACTCCCATCTGGTTCAGCCGGATCAGGGTGGTCGGAGCAGGGGGCAAGGGGAGTGGACATGTGTCCCCCCACATCAGTGACAAGGCTACTCCGCCTAGGACACTCGGTCCACTGGGGAGGGCCTGCGTGTTTTCTGAAGGAAAAGCGGGGAAAATGGAAGTGTTTTAGTTCATCGCGTCTAAAATCTTACAACGAATCAACGTACACGTCGTCATTTCCTGAGGGGATTTCCCGGGTGCCTGGGGTGTTTGAAGTATTCGAAAAGGTTGTGTTTCATTTCCCCATAATTTCACATCAACCATATCAGCCGTTTGAGTATTCTTTTTTCTTTATAGACCTGCCTGAGAGCCTGACACTTTGCTCTTATTTCCCCACTGTTCTTGTAAGATCTTAAAGTAGGGCAGATTTCACGCTGCCCTAAGTACTGGTGAATATCAGCCTTCCTCCAAGTCATCCATATGAATTATCCTCATGTGAGATCGCCTGGCCCAAAGCTTGTTGCCTGGGTCAACAACACAGACAGGCAAGCCAGTAACTAAACGTCCCCTCTTTGCTTGTTTACCGAGCCGCAAATGGTCAAGGGCTCCCCAGCCAATATTTCTGATAACCATTGTTAGCTGTGATTGTAGCCGTTTCCGTTTGCATCCTTTGCCCATCCATCCAAACGCATTATCCTCGCGGCCCTCTCAGGAGGTTTTTCCGCAGAAATACTCAAATGAGGTTTGTCGAACGCATCCGCACACATTTTCTCACCAAAGCAGAGAAATAACACATTTTCCACGCACGCTGCCTACACAATTTGGGGTCAGAGATTGGGGAAAATGTGCCACCCACTTTTCAAGATAATGAAGAAAATGCAAGGCTAGATTCAGTTGAAGTGAATACTTTCAGTAATACAACCCTTCCAGAGCCCAGATACGATATAAACAAATTATATGCCGCTTCAGATTAATGCAAGGCCCTAAAAAGACTGAGCAATTTCAGTCTATTGTAAACATTGAATAATGCACAAGGTTTTGAAATGAAAACATAAATGATGGTATATGAAGGTCTGGTATTTCTCCTCTGTATTGGCCTATTGCTCAAGAGAGATCCAAACCAAATTACCTAATAATAACCAATGTCATTTTTCCTCAGACATAATTTTTTCTTTGCCATTTGTTTTCTACACGTGCTTTCAATGGAATAACAGCCCAGCAACATCTACTGGTGAAATTACTGTAGGCTATGTACACAGCCTGTGGTTTCATCAAAAAACAAATACCCATCTGAGATTTAATTATGTTGACTAAAGCCCTTCCTACCTCATCAATAAAATAGTTTGATGACTTTCAACTACCTTCCCAAAACGCAACTTGCATTCCTCTTTTCCTATTTATCCTCCCTCCCTCCCTCCCTGGCTGGCTCAGTGCCAAATGGCAATTACTTGGTTTGCATTTGAGCGGGAACAGGAGCTGCATTTCCTCCTTGTTTCACGGGCCACCCTAGTGTGAAGGGCGCAGACAGAGCGTACAAGGCTACTTAAGTTGCTAATTATGCCCGATGCTCGTTAGCTCGACGTGCCAGCTGCCCTGGCCTGTGCCCTGGCGGCATCTTTCGTCGTTAATCACACTGCCAGAAAAAGTGATCGCTTGGCAACTACGGTTATCTATATTCTCCCGCTCGGAAATATGGGAGGGAGTGGTCTTGCACATATCTGAACCGAGTCAAATTATGACATGAATGCCAAGGCTTACTAGCTGGAGATTTGCCTGAAAGTGTTTAACTTCAATTTCAGAGAAAACTGTGAAACTGTAAAAAGAAGCCTATACTTTTAGGTGGTGGGGACCAGAAAGGTCCTGCTGTGTCATGTCAAATAGATGTCTCGGTTCCCCGCTTGGCCATTTCTGCGAATCAAAAGGAATAACAGTAATGCAAGTGAACAAATGAATTGAAATATATCAGGGTCACACATCACTGGAAGGGCAACAAATGAGCACTGGAATGGAAGTAATTTTTTTTTCTTGTGTTTCAACAAAACGGGAGAAAAAAAAGCCTCGGTCTCCGGACGAAAAAGCAAGTTGTTATTTCGCCGGAAGCGCAGCTAACAGCATCAACAAAAAAATATAGGTCTGAATGGAACTTTGTATGACACAGGCGGGTCACTCATTTTAATGTAAAAGGACAGTGCTTTTGTGAAAAAGCGCTGAGCGATATATAATCCGGTGAGGCCCAGAAACGGTTTGAATAATCAGACTTTTTTTTATTAAATATGATTCGCTTATTTCACGTGAAGAGCTATTTCCCAGAATTCAAAGAGACGGCTGATACTTCAGTGATGTTTTTGTATAAAGTTTGCAGATTTGATGAATGTCTCTCACACCAAGGAAGGTGGTGTGTGTTTTTTTATTCAGCATTCTATCATTGTCTTTCATAAGTAAACTCTATCACTTCACTGTCTGCTGAGCTCACTTGAACATTGTAAACATTGTTTGTCTAATACTCTAATTGGTGGGAAAACCAACTGAAGTTGGCTACATACCCGGAGCCATTTTTCAAACATAATGAATGATTTAAATTACTTTAGGAAACATTTATTTCTGCTGGTTGAATACATGGTTACTGTTGTGTCAGCTTTAAATGTCAGTTCACTTAACTATCCTCTCAGTACTATTTGACTTATTTAGACGTACACTGTAGGCTAGTGTATATGATTCGCATCTTTTTGCGTGCTTGCCAATGTACACTACAAATGCATCCCTTCTTGGCAGCCTCTCGTAGACTGCCAAGTCAAAACGGCAGAGGGGTATCTCCCCCCGTCTCCGTCTTTCTCGTCGCTCTCAACACACTCTCGTCCGCTCTGAAGTTTGAAACATTCATCACGCAGACCTACAGTTAAGGAAAGCTGAGTATTACCATGAGACTGGCTGCTATTGAAGCAGGCTGCCAACTCCCTGAGATAAACTGACTCTGACGGCTGTGAGGGAACATTCTTTTCAGGGACTAAATCATAGAAATGGGAAAACTGGAAGTTCACATAGGAGTGAACTAGCTTTGTTGCATTTAGATGAAGGTGCCATTCTTTAGCGCTCGACGATCATCTCAGCACTTTTATTCCGGCTTCTTAGTAGGTTTGCAAATTAGTCACTTTTAGTTCTTGGAAATATGAATATGCGGAATTCAATCCTATAATGTCATTGCTTCCAACCGTTGAACCTTTATATAAAAAAACGTATTTTACACAGTATATGCTGCAATAGGCATACTTAGCCGCAAGGTCAAAATTCAATATGCTATATTGTACTTTTCTAATATCCCAGGGATGCAATTACCTCCTTTTTGGGATTGCATTATTGTCTGGCTTTGTTATATTCAGGTTGAGATTTTTTGGTGATATCCTGCGTGAAATCGCTATAGCGTATAGCTTCTGCATAATAAGGTTGGACCCATAAGGATTCTCATCATGAATCCCATATTTTCTATATTTCTCCCTTGCCCTTTGGTTACAGCATAACACTGGAAGCATAGAAAGGGCAAGGCGAGGGCAGAAGGTTCATGGGATTGCTTTTGCCTTCTGGCTTTATTCCATTTTTGAGTTTAGCGTCTGGAAAGCTAGTTGTTATAATGACAATTTCAGGTTATGTGATATGGGCAAAGCCGACTTATCATATGTGGGAACCTTTGGACTGCATTAATAAGGATTTTCTATAGTTTCAGGCTTTTGGCAAAAAACAGACAAGGTGTACTATTTGAGAACCTCTGTTGAATAATTGATTTAGTGTGTAGTGATAATGTTGCAAATGCACACAGCATTTGTGCTGCTTCCGGGTGTTTGGTTGGTTGCATGTGTCCAATGCGGAGACTGCCAAAGTTATGTTTTCTGCAGATGTATTCCTAAAACCAGGAAGTAGGATCTGGCATTTGCTACTGTGTGTTCAATCAACATAGGAGCAAAGCTAGCCTTTGTTGTTTTAGCTTATATAATGCTGCATCTGTTTACGATAACATATCAACCCCTTTCCACTCTCTCCGAGGCTAACATGTTTTACACTCATATTTATTTACATGGACTGCATTGGCGGTGAGGATCCCCCCAGAAGCAAAATGTAGACACTCATGTGGCCACACACAAACACACACACACACACACATTAACAGACAACAACCACACACTACACCAAACCATGCACAAGAATAGAGTGTTCTTATACTGTCGTGTAGACAGCACAGACAGACTCACACTACACAAACTCACATTTGCCCACAAACGTATACCTCTAATGAAGCTTCACAACAATCACACACTACGCATACACATGCACAAGAATAGAGTGTACTTGTACTGTAGACAGCACAAACACAAAATACAGCCGCGTACACACTCACAGGGGCCCATTAAAAGTCAATGGCCGTCGTGTTAAGCGGAGGAAAAGTTGGCTCACCTCTTCTCCAGCAAGTAAACGCTTCCTGACGACCCAGGCTAGTGCTCAGCCTGTGTGATGAATAACTGCCTAGTATAAGTAGAATAAACTACCTGGTTCACACACACACACACACACACACACACACACACACACTAACAGCACAGCACAGTATTAAGAGAGACACACAGCGCATTCACCGACACACAAATACTTACACACACACTAACACGCACAGCACGCACAGCACAGCACAGTATTACAGGGTATTCATACACACACACACACACAAACATAGAACAGAGACACACAGCACATGCACCGACGCACGCAAACACACACAATCAAACATGCAGACACACACACAGACACACACAGACAAATGTTGGCAGGCTGTTCCTATCTTCCTTCCACGCCTTTCTATCACCTCTCTCTCCTGCTCTCCATCTGCTCCCCTCTCCATCCCATCCTCTTTCTCCAACTCTTTCCAAGGGATTATTACTCTCCTAAATGCCCTCTTCACTCACTCCAAACCGACTCAATGAACAGTCAGCATTTGGCTTCCAACACTGAATTAAAGGATGACATCTTTTTTTTTTTTTTTTACAGAGACGAGGGGTGACTTTAAAAAAAAAAAAAAGAGTGCATAAAAGCTGACAGTCACTTGAAAGTCACACCTAGGACACGTCCCCAGTACCCAGGCACTGAGTCCCAGATGGTCACATCACATTATTCACTTCCACAGCTGATGCGGGTATTTTTAGAGGACCACCAGACAGGTCCAGACAGTTTGCCTTTCAAAGAAGCTTCTTAAAACTGCCGGTGCCTTGCTTAGCCGCCGACCCTTCCCCTCCATGGGGCCGGACTCTGCTTTTTGTTGATTTATTTTTAAACTCTGTTTTCTGCATGTCCCTAGGTGGCCCCCCGTTAGGTGGGGGGATGAGTCAGGGTTAGGGGGACGTAGGGTCTGTATTGGGGGGGGGTGATCAGAGCGGCTGACGGCCAGCTCCCCGCAGGCGACCCGGGACCTTGGACCACGCGGACCCACGCCCCCCCTTCCACGCCTCCCTTCCCAGCCCTGACAGCGCTCCAGGCTGGGGCACACGCAGACCCACGGCCCCCCCCCCGCCCCCCCCCCTTCCAGCCCCGACACCGCTCCAGGCCGGGGCACACGTGTGACACATAATTGATTCATTATTAATGGGAGCAGATGTTGCCGTTCTGGACTTGGAGCACGCCAGCTCTACGGTTAACGCCAGCCCCACCATCCGAACCCAACCCCTGTAACCCCCTCCCGGCCCTCGGCCACTAAACGCCCCGCAGAGCCCTAAACGCCGCCTGTCAAAAAGTGACGAGAGGTGTGGCATTGCCAATCTCCCGTTAATCTCGGGTGAAACGGTGAATGTGTGGATAAAGCATGGTGTTTGTTCAGACTACATTTAGATCAGCTCACAATCGGGAAATGAAGATGCCAAACTCATTATCAGCGTGGCATCCAAATTCCATTCCTGTGTTGTTAAATGTTCTTCTTCTTCTTCTCTCTCTATAAGGCCACTTTTTAAACTGGATCACTGAGGGATCTCTGCCTGGGGCGTCTTAACACGTCCACATCAAACGTATTCGCCGACACACTACCCGCTGTTAAGACGAGGTCACCAGGGCTGTGAGTCACTCTGCATCGCTATACATATCCACAACATCCATGTCCTACTAATTGGGCCTGATTCTCAACACATGATTTCATGGGGGAGGATGCTCCAGTGTGGGGGGGGGGGGGGAGGTGGTCGGGGGCTTGTCATGCTATCACCCCCCTGCTGCTCCAGACCGCCGCTGAGGCCCGTGACACCGAGTGGGATATCAGCCCCAGTGATAATCAGAGGGACCTGGGGAATGGGGGGACCCCCCACCCATCCAGCCCCCCACCCCCCCCCCCCCCCCCCCCCCCCCCCCCCCCCCCCCCCCCCCCCCCCCCCCCCCCCCCCCCCCCCCCCCCCCCCCCCCCCCCCCCCACCCCCGCAACACCCCCACCCGTCCCCTGGGAGAGGCAGTGGTCCAAGGCAACGCCGCGTGAAACACAGCTAAATGTCAGCTGCCGTCGTCCTCGGCGACTCGGCCATCGCGAGTCTTAATGTCACACGGCGGGCGGAGGGGGAGATCCGTTTTCGGCGCTGAAAGGATAATAAGTATTGTAGCTCCGAATGTGAGGCTTTTTTGTTCTGGCAAGACGGAGAGAAGAGGCTTTAGAACTCGACGGCGAAGGTCTAATTAATCACTCTCCCTGGCAGTCCCCCGCCACCATCCATTAGGGATCCTCACACACACACACACACACACACACACACACACACACACACAGACGTACCTGCTAGCGTGCACACACGTTCACACACACACACTCACACACACCTACACAAACACGTCGCCATCGCTTCAATTTCTGCTCCCATTGTCGGAGATGGTTCTGTGTAATGGCAGACGCGTTGGATTGATCACTCCGAGGCTCTTAAGTGGAACGGAATAATAGGCCGTGGGGCGCCTCAGTATGAACGTCCTAACAATGGGCTCTCTGCAAATCACTTCTTCCACTACTAGGAATCAATTTCCAAATCAGAGAATGAAACACCATCATGCTGCTTTATCCATTTCAAGGTGTTCTACACCAGATACAAAGCATTTTTTCTGAGAGGAGTCTTCACACAATGGATGGGAGGCTATTTAACAGCTCTATGCACGTTTCCCTCTTGTTGTTAGAACTGAAGTCCTCCACAGTTTAATTTGCAGAGGTCTAGTCAATGTTTTCTCGGCTATTGTATTTTGTTTAAAAAAAAACTTAAACAGCATCATACTGCGTTTAGAGATGTTGTTGTCAACATCAGAGCATGGGGTGTTGGATGAACTGTATCGCAATACACAGGCCGTGCAGTGGAAACCAGGCCATGCAGTGGAAACCAGCCTGGTGTGAACTCCCCGTGGCCTGTTTGCCCACACTTTGGAGCGAAACAATCTGCTCTAAATTAAAGATGAGCAACACAAACAGTCTGTTCATTTGGGGGGGGGGCGCGGGTGTGTGTGTTACCTCAGGGTGGTTCGAGTCCACTCCACTTCCCCGAAGGGACCCCCCACCCCGCCGGCCCAGCAACATGGACACATATTTGTCTTAATAATGACTAATTGTTTCAACTAGATTGCATGGCAGGGGTCGAGAATCACCCGGCGGGTTTGGGGGGGTGGGGGACGGGGGTTGGTTGGTGGGGGTGGAGAGCATTGCCTCCCTGTGATGGTGCCTGCTTTCTTATAGGTCAACTGTCACTCCTTGCTAGACACTCGGGGTGTTGAATGGTTCCAGACTGCATGAGCTCCCCGTTGGTGGAGGATAAATTCGCTAGGCTGTCGCTGTTGTTTTTCGAATTGAACCCTGTTTATATGCACATAGCATGTTCTTGTCTGTCCGTAAATGAATAAAGTTACAAATTTTACTCCACAACAAAGGGCGATTGCAAATATGCCTACGTAGAGTGGATAAAACTGCATTTAAAAGAGGCTCTCCTCCAAATCTCCTCCACCTCCGATATCCTCCTGAGAAAGCCTGTCTGGTTAAACGCTTGTGTCAGTAAAAGTTTGACTTTCTCTTTCTTTTTTTTTTTCGATGCACAGCACCTTGCAAGTGATGGCCCAAAAGCCACTCCTGCCGGCTTAACGCTTGATGCCTCATTAATGCAAATCTGGCCGGGGCACACTGCTGGTAAATTGGCTCCACCGCTGGGTGGAGGATAGAGGCAGGAGAGAAGGTGGGCAGACCCCAGGGAGCTTTAATAGACTGGGCCCAGTTAGCGGAGACCTGAGGGAGGGGGCACACACTTCCCTATCAGGCTACTGCTCACCCAGCACATCTGCGGTGTCAGAGGGTTCCATAGGTCTTCAAATTAGACTTATGATGTCGGCTGACTGAGGGAAAAAGGGGCTGGGAAGCGCAGTTTGTTGACTGTTTGATTCGCACGCAGACGATATTGTTAGCCCAGTGTGGAGCAACGGCCTCAGACGAACACGGTGAAACCCAGCACACTAATGTGCCACAGCGGACTAGGATGTCATCCGTCTGCCACCTCAGTCAGAACAGAGCGAATAATCATTCTAACAAAGGCGAAAGGGTTTATGCTAGGCTTGCGCTGCTAATATTAGCCTGTTGTTCGTCACTCGGGTTGTTTTTCTTGTCACTTAAAGGTTCTTGGATATTGCCCTGTCACGCTTTTCAGAGAACTCCCCAGACTTTGCCAATTAAATTGACATGGCCCAGAGGTTTCGCAATCAGCTGGATGACTTTGCAAGCAAGTGGAGGTGGTGCAAAGAAGACAAGGAACTTACTTTTTTTGTTTGCTGAAACCAATAGAATGTAACATAGGGCTGCTATGCATTTTTTTATTATGAATTAATTATAACTATTATTATTATTAATTGAAAATAATTTTCTACAACCTATTTATTATTTGAAGTAACCGTTGGATGAACTCGCTGGCCAAGTACTGAAAATATCACCATGTACATTTGATCAGGTAAAAAGGTGTACTGTTTGGTTAAAGGGAGCAGTGTGTCATCAACGTTTTTGGAGAATACTTGTGTGTCCCCAAAAATATTTGGATCAGATCCTACAATTTGAAGCCTGCATTTAGTGGGAAGAAAGTCGAGTGTTGGTGCACATTGCTCGACTGAGCGGTCAAATTTAATAGTACACACCATTTTCTGCTTATTTCCCTGAATGCCTGTGGCTGGCATTGAATGGTGTGGGGTCCAATGCTAATCACTGATTTAGATGGCTTCATGGAATATTATGTTTGCAAACCATTCTAGAGATGTCTGAAAGCCTTAAAAGCAAAGCTTAATGGTATGGTAAGGCACACCGTTAACGTTAACATGCCGTGATGTGATAGGCTGATAACTGATCGAGCTAGACAAGAGCGGTCTATGGGCGGAAAATCTGATTTGAGATGTGTCGTTCACGCTTCCATGGCAATATGCCATTGAATATAAAGAAAGGCCAACACTGACGAGAAAGTGGAAACGGAAACCAAGCACGGGGCTTATCTTTAGCTAATTATTCTCTTCTTTTTGTCAGGACCTTGAACGTTCAAATTTAGTGACACTATCGTAATCTTAGTCAACACTTAATTGTAATGATATAAAGAACATCAAAACAAATAAACCTAACAACGGAAAAACGAGTGTATGTTAACTAGAGCCAGAGCACAGTCTGAAACAATCAGCACACACCCATCACACACGAATTCGTGTCACGCCGTAAGTCCGGTAGTGAGAGCACGCATGTATGCATGCATGCATGATGCTTTTAACACATGGATAAACTAGCTCCTCGGAGGAGCAAAACACTTCCATGCTGGGAGGAGAGAGACTACTAGCCGTGATACGAAACGGAGAGTGTGGTACGTCGGGGGTGTCTCCAGAGGCATGCGGAAGGAAAGAGGGGCAGTGCCTGCTGTGTAGTCCAGGGTTCCAAACCAGTACCCCCCCCCCCCCCACCACCACCACACTAATACTAGGGACCCAGGCCCACTGCAGGTTAACATTCAGGCCCAGCTCCTAGAGCCATCACGTCAACGTGGATTAGAGGACCCCTCATCGCCCGGCAGTGGCTGGAAGAAGAAAAAAAAATCTTCTCTCATCTTCAATCACAATGAGCAAACAGCTCCTGAGGCGAGCTAGGAAGAAGAGGCCGATGATGCACTCTCCAGTGGCGAGAGCTCAAACCACAGCAGACAAAGTAAACATTCTCAGCTTCATAACATTTTCAATTAGCTGCTACCCTCGTAACTGCATGCTAATGGAACAAGAAGATCGAAAATTAATTAGATTTTTTTTGGAAGGGGGGAAGGGAGGGGTATAATAACGACAGTCTTAGTACGAAGGATGTCGGTCTAAAACTGGCCTTATTCTCCTTCTGTTATCATCAAGGCGTGAATATTGTTTAGGAGTGTGTCCTCTATAATGTGCAGAATGATCGTTCTGTCATGTAAGGCAATGCAAACACGGACTCTATCTCTGCTAATAGTGCAATTACCAGTGTTTTCCCTCCATTATTCTCATCTAATGACCCTGTTTCCCCTCTGGTGTTTTCCATATAGCCACAGTGTTATGGACTATTACTTTTGTCATTTTCCAAAGCAGTTCCCCCTACTGTGAATTCTATGCTACATTATGAAGCAGAAACATTCTGCAAATGTAACAATAAAAGCCTTCCCGGTGTGTTCCCTGTTACGGATGATAACTGAAGTCCTTCACGAGGTGAGGGGCTTCTTAGAATGCTGTTGCTGTGTCAAATTCACCGTGGAGCAGCTTAGCCAACGGCATTAAAACAACCACTTTGAAATGTGACAAATAAACTGCAACTTACTTATCTAAGTGTCATTTAAAAAAAAAAAGGATGTTCTCATATGAATGTCTTTATATTAGCAAAGTAAGTGTAAGCCTGCTTTCTCGCGTCCATCTTGGTTAGCAAAATATCCTTTTCATATCTTTGTTTTCATTCCACTTTTGTGCAATAGCCTGGCCATTATCAGAGGATTGGGGGGGCGTTCGCTCCACCAGCCCCGTTTGAATGTGTTAATAGGTCAACCGCTGTGCCATGCTGATGCGAAATGAGAAACAGAGGGAACGGATCACATTCATTTCCCCCCCGGCGTAATTAAGGCCAAAGAGTCTCTCCGCAGGAGGTCCTGGTCCACAGCCACCCGGCCGCTCAACCATCCAGACACACTGCCTGACGCACCCACCCTCAGCCCCACGCGGCTGTCACAGCTTGTTGGACCCACTCACAGGTGGAACCGAAAGCTAACATGACAGCCCTTGCCTTGCCGCATAAGTCATGTTTGAAATCAGTTTTGAAGTCTGATTTTCTCTGCGTCTGCCGTGTGAGGAAAAAAGTTCAACAGAAACTTATTTTGCTGAAAGGGTAAGTAGGGATAGAGCCACACAGTTGTACTCGTGTTTTGTCAAATCAAAGTTAGTCCTCATTTACCGACAAGCTCGTTGTCAAGGTCAGCGGATAATACACAGCAAAAGAGGCACATTCAGCGCTTAGTTGTCTACAGAAAGCACCGCTTGGAAAAGGAGGGAAAAAATCTAAAAGCTTATGTGCTAGGCTCCCATGCCTCCTGGGAAAGGCTTCTAAATGGTTTTTACTGGAGGATCATTAATATTTTACGGAGCGTAATAGGCCTTAAGCCTTGGGACTGACCTGGCAACATGATTACACCGCCTGCACACTCTCATTAAAACCCAATCTGATTAGCTTTCACTGCAAGGGGACGCCTAGGTCCAAGGAAATGCTTTGGTAATAGTTGTGTTCTAATTAAAGTAATATATGTTCGGGGGGGGCTCTCAGGCTCCAGCGTTTGCTCAAACTGCCTTTGTTTACCTGCTTCTATCGCCGCCTCGTATCCATCGAACTAAAACTCGGCCCTGGGTCCCACAAGGAGCCAAATAACTTCCATCACCACCAGAGAGAGAACGATTACACGGCCTCTTTATTATTCCTTTCGTTATAGTTTTTGGACGGGAAGTGGATGTGTTTAAATCGCATGAGCGCCGTGAAATGATACTACTAATACCCCACCCTGGCGCTCGGCTTCTCCCAACACTGCCCGACGTCAGTAACAGCACGGCTGTTGTTTTCTTCCCTCTTGCCGAACACTCAGCACGGGAAATGAAGGTGGGATGTTTGATGCTATTGAATATTGACCATATCGACGGCGTCTTTTGCTGGATTTACGCAGCTCAGCAAGGATTTGTAGTTTGCAACTTGTTTCTCTCGAAAGCTCAATGAAACTTTACCGTAAAAACATTTAATAAAAAGTGTCTTTTTTTTAGTCAGCACTTATGAAGGAATTTAATTGCCAGAAACGTTTACAACATTATTAGTGTACACGTTTAATTGCTGCTTTACCGTTTAGACTACTTGGCCTGCTACTATTGTAGGCTTATACCCAGCCTCATAGAAGATGGTTCAAATTCAAAAACACAATGGATTTTAAGTCTACTTCCTGTATCCTACATTTTCAGATATGCAAGATCTTCTTTTGAGTGGGAGCACCTTTCACTATGCGTAAAACGTTTGCTAATGTGTCTAATAGTCACATAATAGCCACAGTACATTCTCTTTTACGATGGAGTATAGTGAGCAGGTGCTTCGGCAGCACACATCCAAAGCTGGGCCGAGGGCAAGCGTGGGACGCCACAGTACTGTTGACTCTCCAGGCTGTGGTGGCGCCTGTGCTAGGCAATGCCTGCTGCGGGGTTTGGCATGGCTCGGAGCGGGACACCATCTGAGGTGGATGGCCGGTACCACTAGCGTGGCCCTGGGGTGCTCAGGGCAGGGCCTCGTCGAGCACAAAGGGGCCACGGGCCCTAGTTAGCGTTATTGGCAGGTGGGGCGTGAAGCCAGTCGCCCTTCGTCTGAGCCCGAGGGCAAACCTTCTAACCAAACTGAACTGCCCTGCTGTCGCCTTTGCTGTCCTCCGCGCTGCCGCGGTAGATTGGATGGGGGAGAGATGAGAAGAACTGCAGCTAACCTGACAGAGAGAGAGAGAGAGAGAGAGAGAGGGGCCCAGTAAAATACAATAAATACTGGAGCTATTTGGAGGAGATGGTAGCGGATGGCAAGTCAGCTAGCCCACTGCAGTGACACGCCAGGTGACATGGTTCAGATGTGACCTTTTCAAAATGGCCCCCCGTTCCCTCATTCAAACACACCAACACGCACATGCTTCAATGCATAAATGCACACAAATACACACACTCACACACACAAACACACACAAACACACACACACAGCTCTCCTCAATCCTTTTCCGTTCAATCGGGGCAGTAGCAGCTCCCCTCCCCGAACACAAGGTTAAACTGAACAAACATTTGCGCCTGCTAATTTATGGGAAGATCAAACAAGCTCTGATGTTTATGTCAGGGTGGGGTTGGGCTTTGTTGGCTGACGGGCCACTGGTGACAAGGCATTAGGGACAGGTGGGGCGGAGAGGAGGGGGTGTGGGGTGTGGTGAGGAGGACAAGCCAAGGCAGGAGGAGCGGATGTTGGCATCCTAGGAGAGGGAGCGTCGGCCAGTATGTTAATGAACACCTCCCCTCTCAAACTCCTCCAGTTCTCCCTGTCCCTCTTTCCCTCCTTCCCTCTGTCCGTCCGTCCATCCGTCCGTCCCTCTTTGTCCCTCCACTGACCTCTCTCTGCATGGCAGTGGACTTCTCTTGCAGTCTGGAGCTGATTGAGTAGAATTATACGTGGGAACAGAAGAAAAACAACACGTTGTCATATATATTTCTTTGATAATACAAATACTCTCGAATTACAGAGACAACACAGATTTCAGTGGGTGTGTTTTGAGAACATCAAAATGTGAATTTTTCCATTTCTGTAGGCCTATCAGAAGATTTTCTTAAGAAAAGAAAACATCAATGCGCATAACATCATTGTCATTAGAAGGCTAGCTTATTGTGCTTTTTAATAACTGTATATTGAATACGGAAACGTTTTTATGTAATATTTGAATGATAACTAAGTTCCATCGAGTGCAATGCCTTTTTTCTCACATTTCGGTGACCCAGGCCATGCCATATTTTCTATATTTTAGTTTAGTGGCTGCTGGTCGATTCACCAAGTGCACTCTAATGCAGCAGACGACCTCATCACTAAACCCACCTCAAAAAAAAATAAAAAAAAGTTTTCATCCTCCTCACCAACTGACAGGCAAAAGATGAACCCCCCTCCTCCCCCCCCAGACGAGAGCTGCTAGCCTCTCCCTCCCATTCTCCTGACAGCCCATATGTTTGCTCCCCGGTCCCCACTCAGACGCGCTCACTGCACCTGTCAATATATCACACCAGTCGTCGGGAGAAAGAAAAAAATAAAGAAAGAAAAAAGAAAAGAACCTCGCGAAGAGAGGAGAGGCGGATACCATCTCAACAGATGATGATGTGCTTTAATGCTGGCTCTTCTGCTCAAGAGTCCAGCCGCTCAAGATGCTTCTGACTGAAAGGGCGGCGGTCGCCGTGGATAGGGCGAGGAGATATAAATACACACGTGACGACGGCAGCTGTTGATTTGGTCACTTCTCCTGGCAGTTTTTTTTTTTTTTCCCTGGGCAGACTGGCCCATTCTAAGCAATAACACATGGACGCTGACAGACAGACAGATGGGGTGCGAACCCCCCCGCCGCCCCCCCCCCGCCCCCCCCCCCCCCCCGCACCCACCCCCCCCCCCGCACCCACCCTCCCCGGTCCCCATCCGTCTGATCATCCAGACGAGGATAGATGGGGAAATTTTGGAGAGGGCGATTGGTCATCTTGCAACCTGCTGTATATTATCCCAGGGATAGCCTCCGTATAAATCCTGTTTACTCTCAGGAAATAACTCTTAATCGCCAGCACATGCTCGGCTCTCTGGACTGCACCAATAGCATAGCCCTCTGTGCAATTTCATGGCTTTTCTCTGAGGATTGTGTTGGAAACTAAAACGACCAAAAAACGCTTTAGTAATCAAGCTATTCTACTTTTGTATTGGCTGGTGGATATACGTGCTTCTAAAAGTGTGTGCATTGTACGGCACAGCTGTTGCCTGTTCATTCCAGTTGGGGAAGTTGAACTAAGTAAAATAAACAGCTCCAACCATGCTGTTTTGCATATCTGGACGACATTTTGGTGGAGGGGCTGTGTGTGTGTGTATCTGGCAGGCGGGCTGGCTGGCTGGCTGGCTGGCTGGCGGGCTGGTTGGCTGGTTGGCGGGCGGGCGGGCGGGCAGGGGGCTGCACAGCCAGGCCAGAGTAGGGAGCGAGGAACGGTTCCACAGATCTAGGCATTAAACTAATGTGCAGGGATCAGGGGGCCAGTGCCTCACAAGCTGTCTCTTTGGCTGCGGGCTAATGCGTACGGGCAGCAAGCGTGGCCCTGGCTGGGGCGGTGGCACAGTGACACAACACCTGCTTAAGCTCTGCATCCAGGGCCTCCGTTTAAAAAAAAAGAAAAAAGAAAAGAAAAATGCACCCGCATCCTCCATTCCAGCTGTAACGTCTCCTCCAGTCGTGGGTAGCCCAGGCCAACGACGGAGCCAGCCGATGAGATAATTCTCTCTGTTCGCAAGGCCAGAAGGCCTGTTGTGGGAAGCCATGATGGGTAACAGTCCGAGCAGGGAGCACACAATGGGGGTAATGTGATTAGGACTTTTAAGACAAACAGCTGAGGCTGAGAGACCCACACACGTTCAAGTTTCACAGCCGGCGTTGGAATTTGACACGCCGTTAAATGGACTGGCCAGCTGATGCAAGAGAGTGTGGCGTTTGCCTTTGGACACCGTCATACTGCAACCAGAATGTGGTTAATGGCTGCTCTGCAATCGTGTGTCCTCACTCGAACTTGGACTTTTAATTGGACACCTAAACTTGGACTTTTAATTTCACACCTAAACTTGGACTTTTAATTGGACACCTAAACCGTTTCATCTGCCTCGCTGAGGTTTCAGTTTTTTCCCCCCTTGTTTTAAATTTGCTAGCATTTTGTAGATTGATTATGAGTGTCAGAGGCTGAAAGAAGTGGTGATATACCTAACTCTGAATGGAAGTGCTTCCCCTTTATATATGAAACCCGATTTGTCTTCAGAAAGAATAACATGCCGGGGAAATCTTTGGATCGACGGTAATAACTGGAAATGATGCGTGATGCATTCGTTCTGACAGGTTCGCTGGCGTGAGCTTCAGAAGTTTGCTGACAGTGGCTCTCCAGTGAGCCTTTCTTACTCCATCTTTTCAAATAGATTCCCTCCACTGTTTGAGTCGTCTCAGAGTCTCTCTCTCATTTCTGCTCTGATCTCTGTCTGCCGCAGCAATCGCCTCGTGGGTCCAAACCAAACAGAAAGAGGAGAAGCGAGATTGGGAGGGGAGAGACGCTGAACCCAGGGGAAAGGCGGATGTCGTCGCGCTGGCGTCAACTTTGAGCCTGCCGGCATCAGGAGAAGGAAGCAAATGAAAATTAGACCCGGATCCCCTGGCCAGCGGGAGAGGGTTGCTTCTTCTCTGTAGGAGACGCCGCGGAGTTTAGTTTCATTATCTGCCGAGAGGTCTCGACTGCGTGAGGGCGACTAGGAGATTTTATATTGCTGGAGGTGAATCGTTCCTCTGCCGAAAGGAGGAAGTGAGCGAGACAGTCTCTGTAGACCTAGCGTCTTGTCTCCAGTACACGGTGTAGCAGTCTCTGTAGACCTAGCGTCTTGTCTCCAATACACGGTGTAGCAGTCTCTGTAGACCTAGCGTCTTGTCTCCAGTACACGGTGTAGCAGTCTCTGTAGACCTAGCGTCTTGTCTCCAGTACACGGTGTAGCAGTCTCTGTAGACCTAGCGTCTTGTCTCCAGTACACGGTGTAGCAGACCTTCATGACCCCACCCTTACCTCCGTCTTCACTCTCCATGTCTCGACTGGTCGCAGACTTACATTTTCCCTACTCGTCTAGCTTCGGCAATTACTGCCACTGTTGAAAGGTCAGGAGAGGTTTCTGGATCGTGTGACTGGGGTTTCAGCCTGGCTGGGAGATGTGGTCATACTTTTGTTCGCTATCAAATGAGGCTGCACCGGGGACACATTTTGGAAGGTTAAATTAGGTTGCTTTTTTTGTGTGTGTTCCTCTTTTGTCTCGTATTAAACAGGATTTTAAGGGCCATTTGAAAAGGTCAGCTGTGGGCTACTGTAGTTCAGAAAAGTTGTTCAATTGACACAAATGAGGACAAAAGAGAAGAGAAATACTTTAAGGATAGCATAAGGACAATCAAGATAGAGGGAGGCATTACATCAAGAGACATTTTGCAAAGAAGACTGTGAAGAAGAGCTATCTCTTACGCCCAATGTCTCAATGTTTCTGTTTGCACTATGACACTATAGATTCATGTATGAATCAACATGATCAGCAATACATTTGATAGATATTAATCTAAATGGCTTAGCTTGACTGTGTGAGGACCTCACAAAGCATGCTGAAGACAATGCAATCTTTCATATGGCAAGCGCAAAATTAATTACCCCCCCGTCCTCAGAATGTTTAAATTACTTAAAAAGCTGATAATAGAAGGAAAATTAATTCAGATGTTGTCAAATATGTACAGTTAGCATATTAGACATTCTAATTAACTGATTTAACTTAATCACCATCATTTAAAGCAGGCATGCGGTGTAGAGGAGAAACGCCTGCATTTTAGCTAAATTCACAATTAACAAAGAAAAAAGGAGAAAGAAAAAGCCTGACAGTTTAATGAATTTGCAAGGATCTTTTGTCACCATCATCTTTATTAAAGTTGCTTAAATTAAACATTCCCATCATTTTCATTAAAAGTTTCACTCCTGTAATGTATGCGTTGAGTTGTTACAGACATGCAGTTAGTAAGCTTTGGGCTCTGTAAGCTAAGGGATGGAGCTGGCCCACTCTGTTTTGTGAGTTTAATAGTAAAATGCGAGCGCCCCCCCCCCTAATGATAGCTTAATTCAGTTCACCCCTCAGCAGTTTAGGCCCTGTCTCATTCATCTCACTTAGAAAGTGCACGGCCAGCCAGATTCCTCGCCGTATAGAGACATCAGGCTTATTACAGCATGCTGCTCAAGACAAGGCACGGTAAATTATTTATCTTTGTGAATACTGCTTGGAGAATAGCTGTACTTCTGGGATAGACTCACTGGATCCGTGTGTGTGTGAGTGAGTAGGGATGATGAATGGCTGGTGTTTTTTTTCCCTATAACGTCAGCTCAAATACTTCCCACGTCATTTTTCTATGTTGGTGTTGCTTTTTGGACCTTGCTGCAAGAACCACATTATTAAAAAAACTAAACCAAATCTGACTGATTCGTTTTCTCCTTCAGGTACTGATTCAGTTATGAATGATAGACGGTATCTCACTGTCACACATTGAGTCCTCACATTGTGTCTGGTCTGACTGTGTATGAGGTAAGAATACTCGCAGCGGGATCACAGAGCTAATGGATCACGTGAATTTATTATGTACGGCCTTGAGAGCACCAGCGCTTTCACTGTTTCAACATTAATCCCAATCTACGGTGTACGCTCGAACAAAAAAAGAATAATGATTCCTTGTATGTAATTACAGTGAGTGGCTTGCGGGGACGTTTATTTTCTCCATGCTGAAAGAAAAAGGTAGATTGAGGTAATTCTGATGCATACATTTCTAGTATGTGAGGGCATGCTGGGTGTATCGTTTCATCTCACCCTGTAACTTCACATCAAGTGGGTGTCTAGTTTCCCAGTCTGGGAACATCAATGTTACTCACGTTTCCCAGCGAATTACTGCTAACCTTTCTCTGTTCAATGGACATTCCTCCCTCTGACGAAACCGCTCGGAATCTGCCTCTAAGATGATAATTCTCAATGCTTTGAGGATGCCTTGACATAAACACCTCCCCATCTTTATCGGAACCCTTCTCATGGATCAAACGACATTTAGTGATTAGCGGGTTAACCATGGCAACCGTCCTCCTCTCTGGGGATTCTGGGTAAAGCAGTTCAAGATTCGTCGGACTGGCTAGATCATTATCGCCTATATCTGCTTTGCTGGCTGCATCCATCTCTACTGGCTTTTGTCTACTTGCCCCTCTCTTTCTCCCCTGCCTGCCCCTAGCACAGATAAGGCAGAGCCACACACTTTTTTTCCGCAGGGCCCGCCACAACAATGGGGAGCCAAGGTGAATCATTTGTTTGCTAGATAAACTGTGGATTGCAGATCTGATAGAGGCACGGTGGCATTTTCCTGTGCCTGACACCCACTAGCTCCTCAGCTGCCAGAGCACTCTCCTGGCACATCCACGGTGCAGGCGCACAGTTAAGAGAAACATTAATCCTCCGTGTGTGGTTGTGTTTGTGTTTTTTCTTTTTTCCAGAGAATGTGTGTGTGTGTGTGTGTGTGTGTCGGTGTTAATTTACTCACCCGTCCCTCCCTCCCTCCCTGCCTCCCTCCGGTTCTCATCTCACAGTGGCGATGCTGGTGTAATTGGGTTGGTTTACACCTCCTTAAGAGCCAACCGAAGCCGGCGAGACGGTGCTGCCGCGCGCCCAGACGGCACAGGGGATGAAAACACACCGCTCTGCCGAGGCGGAGTGGGGGATCCATTTGAGAATACTCGCGGTGTGCTGTTGTTTCAACGTTGACCGGGGAGGGAGGGGGGGGGGGGGGTCGAGGAGGAGACGGCCTGTGTCTGTGTTTACAAAATCAAGTCCCTTGAAGGCGCCGTGCAGTCAGATTAATGTGAACAGCTCTGTTTTAGCAGGAAGTCCCCAGACAGGTGGAGGCCC
This sequence comes from Aplochiton taeniatus, assembly GCA_017639675.1. Taxonomy (NCBI): domain Eukaryota; kingdom Metazoa; phylum Chordata; class Actinopteri; order Galaxiiformes; family Galaxiidae; genus Aplochiton; species Aplochiton taeniatus. The sequence goes on along the minus strand of CM030174.1, from coordinate 5,678,335 downwards.
GAGAGCAGTGAAGGATTAAGGCATTTGGTTTTGTCTCGGGCCAAAGTGAGTTCAGCTCGAGGAAGGAAAGGTAGCGTTTCTGCTCTGGTTCTGTAAATCTAAAACTAGTTTTTTTTCTTGGTTGATCTGGAGAGAATGCCCATCTACATTATGCTATGAGCTTAGATCTACTATGAACATCACCCTGCGGTCATGGCTAGATTCAAATAAAAACCAGACAGCTGAAAGCTGAATCCAACTGGGGCAAAACAATACTAACTTTAATTTACTTTTATTGGGCTTTGCAGTTGCAGTGGAACTTATCGATGGGAAAATTACTCATGAAGACCCCATTTTGAATGAAGACAGAAACGCTGACACGTTGAAAAATGTAATCACTTCCTCTTTGAGGGAAAATTGCGAGGTAACACATTGATTTGCCGTCTCAACTACCAGGAGCTGCACTGCTGCGAAAGACATCTCTGTGAAATGTATTTCGGGAAGTAATGGGGACAGATGTGTGTAATTTCAGAGCCCTATGTTAAGGGACTACAGATCAGGAGGGGAAGTAGAAAGGATGAGAGAGAGAGAGACAGGGAGAAACAGAGAGAGAGAATGGAGTGGCGTTTTGTCAGCATTCTCTTCACTCAGCCCCCCCCCCCCCCCCCCCCCAGCTCTCAGTGTGATTAATGCCAGCTAAAGGCCCCTCTGCCCTTTCTGATAGATTTATGGACTTCACGGTACAATAACTTAGTGTTTCCTTGTACATTCATTTTCCCTACATTGATATTTGTCATTTATAGGGCTCTGAGCGTGCCCTTTCTCCGCCCCCTGCGAGTCTGCGGCTCCCTGAGTTGATTGCTTCTCAGTCCTTCAGGTTGGAGCCTGCAGTGTTCCATCTTCTCCTCAGGGGCACGGCACTACACCGGTGGTGGAGTCATTAAGAGACACACAACGGGAGGGTACGGAATATACTCGGGACTCAAGGGCATTGAGACCCTTACCTACTGCACTGTATGTACATACTTAATGCTGCTCAATGCAGCACAGGGGCATCGTTCACCCTCTGTTTCCCGAACGTGGGATTGCAATTGTCCTTGTTTTTTGCTGTCCTTATGTCGGATATCCTGCCCCGGAACATGGATGGTTTATGAGCCCTCAGCGCACGACCTTTCACCCCTTCTGCCCACTCATCCTATTGGCTAGCTAGCCGCAGTGGAATAAATCCAGCTCAGTTGTGTGTGCTCATCATCTCCGGTTAGTGTCAGGATTTGGTCGGGAACAGTGGCACAGCTTCCGGCAACAATGGGCCATCACTGGATTTCCTCAAACGATCATGTTTTTTTTTGGCGTGGCTTTTCCTCTCCTGAGGAATGAGAGAGAATGCGGTTTACAGTGCATATAGTCTCTGTTATTTGAAGGCTCGACAAAACATCCAGGAAAGAGAGTGCCCACCTGAAAACTCAATTGGCATATCCAACTAAACTTTCTAAACACATTTAGAAAGTGTGTGTTTGTTAGTTTGGTAATTTTAATCTACACACTACAACTCCCCAAGTGTTTACTGACCAGCAGCTGCTGCTTAGAATGACATGAATATTTATTCTAGTTTTGCAATGTTTGGAAATGTTTTACCTTACAGCGTGTATCTCCGAATGACTCATAAATCCACCAAGCCTCCCTTTGTATTCTGTCACTCCCGTAAATAATTTCTACATCCCATTGCAATGTATTATTTTGGTGAATAAGGTATTGTCTCTTTTGGGTGTTTGCAAAATGTGTTCAGAAAATAAATTGTATTACTCTGCGTCAGAGCAGGGGAAATGTTTGTACCTTCAAACTGATGAGAGGAACTCTCACCAAGGGACATTAAAATAACATCTATTTATGAAACTGAACAAAATCAATCCTAGAATAAATAAATAAAAGCTGCTCGGATTAAAAAACAACACAAACACAACAAAAACCTGCTGGTGGAGAGAAATATGAGAGTAACGTACGTGTTCTGTGTATTAGAACATAAACCACAACAATGTTTCTTTGAAATCAGATTTCACAATCCATCGTAGACCAGCTGGTGTGTTATACACAAACTGCAATGACATGCACATTTTGTGGACTTCCATCAATCGAAAATTGACGCTTCCACAAAATCCCTTGGACTGTTTTTGGCCCCTCATCTCAGTGTATTTGGACAACACCCTAGCCTTGTTTACAGATTCCACAGCCCTCCATGGGGAGTCAGCAGACTGTGGGTGAGAGGGGGCGCAGGGTATCAAAGACTGATAGCTAAACAGATCCAGAAATGGCTGGTTCTCTCTCCTCTCCATGGGACGCCGTTTCCCGAACTCCCCAGTCAAATATGTCCCCTTCGCTTTCCCCGTCACCCTCAAAACATCTCCGGGACGCGAGCCCCACCAGGACCTCGCCACCTCAGTGAGTGAGTGAGTATGGCCGTGTCCAGGGCAGAAACCGTGAAATGGGCATGGCTCTGGTTCACCGGCCAGCGCAGTGGACGGCTAGACGGCCCATTTGCCACCGCCCATTAGTGTAGATGGCCCGTGCTTTGCTGGATCCATAGGCCTGCCATTCATCGTGCTGTGCAGGGACTTTGTTTGGACCGGGCTGGTGGGGAAGTGACACAGCGCCACGCTAGCTTGCGAGCTGGCTAGCTCTAATGGCCCTGGGCCTCCCTTAGCTGTTAATGAGTGGAGAACGAGCCAGACATCCAAGATTGATTGTTTTGATTAGATAGGGTATCTCAGGAGGAAGGCTATGGTTGGGGTTATTGATTTGTTTTGTGTGAAATAGCAGTCATGACAACAGCCGCATATTGGGGCGTTAAGCTGCATGTCAAGCTGATGGTATTGGACAGGTGTATTGTTCTAATATATTTGACTGAGCATCGGTTATTTTAGATAATAACACATCTGGCATACTTTCATCATTCTTTTCATTGCTGTCAATTTGTCTGTGTGTACTTCGAAGGAGACTAAACTACTCTGAAGACTAAAGTGAAGCAGCGAGGTAACTTGTGGGTCCAGCACAGCGCTTTGTGTGCAGCAATATAAAGGCCACCACAGGGTTTGTCATAGCAGTGATTTATTACCCAGCCAGGAGCCCCCCTGGTCTGGCCAGACGCCCTTCCCCAGGTCACGCCAGTCACGCCACGCGACCACGCCGTGTCGACAATCTGCACGCACAATATTGCTCCGCTCCGCTTCGGCGCCGCCAATGGGCACATGAATCTGTTTCCCTGACACCGAGGTGTAGCACTGGACAGACGGGTCAAGTGTCACAGAGGAAAGGGTTAATGTGAAAATAGATTAACCCTGGAGGCTACAGCGAGGCCGTGTTCTGCACTGTTGTCTCGGTATGAAAAGATATATCATAAAAATGGCAGGCCAGGCTAGTCCAGGTGTGCTGTAAAACACGACGCCTAAACTATTAGAGACTAGAAAGTTCTTCACTGAAGTTTTTTTGTTTTGTTTTTTTAAGCCACAGTCAGAGAGAAGGCTTTGATGAATGTATATTAAATGCTGTGATCTCCTTTGCATCAGCAGACTGCCTAAGGTATTGAATCAGCTTTGGCTGTATGTTTATTTAATCGTTTTGTTTTTATTTATTCATTTTGTTTTAATTTATTTTCCCTGTCTCTTTGTCTCTTGGCTCTGTCGCTCTCTCACTTTCATTGTCTTCTCTCACTCTTTTCTCGTCTTTCTCTCCTTCCTCAGGACCTCAGCGATGAAAAATATCTGAAGGGTACAGATAGACGTGATTCCCTCATTATTCTAGCGGGCGCCGCTGGCTTTCCAGCGTGGCGTGAAGTGAACGCAGTGCCAACCACGCTGGACATCTCTTTGTTCCTCGTCAGAGAAACACTTTAATTTGAGTCAACAGCTTCAAAATAGCTCCATCCCTCTCTCTCCAGCTGGACTGGCATTACTCCCGGGCACCGCCTAGGCCATATTGATTCGCATGGTGAACCATTCAAACAGCCCCCGTATCGACTTCCCTCCTCCTGAACAAAAGCTTGGAGCAGACAAAAGTCTAAGCTGGCCAAATCCACTGCGGCGTCTCGGGTGCTTTTGTCCCTACATTATTTATATGGCTGTTGAATACACACTTCTTTTCTCCTCTCTTGTGTATACTCTTCAGTGTGCTGACCAAAAAAAAAATAGAAAACCAGACCGCCTCCGATCAGCATAAGCAACTGTGTTGCTTCCCATCCTTGGCAGTACGAGGCCATGGAAATGATTTTTATTCAGGCAGCAGCGTAGGCACTTATGCCCTGTGATCGGACTTCAGGGACTTAAGCAGTATTGCCATTGGCAGAAAGTTCAGTACTGATTTATTGCCCGTACCAATCAGCCCCGAGTTTGGCTAACCTTCAATATTCTCCCTGAAATTCAACACCTCTGAAGTGTTCAAGCTGTCTAAGTTGCCGTCACTGTTGAGCTAACAGAATTTGGCTCCCCACAGGGACTAACCTTAAAAAAAACAGACACTAGAATAATGAACTTTTCGAGAAACAGTTGACCTCTCCTAGTCCCTGAGGTTAACCCTATAGCGTTTTCCTTGGAGGTCAGTGATTATGCTGGACGACGGGAAAGAGACTCAAGTAGATTTGAACTGGGAGAAATTTGAATATGCGTTATGGTGTAATATGACCTTATGCTGTCAGTAATATTTGTGGATTTGAATCACTCTTTGAGAAGCCAAAATTGTTCATTCCTAACAGCTCAAATGTAAAAGTAATGTTAGATTGTGTTATTAATAAGTGATATTCTAAATGCATTACATTTTAGTACCATCATCCCTCTCGTGCCTATGATGACCATCCCACGTTCAGTGGTTTTGGACAAGTCAAAACGGCCATGTTTCTGGCCAGGCCGGCAGTGGGCGGGACGGAACGCAGGAAGGGTTAGCAACCGATTCTCCGTGGGGACCTCTGGCCTTAGATTTGTGATGTAAAGCATACGCTCCCTTAATGAGGCTAACGAGAGGCCGTTAATGGGAGCTTAGCTGCACTAGTCCCCTCGGCACAGGCTCATCAATGTCACTGTCACTATGGCGATGATCTCTGGCCTGGGGATCAAGGGTATGGAGGGGCGGGCGGGGGGTAGAATGGCGTGTGTGTCTGTGTGTGTGGGGGGGGGGGGCCTTAACGTCACCCAGCCCCTCCTCTCCCTCAACTCCCTCTAACCCAGAACATTTCCCATTTCACACACACCCCTAATTGCTCTCTGAATTATTAACCTCAATAGAGCGCGGGAGGACGTGGGGGTCGGACGACCTCGCAGAAGCGTCTAGAGGTCTCGGGGCGAGTCCTTCAGCGCATTGAGTGTAGACATGCATACATATTTAACCATTTGTTCAGGGATGAGACACCCCCCCCCCCCCCCCCCCCCCCATCACACTCATTGACCTTCTTTGGTTCTTTGGAACCTCGCACACTGTAGCCCTTAAACTCCACCACTAATTTGTGTAATGAGTGTGCAGATATAATTAGAGGAAACATTTGCTACATTAAGGACTTGGCTTTTGGATTTTGAGCAGATTCTGTATTCCCCCGAAGTGTGTGGCTTCTTTCCAAGACAGAGGTAGAAAAAAAAAACAGGAAATGTGTTTATTTATGTATATCCCCTGCAGTTCTGTTCCGGCTTAATTGCCATTCTAAGCGTTGCCCTTCGGTGGACTAAGCAAATGGGATTTATTCATTGATTCTACTGAAGATGTTTACATTTGACAATGGAATACATACCACCCCCCCAAAAGAGCAAATGGCATATTCTATAATGCAATATGTCTTAGATTAATAATAGATATATGCCACTGTCTTTGTAAATGACGGTGTAAATGTCATGTTTGCATTGTGTGACTTTTTCAATCATGGTTTTTTTGGGACGCATCTCGGCTAGCAATAGCAGTAAATACCAAACAGATGAGTGGGTTGTTACCAACATGATACATCCATTGTGAACTTCCTCTCAGGGTGCGTGCACTGTGTAAAATGATCTGTGCCTGCATAGGGAGGATGCACATCAGTTTAGCACGGATTCTGCCCCTTTAGCTGCCATGTTCCGACTCCATGGAGCGCTGGCAATGGTTTTCCCGGCTGGACTGGGGCCGGTTAGGACTGTCACTTAACAAATGGGTCGCTTCGGTGATAAATATCCTGCCGTCCTCAGATCGGGACCCTGAAACCTGGCTGTCACCGACTCGCCGTGAGCGAGCTATTTATAGACGGCGTGCCACGGAGCGCCGCAGCGGCACAGAAACTTTGCCTCCTCACTTTCAGTCGATGCCTCTTCTTCCCGCCCTCTGTGCGCCGCTTCTCCACCGAGCTAAATGTCCCTCTTTCTCTGCCTCATGCTGTCCTTTCCACTGGACGGTCGACAAACACCAAAGGTCCTCGGCTGATTCCCACTGATTATAGCCCCTGGTGTTGCCCCGAGCCTCTTGAAAGAGGACGAGGGCTGCAGCTGCCTTCTATCCTCTCATTGACGCTGTTTTTTCCTCGGCCCTCGCCCGCCTTACTCTCAAGAGCCAAGCGTGATGAAGATGCTACGGACTGCTTGTATCCCCGGTAATTACCGCGGACCATTCCACTGGGCTGGTTTTAACTGCACGATAAAAGGCTTGTGAAGGATGTCCTCCACCATGGAGGTGGTTGCAGTTGAATTAGCTGATTAGGCTTCGCTGAACTGCTACTGCTGGTTGAATGTTTGGGGGAATAGGCTGTTGTCAGCAATGGGAGTTAACTATATTTGTGTTAACAGTACACTGTACAACTTTTATTGTAAAATCGACAGTAACTTACTGGCAGCCGGTTACCTGTAAGTAACTGTAATTTATTTTACAGTATTGTTACTGTATCTTTATTTCTGTACCCCAAAAAGCACTAGTCTAGTGCAATACAGTACAATACTGTAAACCTTATGAGTATACTGTAAAATAAACTACAGTACTATTTAAAAGTACTGTATAATGAGATAACTATATATTTTTTTCTATTTAATATACTTTTTATTTTTTACTTTACTGTGGGATGATATACAGCACAATATTTTACTATTTCCCAAATAGGATGTACAGTTGAAAACATTACTTTTTTGTGATCAACATATAATAACACAATTGTAACATGTTTTCAATGAAAAAGCTTTATGGTAAACTCTACGGTGATATGTGTGTATAGCTCTACAAGGCTCAACAAAGACCCACAAACGTACTTCAGAATTTAACAAAGTCATAAATACATCTTAACATCAGGTGGCCTTTCAACTCAGTTAAAAATGGAATTGTAGTACTTTTAACATCACATGATACAACGTTATTACACATTACATAAAATTTCAACCATATAAAAATTCAGAAGGCCTTTGCCTTTCAACAATGCCTTTAACAGTAAAGTAAAGGACAATAAAGGACAGTGGACAAGCATCCACAACAAAGCCCAGGTGTACATGTTAAGACCAACACTGTCCCATAACAAAACAACTAGTTCTTCCAGTCGAAATCATTGACGTCTTCAATGATTCTGGCAACTTGCCGGTTGAGGACTGAACTTTTCCTTTTAACTTAAATTCCAGTGCTACTGTGTACCTGTACTCTGGAAGAGCACTGGCCATTATCTGGATGTATCCTGACCAAAAAAAATCGGCAATAATAAGATCAGTTTAAGACAGTGATTAAAAACAGGCTTTGCATCTAAATAAATGCAAACAAATATAAATTATAAAGATCTGATTGAAATCGACCATCCATTATAACGCATAATACCTTCCTCTGAATAAACTTCAGTGTGATGCTCGTTTCTGTAAAACTTATGATGGCAACTCTAAAAACACTTACATCACCCAGAATGAAAACGGGAGTGTTCCTCCTTGCTGAAGTAAGCCATCATCATGAAGAGGACTGCTTCAAGGCCTTGGTCACAGGCTCCATATGCCTAGATCTTATCGAGGATGGTCTTCATTCCTCTATCTGTTGAGTTGACTCAAAGAAGTGAACAATTCTTTTGCCTTTGTTGGTGAGGGACTCACACCGTCGCAAGTCAATGTCAATTCCAGTAATGGTTTCAAAGTGCTTTACAAAAACTTCTGGAAAACAGTAAAGGCCACTTCTCCTTCAACTCAACAATGCTCTTTGGCAGACCTGAATTGATGGTATAGCGCTGTTTTCCATAAGTGACCCTCATGAGTTCATTTACTCTTCCCATGTCCGAACCTCTTTCACCACGTTGAGAGAAAATGCTCACCATCTCCTCTCTTTTCTCTGCCAATAATTCTGGTGGTTCTCCTGATGGAAGTTCTAATGGCTGCCAGTTTATACAGCCGAACTGTCTGTCTTTGGGCATTTTTTTAGCTGGGCTTCCATCCATGTTTTTAGATGTCTGTTTCACTCTTCGAACCCGGGAAAGAGTATTGTTTCTGTTCAAACAATCTGCTCTCGTTTTGATTTGCTCCAACAAAGAGTGGTATCCACTCACAAAAAAATCCCCCTCCTCCGTTTTATCTGCAAAACTGTGGCCTATTTATTATTGACTAATTGCTTCCGAGTTGGATTCAAGCGGACATCCCAAATTGAATCTACAGTTGCTCGAACCATGTGTCTTCTGTCTCTTTAGTCTAGTCTCAATCCCTGGGAAGTTGCCTGTCTTAGGTTAGGGATCAACTTGTCATATGCAATGAAAATGATGACTTGACACAAAACATTTTACACAATGTGCAAAGCTACAGACAATTTTGTTACCACCGTTGATGTGCCATTCTTGATGTTCGCAAAACCTATAGAAATTTGGGGATATAAACGTGCAACCTGCAACTTGACCTGAGAGGTTTACCTCCTCCGTTTGCAACCGAATTCTATTTGCAGACTTAAATGTATAATTCCCACACATGTGCACTTTAAAAGGGACACCATGGGGGATGTAAATTAGCTGTTTGCTAATTCTGTTGCAATTACTTTTTAACTGTGCGCTGTCCCTGTAAAAATAAACAATACATTTAAAGATCCAAAACTTTTAATAGTATCAGCGCATTCGACCATACCACAGGGAAATCTTAAGTTGGCAACATTTCTATGAATTTTGGCACGAGCTTGCACAGCATTTTATTACTTTATCATTTCAGTCGGCTTAGCTATAGCGTATGCCGTTGCGTAAGCTACTTGCCTTGCAGGAGACCGGGGCCGGGCTGCAAATGGCGCGCGAACCTTCGGCTAAGCAAAATTCAGTTCAGTACGACTGTGGCTGCGTTGTTAACGGGGCGAACAATTACGTAATAAATTGTCTGTTTTAAAATAAATAATAATTCAAACGGTATACATGTATTTTCTGTCAATGATAGCAATAGCTCGCTATTAAGTAAAATATTTTACTCCTTCAAGGCTATCAAAATGCAATTCAGTGTCCTTAGCTACCCAGCTAATCGCATGTGGCAAAAACTAGCAACAGCGTAGTCCTACTATATAGCCTACAGTAAGTCTATTGTTGGTTGGCTGGTTTGGTGTTTGGGTCTTGAAGACAGACTTCCAGTTTCAAATCGAATTAAAATAAAATATGAAATAAGAAAATATTTTTGGGGAAAATTTGAATAAATAAGATCGTGGAACTCTTATCGGTGTCTTCTGTTCTAGAACGCTGTTTCTGCTTGGCTTTGAAAGGTCGGGGTCTGCAATCTTCCTATAAACATTTTATTAAATAAAAAGATCATAACAAAAAATCGAAATATATAATCTTAAAACAGTCTATTCTTGTTTTAAAGGATGGATGGTGTTAAATTATCTCTTCCCATTTGTGCCAGTACATACCATATAGCCTAGTGCTTGCTGTCATATGATACAGATACAGCATTACCATTATTACTATATTTCTGAATAATGGTTTAACAGTAACTTCTGAATTACAGTAATATTTCGCTCCCAGTGTAATTATACCCACAATGCAACAGGATGTACAGTAGTGTACTGTGTATTTAGTTTACAGTATCATACTATTCATAATACAGTCATTTTACTGTATTTGTTACAGGAAAGTCTTACATTGTCTCAGTGGATTTGGATAGTATTCAGACCCCATCACTTTTCCACATTTTGTTACCATACGGCTGTTCTAAAATGGATGATATTCATTTTTTCTCATCAATCTACACACAGAACCCCATAATGACAAAGCAAAAACGGGTTTGAAGAAATGTGTGCAAATGTTTTCAAAATCAAAAAAACTGAAATATCCCCTGAGACTTCTTTGTAATCTAATGTGTAATTCCCCTATTCCTGGGAGCTGTATTACATTTATATTACAGCAATAAACAATTCACATCTCCCATTTCCCCAACAAGGTTCTTCCTTAATGACTCCTCCTCACAGAGAGCTACGGAGAGATATTATTGGCATTGTACAGTGGCAAGCACTTATGTTCCCCGAAAAGGCCAAGCAGCCATAAAAGTGGCATGCGATCATATCATGTCTTCCTGCTGGGCTTGTTTCAAAAGTCCTGTGTTAGCCAGCTACACCTCATTTTAAATCAGGAAGCGACTCTTTTTTAGGTCCTCCATCCGGTGAATGTAGCAGCAACGTTCAATCTGTCTTTGAGGAAGTTCTTCCAAAGCACTGGAGGAAGCGAATGTATTTATTTTTTTTTTTGCCACCAGGGTTGTGTATGTGCTAGGAATGGCATGCAGAATGGTTAGAACGCTCATTATCCTGAGAAATCATTGCCCTATTGTGAATGCAGTTCTCGTGCCTATTTGAATGCATGTCAGCTCAATGCCGTGGGAAAACCAGTCCATAACAAATTCGCAATTAGTTGATATCATTATTTTTCTTTACTAGTTACACACCATTTTCTTGACAGGATGTCAGCGCCAGTGTTATTTCACAGGAGGCTAATCATCCCTGCCCGAGCCTCAACCACCCGGCAGATACTGCCAGTGTGTAGGAGGGATCTGGTCCCCGGTCCACGGCTGAGGCAGTACGCTCCGGGCGCTATTCCGTCTCACCCTGACACCGGTGTCTCCTCCAATTCCATCTCGGCACATTAGTCATTAAGCGCAGCGCTGCCCGTGACACGGCACATCATATCATGCGCCGGTCCTCATCAGAGCCGAGCTCCGACGTGCACATAAGACCGTGTCGTTGGCGCAGACGCGCGACACCTCCCCATCCTTTTGTTCTCTCCCATGGGGCCGTCGTGCACCCGGGCCTGGCTTTTCATCCATCAGAAAACGGCCATGAGAGATATCCGCGTGGTGACAAATGACATCGTTTTACATTGATTCATTTCCTCGCTGATCATCACCTCACTTCTCTTCGTATGCAAAACGATTCCCCCCCCCCCCCCACCCTTCCTGCACTCAAAAAACCCACTCACCCCCAGGAGGGTTAAAGTTTAAATAACGTTGATTGAGTGCAATATTGGACCCAACCTTGCGCAAAATGAAGAAATAAATCTGCCCATCCATCCAACCGCCACGGGAGCCTGCAGGATGCGCTAGTAGTGGTGTGATTTCTCCATCTCCTGTCTCCCAGGGTAATGATAAGAGAAGCCTGGCCCAGACAGACTGATATGGAAGGCAGCCGTGTGTGTGTGTGTGTGTGTGTGTGTGTGTGTGTGTGTGTGCGCGCGCGCGCGCGCGTGCGTAGAGGTAATGGTCTGTCTGAACACAGCTGAGGTTGTGATTACAGAAACCCTGTCACCTATTTAATAGACAACCCTAATAGGTAGAACCAGCTAACATTTGTAGAAACCCCTTTGACATAGAGACAGACAGCTGCACACATACACATGCAGATGTTGTTTGGCAGAGACAGACAAGAACAGCGACATACTCAGGGTTAAGGGGGGACGGGGGGGACGGGGGGGGGGGGGGGGGGCTTGCTGGGTTTCTTTACGGTGGAATATGTTACGTGAATCCTTTCTCGAAGTTGTTCTGATTTGAAGATATGTAATATGTAAAATAGAAAAATAAACTGAAGGCACCTTTCAGTAATGGACATGTCCTTTTATGAAACAACAAACAGACTCTTGGTCCCATCTAACATGGAGGACAAAGAAAGCTCAGTGCCGCCTTATTCACTTTCCTTAGAAGAGCCGGTCACAAGGTGTGTCAACTAAGCCATTCATCTCCTTTATATCCTGTCTCCGTACACACTCGGGCCTTTTTCTGACTAAGTGATTTTAATAACCGAAATTGACATATCTAATAACTGACAGTGCTCTGCTCCTGAGATCTACCGCGGATTTACTGGATTCTGTTTCTGTTGTCCTGGTTGGTGGTTTGACTCTCTCCATCCTCCACAACAGCTTGCACCTCAGTCGCATGGTCGTAAATCAAACTATTTTTAGCTCAACGGCGTAGCCCCAGACAGCATAATTTCTGGACATAAACGCGTAAAGCGACTTCCATCTAATAGGCGACGTGCGTTGTATATGTGGCAACCTTGTGGAAGTGACAGAGGACGGCGTTTCGGGCCCTCACCTAATAATGCATCCATTGAAGGCTGTCACGCCCCCCCCCCCCCCCCCCCCCCCCCATCGTTTCGGCTTGAATTATGTCGGCTACATTACCCTGTGACGCTGAAACAGGCGAGCCTCCGCTCCAGCCTGCTCTTTGGTGGATACATGCAGCTGCTGCTGTAATTTCTTGTATATTGTCAGCTCCGTTTCAGACCTCCGTTATGACGGAGTCGCCGTGACTATCTCGGGTCGGCGGCCACGCTAAACTTTGATGGATTAAACGCACAAAGGACAAGACATTTTATCACACTCAAGTGCGGCAGAGGTCATCGCATGAAATTGTTCCCTTGCAACTCCTCGTCCCCGGCTTCTGCGAGTGCCGCTCGTTGGAAGTGTTGCCCGCACGCATGCACGCACGCACACACACACACACACACACACACACACGCGCACGCACGCACGCACAGAGCTTTGGAGATAAGCGATGGAGCAGAGTCAGCACTCAGTGTGGGAAATGTCAGTACTGTCTACTGACAACGTGAGGATGAAGGGAAAAACAGCTGGGATAGAGACGGTCAAAATAACATAGGTATTAAACAAGCGTTCGTTGTAAACAATAGAACGTTATGGACAGAAAGATACAGATAGTAACATTGTACAATTAAACTAAAATGTCTAATTAGCTACTGTTGATTCTTCTCATTTCTGTAGGCCACGGGTCTTATTTGTGATCAGGATCAATGTTATAATCAATTCCAGCCAAAACTATGCTCATACAAAAACTACTAGTGTTTAGATTTCCAAATACATTTTTGTCTTACAACTCTTACAACAAAAACGTTTGCAGCTGTTTGGTCCAACTGCCACACGCTAGCATATCGCCTTGCTAGAGAAAGCTAAAAGCATATATGCGCTGTTGGAAGCCCTCTAATCCTAGCTCCTCCTCAGGTGGTGGCGGTGGTGGATTAGCCTGCTCTCCGCGGGCTGATTTTGCTAATCAGGTCTCTGGCTCGCGGCGGTGGCTGACTGTTGCCGTCCGGCTGGGCGGACCTCCAGGTCCCCAGGGGGCGCTGCACCGTGTCTGCTTGGGCGGCGCTCAGGGCTATGTGGGATTACGGAGGTTGGAGCTGATGGGAAATGGCAGCCATATTCCGCCCCTGGGGGCCGGTGCTTAAGAGGGCTAAAGGTATTTCTGTCTTCCCTCTCTGCTGCTGCCTGTGTGGCCACATAATGAGCGCGGTCTGGCCGGCTGGTCCTAGGGGAGACGGAGGAGAGAGCGTACCTCAGTGTGTGCAGGCGACAGCCAGTTTGTGGAATTACCTGGATTCCTTACATATAATTAGAGAACCTATTAGTGCCGGCAGGAATACGCCAGCACATTCCAGAGCTGTGGCCTTTAACATACAAGCAGGGTTGGGTCGCATGTGTAGGCTTTGTCATGCATCCTTTTTCCTTGAAAGGTCTCACGTATACCAATTAATTCCACAGCAGCCATGGTTGCTTTGAAAGTGAAAAGATCAGCATATTGTGGATGAAACTGCCTGGTTTTGATATTAGAGGCAGGAGTCACTACAGAGGCTGCTCCTTTCTGGTCTAGCTTCCATACAGAACCAATATGCACACACCGCAATCATTGATGTTTTCTTATATGATAAGATCGACGTAGCGCAAAGGACGTTAGCTCTGCTGCCTAGTTCAATATTCCAGGCAGAGTTTCACTACATAGCCTAGCCTCCATATAAAATCCATTCATAGTTTTAATGAAAAAACAGTGCCTTTTTTTTTTTTTCTTCTAAAGCTGGGCTGCTCCCCCACCCCACCGCAGGCGCTGAACGATCACAGGCAGTGGTCCTTCTCTAATTACTTCGGAGTGTTTGGGTGTACTTATTAAGACTTGTCAGAAGAATAGATGGCGGCAGTGCGGGGCAGCAAGAGTAATTAGTGCGAGGACGGCGGCAGGGGCGCGCGTGGCGGTTCGGGGTATCTACATGGGCAGAGATTCCGTGTCCGCGTTGTGTCATTAGTGTGGAAAATGGCTCGACTGCCTCGTCCAATCTGAGGAGCGATGAATAGCTCGGCAGACCAGCCGAGTCCTTCCCGGTCGTCACAGCCTCAGACGGGCTCCGTTTCACCCCTTTGATACCAAGAGTTCTCCTGAGATCACCACTGATTCAATCCTACAGTAGGCCTATATTACAAAGATCCTTTGTCCCTTTATCGCTCTCTCCGTCGGTTATTATACAACAGAGAACGGCCTTCCTCCGGTGGTATTGTGTTTTTTGACGTTTCTATTTATCCAGGCGCCAGAATTTTGTTTTAAAATGGAGCCCTGGCTTAGAGGAGAACACCAACACCCAACACTGTAGGATTTTGTTACATTGTACGTTCAGGCTACTGCAAGCCTTTTGCTGTTTCTACCGTGGACATCACAGGGGGCTACTCTACTCTACGCTACGACGACAGCATGTCACATCTTAACACGTGGTGTCGGTGGCACACAGCCCCCAAAGACGTCCTGCCTTCCTTTGCCATTGCCCCTCTCGCCAGCCTTACCCACCTCGGCCTGACCAGGGCTTGGCCCGCGTAGGGGGGGGGTCACAGTACTGCTTAGGAAGCAAGATGCCACCTGGCATTAGGACTTGTCTGGCCCCTGCAGAAAGATGTCTCCTATTCAGCATTTTTCTTATGAGATGTGGGGCTTTGTCACAAAACTGGACCCCTCAAAACACTGAAAGGGTCTGTGTCCAGTAGTAGTCCAATCTTTTTTTATTTCACAGTCCAGAAAATTCTTCTCGAACAACACGCCGCATGTATTCATTTAATACGCACTTTGTTTTCCTGTCTATTTTGTATGGAACCAGTCGAACATGTATTTCCTACATTGTACCATCTCTTTGGGGCCCCAAAAAAGCAATTTGGTTTGTTTGAAATGCCCAATCCTTAGTCATTCAGACATCTGTCCAGCAAATGCAAGCTCCCAACTCAGATGACCTTGATGCGAGTGGCAGGCCTGTCCCATTAAAGGTCTCGGCCCCCGTCTTTGTCTTTGAGTAAACAGATCTTTAAAAAGGCGACGGGTCTTCTGGCCCCCACGCTGCTTTGTCACGGAGGTCAGGATTGTCCGGACAAGATGACCCCTGGCTATTGATTTGCGATCTTACTTTGTGCACACACACACACACACACACACACACACACACAGAGACACACAGAGACACACACACACACACACACACACACACACACACACAGACAGACACGCACGCACGCACGCACGCGCGCACACACAGGGACTGCCACTGTTCGACTTAGTGTCAATCTTTCTGTCACGTTCTAAAAGGTTATTTTACGCCCAGCTCCTGAGAGAGTTCTGAGAAAAAAAAAAAATACAAAAAAGTATCATCGTTGTAAGTGATTGTCCCAATGGATTTACTTGCCTATTTCTACAGTTAAAGTGAACCTAATTTGCCTCCCTGCTGAAAAGACGTCCCCAGTCTCCAGCAGGAGCATAACAGACCTGAAAAAGATGACATTAAGGTGAGAGTATCCTAGCACAGCTTCTCTCTCTCCACGGCTTCCCTTTTCCTTGTCACTATGCCGAGTCCCGACTGTGTCAAATCAATGTCAAATTTAAATGTTAATAGAATCTTAAATTATTCACCATGCAGTTTAGCACATTTGACCTATTCCCCAGCTCAAAATGAATCCTCCACATGAATATATCATAGAGAGACGACGGTCTGACCCCTCTCCAAGTCCGCATGCCTAGCTTGCTGTCTGCTTCCTATATTTGAGTGGGATGCATGCCCATCCCTGGAAAGTTAATCAGCATTGACTTAAATTGCGGGTGCATTGTGGACTTCAAATCGTTTTGATGAAGTGCCGCTTACCAAAATCAATAATTTGTCATTAATGAGTGCCCCGTAATGTGAACTACTCCCGAACATTAAGACAGACACAAAGAGACAGACATACAGAGAGATATATTATCTTCAGTATACAAACGGCACCCGTTGACTAATCTGATCTCTATGAGGGGCTGAGTGCCCAATCATCATTCGTTTTGATATACACACATAACGGCCCCACATACAGTATTTCCTGAGAATGATGTCAGCTGAACTGCATAGCTAACAGGGGCCTTACCAAACGTAACATGTGGCAGCATACTCCAACACCAGAGTGCCGAACAGGCTAGCTTAACGAGGAAATAAAATAGGTCAGGCCGATGTCTCCATCCATGGAGCATAAAGGAACGTTAACGATCCACCCGGTCCACTAACATACTGTAGCTTCCTGTCTGAGTGACAGGGCAACCAGGTTAGCGAATCAAATGCGCTAGTTTGGACATGCGGCTGTAAAAGACGCCTCCTAGTGAACAGAGGGGAAAAAGAAGAGGTTTAGTGCCAGTATAGCCGGGTCTGACCTTTTGGAAGACTTCCAGACTTCCGTGCTTACTCATCTCCCAGTTTTCTGTCCAGTATTCCCTGGCTCTTCCCCCGGAAACTTTTTTAAAAAGATGACATAGACGTCTACTATAGAGGAGGGGAACATAGGGCTGAGGAAACATAGGGCTGAGGAAACATAGGGTTGAGGGAACATAGGGTTGAGGGAACATAGGGTTGAGGGAACATGGGGTTGAGGAAACATAGTGCCGAGGGAACATAGGATTGCGGGAACATAGGGCTGAGGGAACATAGGGCTGAGGAAACAGGGCTGAGGGAACATAGGGCTGAGGGAACATAGGGCGTAGGGAAGATAGGGCTGAGGAAACATAGGGCTGAGGGAACATAGACCCCCCCCCCCTTTCTCTCAGGCCTAATGTGTGTTGAGGTATGCTGGTGACGGTTGCTGGGTAGAGGTAAATATTGAGAGGCTTGGCCCCACATTGAGCAGAGAGAAGCTGTAGAGGAAATGGCATCCTGAGGCAGGCGGACAACACACACCAGGGGGGATATTCACTTTGCTCATAATCACGTTTTCAAACAACTGATTGTGATAATGACAAGGGCGGCCATTTTCCATTTTCGGCTCTAGCTCCCAGGCGGAGACCCCCCCCCCCCCCCCAGTAACTACGGTAACGACCGCTCATTCAGATGGCTTCCAGATGCTTTATGATCACGTATAATGACCTTCTTTTCCATCCTGCCTTCTGGTGACAGCGACCACCAACTCTTTGCCTTTTGAGAGCGACGCAGAGTTCCTGAGGGCATGAAACATCCACCTCACGCAAATGAGAGCTTCTGCGCGCCACATGTGAAAAACACTTTCCTTTTAGAGTTCCCGCGCATAGCTAAAATGGCGGCGGCCGTTATGCGCGTCGTCCATCTGCTCACATCCCATAATCACATCAGGGCCTGGGCCGCTAACAATAACACACCCCACGCACTAGCACCACCTGCTTCCTCTAAGTTAGTTAACACTAGCTGCATACACTGAGGTCCAATAAGACTAAGGGTCTCTCTAATGTTGACGTTGAGACAGATGCCCAAACGTTTTATCCTCAGCCATGAATCAGCCGGCCCTGGCCGAGTTTCAAAAGGCGCCACCGTTGACACTGGCGCACGCCGCGGATTGATGACTGATTGAAAATGCCAACAGGACAACAATTCAATTTGAAATCCATCAGAGCTGTTTGCGTGACGGCGCGCGCCTTCCGGCGTCTTTGGATCGGAAGCCTGCGTGAACGCCGGGAGCAGCGTCTGTGTGTTGGGTGGAGTTTTCCGGGGGGGGGGGGGGGGTCTTCTTTTTTTTTGCCGCGACCTTGACGGAGGTCCTTGCTGCTGCATCCACATGCGTTTGCCTTGGTGAGACCTCATGTCAAGGCTGATGCCGACGTGGCTGCTCCGTCGCCGTGACGCTTTACAACCTCCGACAGGCTCTGAGGACGCCTAAGCCCGCCTGTTCAGCCACACGACGCCCCCCGCTTTCTCGCTCCCTTCTTTTTTTCCGTTCTGTCTTTTTTTTTTCATCACTTTCTTTCCCTCTCTCTCTCTCTTTCGTACAAACCCGCTCGATCTATTTTTTCTCCCACACATCCTACACACACACACACACACACACACACCGTAATGGGATGTCAGACAAATACCATCACATTTAGCAAGACAAGTCACCTCTACAACAGACAGCCCTCTCTGTGCTGCAGAACCCCGCTGCACGGTTAAGGTCCAACACAGCAGACAGTCAAATATTGGTTTTCCCTGCCTCATCCTCATTTAACTGGAGGGGATACCACCCCCTTACACACACACACACACACACACACACTGGGTCCTGCACTCATTACCTCTGCAGTATTGATGTTTTCTTTTCATAAAGCACCTAGCTGATATCCCATGGATTTGCTTATTAATAAAATATGAGGGACATTAATATTCCCCTAGCTCTGCCGCGGGTGCTATTATTGTAGAGGGGGGGGGGGGGGGGGGCGGGACACACGGCCCATGCCCCCCCCCCCCCCCCCATCCAACTGGCCTAGGCCTGCCAATCACCCGGCAGGCACGGCGCTGCAGCAGTGCCCCGACCAGGCTGGAGGTGAGTCGGGGCTGACAGACTTCAAGCAGCCCCCTCAAGGGCATTAAAGGGCGGGGCGTGACTCTGGAGCTGCATGTCTCTGCATTTAGGACCCCCCCACCCCACCCCACCGCCCCTGTTGTTTCAACTTAGGCCACCTTCAAGAGGAAAGGCCTCCAGGGAGAAGCGGGGGACAGGCCTCTCCACGTGTGTCTCGGTTTGGCTCCACTTTGATCGGCGTCCTCTCAGATCTGTTTCCCGCGGTGACGGTCTGGCAGTGACGGGTTCATTATTTCGTGCGGAGGACGCGTGCGGTTAGCAGTCGCTTAGGTGGGGAGCGTGCGGGAATATCGTCACCAAAGGAAGGCCGAGTAAATTTGAAAGGGCGGCGGTTTCTTTTTATTGGCGGGCTTTGTAGTTGTAGTACAGTTCATCCTTTATGCATTCTTTTGCGGAAACTACACAAGTTCTGTAAAAAAAAGAATTTTGTTTAACTATGACTTTCTTTGAGAAAGCCATGCTCAGAAAATATTAAAATCAATTGAACATAAGATCAAGAGAAAAAAGGTACTGCGACTTGAAATATTTATCGG
The DNA here is from genome assembly GCA_017639675.1 of Aplochiton taeniatus. Lineage (NCBI taxonomy): Eukaryota > Metazoa > Chordata > Actinopteri > Galaxiiformes > Galaxiidae > Aplochiton > Aplochiton taeniatus. Next base: position 5,658,784 of record CM030174.1, on the reverse strand, counting down.
AATCATTTAAAACAAAGAAGCCTGTCTACATAGCTTAATAACATACATAATATAATCCCTTTAAACTGTACAAAAGGACGAGTTACATGATTATTTTAGTGGAACTCCGATAGGGGAGATGCTTTGGGTGTCCTTATGGGTCAATATCCCGCAATGAATTGTCCTGAGTGAAAGAGAAGTCTTTAATAATTCAAATGGCAGTTTGTATGAATTAAACAGAAGGCTACCGTGGCGGCGGTTGTAATTCCATTGTTCTCGTGAGAAAGCTGTGAGCGCCTCTGCCTTTGCCATGGAAACCGCAGGGACGGTGAAGAGAATGTGTTGACTGCCGCACTCATATATTACCTTATGCGTCCTGGTGATATGATTTGCTGAGACCCCTTTCATTTTCTCCTTTCAAATATTGTTATTTGTGGTGGGGCTGTAGACAGTTGTAGCCCACAGACACAGCTGTAGACAGATGCTTCTTTTCTCTCTCTCTCTCGCCTGTACGGGTCTTTTGGTTTCTGCCCGACCCCAAACATATCAAACATGACCCACAGGACAAGGAGCCGCCGTGGAGGCTGTCTCCTATGTATCCACCATCCTATGTATCCACTCCTTCCCATGCACCCCACTATGTGTGTGTGTGTGTGTGTGTGTGTGTGTGTGTGTGTGTGTGTGTGTGGTGGGTCCAGCACGGCGGGCTTCTAGGTGGTGTCTGTCAGACGGCCTTTAAACGTGGCAGATAAGAGAGAATAATTAATTTATCAGAGCAGCCCAGGCTCTAATCCCGGTTGTCCTGCCGATAAGCCTAGGTTTCTTTTTTTCCTCCCTCCCTTGATCCCTCTGCCGATAGAGGACGCCCGCTCTTTTTTTTTTTCTTCTTTTTTTTTCTCTTTTTCTTCCTTGGCTGGTCTCACGTTAATAAGCCTGTCAAAGAGGGCGGCAGTGGTGTTAGTGGCCGTAGGCCTCGGTCCCATGCGGGTTATCTCTCCGCCACACGGCCCCGCCACACGGCCCCACCACAACCCCCCCCCCGCGCCCTCACAGCCAACCGGGCCTTGGAAACGCTGGGAGGGTAGCGGGGCCTGTGGGCGCCCCTGTCATTTCCGCAAGTTAATTCCGACATCAGGCGGCCCGGAGAGCAGGAGGCAGGACTGCAAACGCCGCTGAGGAAGAGAGTCGAGCCGGGAGTCAGAGAGAGCGAGAGAGAGAGAGAGAAGGAGGGAGAAAGAGAGAGAGAGAGACAGTGAGAAAGAAAGAGAGAGAGATAGCAAAAGAGTGTGAAAGGGAGCGAGAGGAATGGAAACTCACTGGGACTTCAACTTTGAAACATCCTTTTAACCCCCTCTCTCTTTCAAAAAATAAAATCAGTTTCTTTTCTGTTGTTGTTGTGTTTGTAAGATTCCTTTCACTCTCCTTTGCTTTTGACTCTCCATCTTTCAATCCCTCGCTGCCTCTCTGAACTCCGGTTTTGAAATTGATCGGCTGCTTGTGAGATAGCAGATGTGTTGGTGGACGTTTCATCGCTGTGGCACAGTGGGAGCTGGGGGGTCTGCTCGGCCTACAGAAGAGGCAAAGGCTATAAGATCTTGGTGGAGGTTTCATCTATCTCCGACTGGAAATATGCTAACGACGGCACCAGAGAACAGACTCGGGTAGTTATCAGGGTGAAGGACATGAAACGCATTTCGACATCAGGCAACAGCAATCGCCATTATTGTAGAGAGATCGTTTTTCTTTTCTATACGGCGATCATCTAAATAAAAAGGCAGTGGATAGGGCTTGAAGCAGCCCATGCCCCAGAACAAACTTCCTCTACAGAGAGAGCTCCTCGGCAGGTTTGAGTTATGCCAGGGGAAGAGCCGGCTGGTCCTCCCTACTCCCTGCTCCCAATATCAACTCCTTAAAGCCTCACCTGATTAACGGACTGCGTGCGTTATCATGTTTTATATAGGTCATGAAAGGAAACGGGGAGGACGCCAAGTGACTGCCGTGAACGCGCCATTGTGTGTGTGCGTGTGTGTGTGTGGAGAGACACCCAGCAACAGAGAGAATTCGAATGTTCAAATAGGGAGCCACCATTCAACGCGCAGTATTTTAAGGGTGCCTTCGGATGTCGGGCTGAATCCCTCTGGACACACAACAGTAAGGATGGCCATCGCATTTCTGCTCGTCCAAGGATTCGGGGGACCGGGTGGAAAGCTCAGAGTCCTCCCTCGCTACAGCCCGTGGCTTGAGAAAACGAGGAGCGTTGCCTTACGGCGGTGACCTCAGGCCACGGCGTCTTCCAACCTGCTCTCCTAGAGCGCGCTGCGTCCCATCGATCGTCAGCTCCAACTTCACTGTCCTCCACTCAGAAGAGCCCGGGCAGACAAAAGCTGACCTTCTGGCCGGTGATCAAACCAAGGTCAGCTGTCAATGACTCACGCTATCTCCTCCTCTCTCGGTCTGCCTCTCCTCTCCGTCGGTCTGTCTGACTGTCTGTCTCTTCTTTAGCTGCGCCAGCCTTTCGATCTGGCCGAGGCGGTAAAAAAAAAGAAAAGAAACGGTAGAAAAAAAAAAGAACACACCAAGGCTCTGCTTATCTCCCAGACTCTTTTAATCTCCTACTAGGCTGCAGGAGAGGAGGCAGAGGGGCTGTCATTGTCCGGGGATGTGAACCTGCAACCTTTTCAATTTCAGACCCATCGCTTCGAAGCCTCTTCCGCCCGGCCGGTGGCACGTCTCCGGACAAAGGTGCCATTTGCTTTTCATTTCCCCCAGCGATAAGAGGAGGGGAGAAAACACTGTATATTGTAATGCGCCCCCAGCCCTTTTGACATCAGCAAAATTGAGTGGCGCGGGCAAACGATCGATACAAATTAAAAGCAAATACAAAGAATAAAAGGGGATGCCGAGTGAGAACGTGAAATCCATGGGCCCCCCCCCCCCCCCCTCTCTCCTCGGCTGAAAGGCAGTGTTTGTTCAGGAGGTGACAGAGACTTAGAGGGCTGCCAAGGGGAGGGTTCACTTTCAAAGTTGCAAAGAGGAAAAAGGCAGAACTTTTTGCTGAAAGTCTTTCTTTTTGAAACCGTGTGGAAGGGCTGTGACTGACAGAGGCGGGCTCACTCAGGGGAGACGGATGCTGCGCCGTGGAAAACTCGTGCTGACATCAGGTGGACATGACATCTGCTGGTGTCCCTAACTACTGCCGCGTCTTACCACTTAGCTGAGGCCTTTGAAACCCCATGTGTGTGTATGTTACCAAGCTGTCCCTTAAGTGCGTGTGTGTGTGTGTGTGTGTGTGTGTAAGAGAGAGAGAGAGAGCCTGCTGAAAGGTGGAGTGATGGTGGGCTCTGACCCCGCTGCGGGCCCAGCTGTGGCCAGCCTGGTCATGTGACGCAGAGGAAGGAGGCGGTGTGTGTCCATACACATTCTACATTTGTTTTCAGCCCGCGGGCGGCGAGGCACGGCGCCACAGCGCCGTCGACTGAGCATAGGTCCTGATTTATGCTGCCGTTTTCCTGACCTCCCCTCGTCTCTGCCGCTCTCTCTCTCTCTCTCTCTCCCTCCCTCCCTCCCTCCCTCCCTCTCTCTCTCCTCTCTCTCCTCCTCTCTCTCTCTCTCTCTCTCCTCTCTCTCTCTCTCTCTTCTCTCTCTCTCTCTCCCTCTCCTCTCCTCTCTCTCCTCTCTCTCTCTCTCTTCTCCCTTTCCTCCCTCTCCCTCTCTCTCTCTCCCTCTCTCCTCTCTCTCTCTCTCTCTCTCTCTCTCTCTCTCTCCTCTCTCTCTCATCTCTCCTCTCCTCTCTCTCTCTCTCTCCTCTCTTCTCCTCTCTCTCTTCTCCGCTCCCCTCCTCCCTCTCCTCTCTCCCCTCTCATCACTCTCTTCCTCTTCTCTCTCCTCCTCTCTTCTCTCTCTCTCTCTGCCGGCTCATCATCTATCCTTTCTCTGTCTCTGTTTTATTATTTGCATCCCCCCCTTTCTCGCTCTCTCGCCTCTTATCCTCTCTCTCTCTTTCCCTCTCTCTGTGTCGCCTCCCCCCTTCCCCTATTCCATCAGACCCCTCTGGCATGCCCCCCCCCCCCCCCCCCCATCCATCCCTCCACCCCAGACAGCAACGGAAAGGGTCCCGCCAAGCGATATTTGATCATTATCGCGGCAGCATCTACACAACATTAACCAAATTACATCTGGCCGGCAAACGCCTCTCCGGTGTGCGAGCGCACCTCACGCCATGGCAGGTGGCCGGGCATCAATCAAACGCCAGGCGGCCGGTGCCAGGCCCCGGGAAGAAGGGGAGAGAAGATGGCCGCCCACTGTAATTGCGTCCCCTCCATTCTGCCTGGCTATGGCGGCCGCTGAATTGCCAACAGGAATAGCTGGATGGTCTCACAGGGCTATGGCGGGGTTGGAGATAATGGAAATGTGTTCTTTATATTAACACGTCCGTGTCACAGGAACTAGCAACGGTTTCAGGTGTAAATACGGACGGGGGCCCAAACCCAGGGGGGGGAGGGGGGGGGGATTCGGGACCACAACAGCCAATTTAAACGGCGCAAAAAAAAAACGACAAAAGAAACGCACACTGAAATAGTACGCTTTTTCACATGAATCATTCAACAGTGTGGCGTTGGTATCTAGACTAAAAACATTTGGTATGTGGCATCCTTGGTAACGTGGACCGACTGGAAAGGAAAACAAGCGGGTCCCAGGGGTGCGAACAGGCTCAGGAAGTCCTCTCGCATTGCAGATCAGCGATTCCAATCAATACACGGACGGCCCTCGCTCCAGTGGTCACCTGAGCCTCGGCAGCGAATGGACTCGCAAACGTTTTGACTCTTCTTGCTCGAGATAGGCCGAGACCCTGGACATGGCCCAACAGAAGGACGAGGACGAGGCCCGGAAATCCCTTGACCGTTACGCGGAGCCGGTCCCGTTACGCGGCTGTTACCCGCTCCCGCTCCTCCCCCCCCCCCCCCCGGCGGAGGAGAGCCCACACAGCGGCGCGCGGAGGGACTCCTTAGATCTAGCCGTCTGGGACTCACAGCGGAGCCCCCCTGACATCCCCCCCCCCTCCCCCTGTGGTTATTGCTTCAATATATCTGTTCCCCCGGACCGCCGGATTACCATGGACACGAATTATAAACAAATAAAAACAGCCGGAGCGCGGCCGTGTCCGGCGGATCAGGATCCATTATGCTTTGATTTACGGAGCCCTGACCCTCAGACGGGCGGGGTCAGGGAAGGCAGCGGGCGCGCATTCCGCCGCCTCATTGGCCACTCGGCGGCCAGTCAATAACCTATTTCATTTAATGTCACAGCCAATGCGGTCGGGGCGTATTGACAAGGTCCTGAATGCACACACACCTTCAAGAGCTCCCCTCTCGCCTCCAGCTGCCACAGGCAGATAAACTGAAGGTGAAAAATCCAATCTGCCCTTTCTGTGAATGCTCCTTTGAATTATTAAACCCACCGGCCCCTACGTAAGTGGGGTAACAAAAAAAAAAAGAAACTTCAAGTTGAGGGAGCTAATGGAAGTGATTCCAAGGCGTCGGAGCAATGGGGGCGCAATTCCCACATCCCATTTCCTGGTCGGATCCCTAACTGGCCTTCATGACTGCTTCAGAGTGTGTGTGTGTGTGTGTGTGTGTGTGGGGGGGGGTTGGTGTTGTGTACAATCGTCATTTCATATTCAGGCAGCTAATGAAGTGTTTAGTCTCTTATGTAATGTCACTCGCGTCTCTCCCACAGTGTCTCTCTGCGACGGGTATCCCTTACGGACGAGAGGAAAGTGAACAGAGGAGAGAGCTGAGAGGGAATAACAGGCAATTCTGGAGGACGCATGGCAGCCTGAGGAAACGTCTGTTCTAGCTCTCTGGAAACAAAATACATCAAGCCTTAGCACGTAAACACACACACACACACACACACACACACACACACACACTACAGACACACACACACACACACACAAACAGACACACACGAGACAGACACACCCACACACACACACACAAACCAGACACACACACATACATGTATACACATACACATACAAACACACACACCCACACACACACACACAAACCAGACACACACACATACACATACGCACAAAACAGACACACAAAAACAGACACACGCACAAAACAGACACACATACACATACACACACAAAACTGACACACACAAACGCACACACACATACACACACACACAAGCCCACCATCCCTACATTTCTGGATGACATATGAAGGTGACTTCCTTTCACAACAAGTCTACCCTTCTGTGGCAAACGCCTGAGTCCTCAGCAGTCAATAAGCCATTTAATCTCGGTCCCGCAGCCCAGTCCGATGAAGCCGATGTCGGACCCAAAAGCTTCTAGCGTGGGGAGGAGGCCTCCATCCTGTCCTGGCCTGATAACCCTCTGATTCCCCCCCCCCCCCCCCTTTGTCTTCTTTTCTTTCGGATCGGCAGCGCGGACCCTGCGGCCCATTTCGATCATTGATGCCTTTTCTTTTGAGGAGCCGCTGTAATCCAGTGACGGCGGGGCGAGGCGCTGCCTGTCTGGTGGCGCCGCACCGCGAACCTCAGCCGGAGGATTACTTAACGTTTGTTGTTGTGCGTCCTTTTCCAGAGGCGGCACGCAGAAAAGAGAACCCGGCGTGGGGTTTCCATGGCGTCGAGGGTCGTGATAGGAGAGGCTCGTCAGACACCGTCCCCTCGGGGGGTGTCCCCTGCGTTTTATTTGCGTGCTTTAAACGTCTTGGCTGTGAGAAATAGACGGCAGTCTGAAGACACGGGAATGTGATTGACGTCTGACCGCTGTGCATCCCCTTACTAACATCATGACATCCTAAACGTCTTGGGCCCGGGCGATGCATGAGTCCGCGTGCTGACAGGGGCATCTTTTATTCAGAGGGGGAATGGAAATGTAGTTTTCCTTGATGCTGCTTCCTGGAAAATGTCCGTGGGCGTGGCTCGCCGTCCGAAAGGACGGGTTTCTTTCCCAATTTGTCATGGTAGTCGACGTGCACGCGCAGGACTACCAAACCCGAGCCCTCACACTTCTTTCCATTCCCGACACTCCTGAAGATGCGATCGACAAGGATTTGTTGCGAGTCGTTCGACAACTTCTCTCGGGTCAGCGTTCGGGTCGATGGTGGGCTGGGCCCCCCGGCCCCGTACAGTCACAAAGCCGGGAGCGTCGAGTCTGCCTCCACGGTGAAGGAAAGGTTTTGATAGGCGCATAGATTAGCATCTCCTTAGACCGCGGGGCTCCTACTCGATGGTATGGTGAATGTGTTTTTGAGAGGGCAGGCCTAAAAGAATGGCGCAGCAAAGGCACTTTAGAATCCAGTTTTACTACTTGATTGATCCGGATATTTTTCGCAACTTGACAAGCTCCTTGCTTTGTTTTTTTTATTACTGTGTGAAACTATTTCTTTTGTGAGCGTGTACATGAGTTTTCAAATATGACAGCGCGTCGAAAAAACGATACAAGTCAAAGGGTAACTCTCATGACAGACTTAGGGAGCTGTGTTCATCCAACTAAAGGACTGTCTTGCGACAACAGACTGGGACATGTTCAAGCAAGCAGCTACACACAACAATCACACAGACAATGAAGAGCTTACAGACACTGTTCTCTCCTACATCCGGAAATGCACAGATGATGTGACCCACACAAAGAACATCATCACTTGGGCTAACAAGAAGCCATGGCTAACAGGGGCTGTCCATCGGCTGCTGAGGGCCAGAGACAAAGCCTTCAGAGCCGGGGATAGAATTGGCCTGAGAACAGCAAGAGCCAGCCTGTCCCGTGGTATCAGAAAAGCAAAACAGGACTACTCAAAAAAGATTATCAGCCACTTTAATGACAGCAGAGACACGCGCAGCCTGTGGCAGGGCATCCAGGCCATAACGGATTACAAGCCTGCATCACAGACCTGCGACGACAACATCTCTCTGCTCAATGACCTCAACAGCTTCTTTGCACGATTTGAAGCAACAAACAACACAAACCCACAGAAAATTCCCCCCCCCCCCACGACCAGGCTCTGTGCCTGTCTGCTGAAAGCGTGAAGAGGGCACTCTCCACCATCAACCCCCGCAAAGCAACAGGCCCAGACAACATCCCAGGACGTGTACTGAGGGACTGCGCAGAGGAGCTTACGGATATCTTCACGGATATCTTCAACACTTCTCTGAGTCAAGCTGCTGTTCCATCATACTTTAAGTCCTCCACCATCATACCTGTACCAAAGAAACCGGCTCCATCCTGCTTCAATGACTATCGCCCTGTGGCACTGACCCCCATTATTATGAAGTGCTTTGAAAGGCTAGTCATGTCCCACATCAAGTCCATCCCCCCCCCCACCCTGGACCCCTTTCAGTTTGCATACAGAGCAAAACGTTCCACAGAGGATGCAATCTGCTCTGCTCTCCACCCAGCCCTCACCCACCTGGAAAAAGTAGACTCATACGTGAGAATGCTTTTCATTGACTTTAGTTCAGCTTTTAATACCATAATCCCACAACAACTTATCTGTAAACTGGACCAGCTGGGGCTCAACACCTCCCTTTGCAACTGGGTACTGGACTTCCTCAGTGACAGATCACAAGCTGTACGAGTCGGCAACAACACCTCCAGCCTCATCAAACTTAGCACTGGGGCCCCACAAGGTTGTGTGCTCAGTCCCCTGCTCTTCACACTGCTGACTCACGACTGCACACCAACCTACAGCACCAATCACATGGTGAAGTTTGCAGACGACACAACTCTGGTGGGTCTCATCACCAAGAACGACGAGACCCACTACAGGAAGGAGGTCAACCTTCTGACCACGTGGTGCAGAGAGAACAATCTCCTGCTGAATGTCAGTAAAACAAAGGAGATTGTGGTTGACTTCAGGAAAAGCCACACTGAACACCCGCCACTGACCATCGATGGTGCTGCTGTGGAGCGAGTGAGCAGCACCAAATTCCTGGGGGTGCACATCAGTGAGGACCTCTCCTGGGCCACCAACTCTGCAGCACTGGCGAAGAAAGCCCAGCGGCGCCTCTACTTCCTCCGTAAGCTCAAGAGAGCGAAAGTCACCAGACCGATTCTGAACACTTTCTACCGGGGCACCATTGAAAGCATCCTGTCCAGCTGCATCACTGTGTGGGGAGGTAGCTGCACTGCACATAACAGGAAAGCGCTGCAACGCATTGTGAACACAGCTGGAAGGATCATTGGTGCCCCACAGAATCGGTCTGCCCCACTCCCCTCCCTGCAAGACACATATATCACCCGGAAAGCTACCTCAATTGCGAACGACACCAGCCACCCAGCACACAGTCTGTTCAGCCTCCTGCCCTCTGGAAGAAGATACAGAAGCCTCCGTTGCCGCACTGCCAGACTCAGAAACAGCTTCATACATCAAGCTGTCAGGGAACTGAATTCTCTCCCAAACACGACCAGGAGACGAGAGGACCAGACGACCACAAGACGAGAGGGGGGGGCCAGAGAACCACAAGACCAGAAAGTGGACCAGGGGACCAGAGGACCGGAGGACCAGAGGACCGGAGAGCCACAGGACCAGAGGGTGGACCAGGGGACCAGAGGACCAGAGGACCGGAGGACCGGAGGACCGGAGGACCACAGGACCACAGGACCAGAGGGCGGAGCGGAGGACCACAGGACCGGAGGAGCGGAGGACCACAGGACCAGAGGGTGGAGCGGAGGAGCGGAGGACCGGAGGACCAGAGGACCAGAGGACCAGAGGACCAGAGGACCAGAGGACCCCAGCTTGATTCTTCCCAGTCAAAACCACCAACACCCTCTGGATGGACACTGAACACATGGACTAGCTAAATCCAGCTCAGTTTAACAGCAGCACTGGTAGTCTGCACTACCACAACCATAACTTATACATCAACTTATGCTGCTAACCTAACTTATATATACTACAAACAAACTTACAGTGACATATGCTGCTACCCCTAGCAATACATTGTAGACTATACACTTCTGCATATATATATATATATATATATATATATATAATTTTATTGGACATCTTTTAGCTTTAGTATATATGTCTTATCTGTGTTTGAATGTGCACTTTATATGTTTACCGCAAGAGCATGGGAAACGTCTTTTCGATTCCTTTGTATGTCTCGACATGTGAAGTAATTGACAATAAAGCTACTTTGAATGGAAGGGTGGAGGGGATAGGGGAAAAAGTAGATGGAATTATTATGTAAAGTCAAGATGTTCATCGTTGACGCCATATTGTGGTGGACTGGCGTAGTCCACTGGATCTTTCTCTCTCGAACCACCCTCAGAGGGCCTACAATTGTGCAGATAGATATTTGCAGCAGGGTCAGAAAAGGGGGAAAAAAGTGTGTCTGCTGCGTGTGTGTGTGTGTGTGTGTGTGTCTGCGGGCAAACGACTGGCGGCTCGGCCCGATCGGGTCTGGCCACGGTTCGTCACACTAAATCCGCTCGGACAGATGAGTCTGGCCTCCCAGCTCCTGCTCCCAGCAACAGAGGGACGTTTTTGTATTCCAGGGGGGGCCAATATGGGCGGTAGGAAACATTCCCTTACTCCCCCCTCCCCCCCTCCAGACACCCGCTTCACAATGTCCAACCCCCCGCCCCCTCTTTCCCTTTCTCTCTCGCAACTCCCCCCCCCCCCCCCCCTCCCTCTATCCTCTGCTAATTCCCCACTAGTCGCGGAGTGCTGTGGCTGTCGCGGAGTGCTGTGGCTGTCGCTCGCTGCCTTTTCATTCCGTTACAGGTCAACAGACTTGACGAAGTCCCAAAAAGCCTGGTGGCGCCCAGGGAGAGAATGGAGCGGGAGAATGTGACGGCCTTCAACAAAAGGGAAATGATTACGGACAGAAACTGCACATCCAAACAGGATGTTTTCAATAGGCGGCCCCGCGGCCCAGCTCCACTGCAGTTCGTGTTTACCGCCTTACAGGAAGAAGAAAAATACGTTACAAATGGAAAGATGAGGGCCCTTCTAAAGTTTAAATCGAGAGCAGAAACTGTGAATGTACTTCCTAAAAGCTTTGGGGACAATAAGGATGGGGAATTCAGGGCATCGGACTTCAGACCGTTTCAATTGCCGACCCTCTGGGGTGATTTGATAGGATCGATTGCCACGGTGCAACCCTTTGTAAGCACAATGTACAAGCAAACGCTCAATAATATGTAATTACTGTTTGGTCTGCTAAAATCACTGGGTTCATTTGAAGTCATAGGCCAATATCAATTGGCGTTTGCGCCTATTTTGTATAGCGAGGACTGATCTTACAAAAGGCCCACTGTGGGTGTCCGCAACAGGCAGGTTTGTGTATGAGGCTCAGGTCCCTGTAGAAGGCATGTGCAGCACACACACCCGTTGTCTGGGCCAGCCTTGATCAAAATGTGTCTCTAATGCAGCACACGCTTTCCCATATGTCGGGCGCGCTTGATTGTACTTGATTGTAGGTGTTTCCATGTGTCAGGCAGGCATGTGTCAGGCAGGCTCCTGTCACCTACCATCAGGGACAGTGAGCCGTGTGACAGGCGCCCCCAGGCGCCCCCCCCCCCCCCCCAG
>CM030174.1:5622226-5644726 GCA_017639675.1 Aplochiton taeniatus | reverse complement strand
ATACGTTTTGTTGGTGTTATACACTGACAGATGTGATAGTAAAGGTTATGGAAAAGAATGGGATGAGGAAACAGACTTCAAATGCTTCAGTTAAACCATGAGGTGTCTTAAGCATGGCCCAAATACAATTCATGATATTACATTAAGTGAAAGTAAGGGGAGGGATTACCATTGGAAGGTAGAATCAGACAGAGCAAGTGCAGTACAGTAGCAGTTTGATATTATATATGATATTATACATTATAGAATAGACTTTTATTTATTCGATTAAACTGCATCTTTTCTTTTTCTACAGCCCCCACAAAGGCACGGACGTTATTAAAATGATTCTGTCAGCCATCAGTTATTTTTATTAGTTTCACGTGTACATGCAACACAGTTATAGCACGTATGATAAGTATGGTAAGAATTCGGTGTGGATCACATATTACATGTTTCACATCTGGAGAATATATTTTTTTATGGCTGGCCTCTGCATTCATATTATTATACACACGGCCCAATAATTCCATTAACCCTAAAAGGTCAACATGATGCCCTGTGGGCGAGAGCCTTGCAGATTTGTCCTCACAGTCTCAATGTCCCTTTAATGTTGTTCAAAATCACACACAAACACCATTTTTCAGAGCCAACATTCCCAGCCGCGTTTGGATTTCCCTGTTTACTTGACAACTTCATCTTTTCGGAGGGGGTAGTTTTTGTTTTCTCTAGTTTCTCATTTCCTATGCATATATTCTCTCTTGTTGGCTGTGTTTTGGATGCTCATTCTATGGGAGTCGTGCCACCAAACACTGTATCATGAAAATTCCCACCACTTCATTCCTGCTCCTAGATTTGCGTCTACGGAAAGCTTTTGATTGTGGGGTTGAGAGAGAGCGCTCAGAGGGGCTTATCGCGGGGAAATGAGAGTTGCATGTTTACTCTGGTTCTGCTTTGTGCTCGGCTACTCCAGTACGGAGGAGGGAAAAAAAAAAGATGGATGGCGGAGATTTCACGTCACATATTCGTTCCTCGAGACTTCTCTGGGTCGCGTTCCCGCGAAAACGTTTTTCTTTGCAATCTGCAATATGGAGCTGATTTGAGTCTGGATGCAGCTCCTGGGAGTGTGGCAAGCCCACTGAAGCATCATTATGGCAGATGGAGGAGAGAACATCTCTATCGCATCTATTTCAACACACCGTGGCCCTGGAAAGCAGCAGGAATACGGGGGCGAAAGATGCTATAAACCTTGAACTTGGTGGATTTGGTTTTGCAATTTTCTCCGCTGTACACCTTCAGGAGACAAACAAGGCTTTGTTTATAAGAAAGGTGATAGTCCGCAGAGTGAGAGTACTTACAGAAATCCATACATTTTCAAGGCCCCCGGTTTAGTAATATTCTCCAAACCTTCCTACAACTTTGCTACGCACTGCTTAAACCTAAAGTAAAGACTATATTTATAGATATAAACAGTTTATGTTTATGTGACGGTGATCATACAGCGTTTCAAGCGCTAGCTTTTGATGCACTTTCATTGGCCCTGCAATCAGTGGTAGTCCGTTTTCTTTGCCCAGCTGCTCATCTTGGACTGACTTAGAACTACATGCGCTCACATTCAAGTGCCCCCTCTCACCACCAACACTGAGACTGAAAGAGGTGCACTCGCTGCCTGATGGACGCGCGTTTCTCCAACTGTCCGCCCACCAAAGCTCATCATCCTAATTGTCCTTCCCGTTGATGTGAAATTCAATAAAGCTGCATCTCTAACAATGTGAGCCGCGGATGGCGGCTGTCTAGACTCGTGACAGCCGAAGGAGAGAAAAAGACACAACACAAGCAGGAGAGTCAAGGAGCGAGGAAGAGAATAAAAAACAACCCTCCAAAAAGCCTGCTTTGGTATGCGACATTATAAAGTGGTTCGCGGGGAAATATGGCACGTCCGTGATAAATTGTATCTGCAACGCGCCCCCTCTTAGAGTACATAACCTTTTCTAGTAATGGATGGCAAAGCTGTCTCCTCGCATTTGCCTAAGTATGAAAAGTTGCTCGTAGGACGTGAAGTCCTCGTCAGTGCCGTAGAAGGGGAGGGGGGTAATACAAAACCTGCCCTCGTCCTTCCTCTTCACTTAGCCGCACCCTCCAAGTCCTCACTGTGTGAACGAGCACGGACAGAACTTGGGGCGTGAATAGGTTTTTTAAAAGTATTTGTATGACCTTATTACACACCCCCCATCAAACGTGTTGTTTTCCCAACTCCCCTCCTTGGTGACTTGTGCATTTCATTAGACTGTACTCCCAGCAGGGCGTTTTGCTGGACTGTCTATGTAGTAGCCGTGTTTCACTGAGGCCCTGCAATGAGAAATGGCCGCTATCGATCTGTTCAGTTCAATACTAAGTGCCGCGCAGGGGGCTTGGATGTTTCGAGGGAACATGCAATATATAAATTAGGGTTCTGAATCTAAACACACGTTCAAAAGGAAATCTTTAGGATTCCAACGCCACGGGACATGTTTTCTGAGGAATTAATATATTTGAACAACGAATGCAAGCCCCCCCCCCCCCCCCCCCCGTGGCTTTTACCTTCCGCTCGTGGAAAAGGCGTTCCGCCTGTCTGAAATAGTGTTCCTATTGATAAAGCATGTAAGTGCGTTTGACTGCTCGTTTTTTATAGATCAGTATCGATCAGCGCGCAGAAAGTGCAGGCTTCTCTTCTTCAGATTGCAATCTAAAGGGTAGGCGCGCTCGGCACCCATTTCCGCTGCCGTCGTTGGCATAGATTGATTTTATGAGTCTCGGGCCTGTCGCCTCCTTCTCTGTTCTTTAAAACTTCATCTTCCTCTTGTCAGTTATAAATGGGTTTGACAGGCCCTTTCTGCCCTTGGGACTGGCAGCTATTGAACTTGAAAAATGGCGGCACACAATTTTCCCTTTTGTCACCCTCTGCGCCGCTGAACTCTTTATTCAGTTTTTTGTATTTATTTATTGCAATAAGCCTCACTTATCTGTCAAATTATTTGAAAGAATGAGTTTAGTCATTGTTGGCTATCCATAGTTATGACATACACCCAAGAAAATTATGTTACCTATGAGAAAATATCTGCCAAATGTTCCCAGAAATGTTAAACACAATAAATTGCACTGTCTAGAATTTTGATGCATTAGTGAAGTTGCCAATCAGATTATTGTGAACTTGGTTGACATACTAATATACTTTTTCAATTATGCTGCGCAATTACACTTGTTTTCAGGCTGAGAGGGAAAGATTGAAGTCCATTTCATGGGGAAAATGTTATTGCAATCACTATTTCTGAGGATAGGTAGACTACCCTTCAAAACACAAAATACAAGAAACAACGTTTCTTAGCGATGATATAGTGTCATCAGACATAGTGTGGACCATCACCAATATTCTAACACACCTTTCATGGGTTTTAACTCAGTTCACTCGCATGAAAAACCGATCAGGCCTATTCAAACAAGTGACAGGGCAAATCTGTTCCTGCCATGGCAGACACTGGGTCCCTTCAACCAAAGGTGTTGTGCATCCAATGTGTTTGAGGGGGCACAGTTTTACAACATTTACTATGTGCTGCTTTAGTGTATGTAAATATATACATAGTACCGTGGTTTTGATTTCAAACCTCTGTGTCAAACGATTGAGGGGGCACGTGCCCACTCAGTGTGAATGGGCGCGACGCCACTGCCTTCAATGTATGCCCTGGCAAGAATGATGGAGATACTTCCCCTCCGCTTTAGATCCTTCCACTTTCCTCTACTTTTCCTCCCTACTTTCCCGCACCCGCTCTGCCTTCATCAATACTAGTCTGGGTGTTGACGCTGAGTCTGCACAGCAGGAGGCTAATGTGTGACGGAGACATTGCCGGGGGATGCCCAGTCCCGATGCCATGCGCCCCCCCCCCCCCCCCCCTAACTTCCCCATCGTGCGATGTGCACTCCGACACCCGCGCCTTATGCCACCCGTGCACTGCTGAGTGCGTCTCAAAAGCTGCTTACACAGTACTGTTCTAGTCGGCAGCGGCCATGTTTGCATGAGAGAAATCCATTTACTTGCCCGTCGGAACAACAGGCATAGCTAATGCAGAGCAGCTGCACGGTTTGGCGTTTTCTTATTGTTATCTAAACACCTTTAATTTAAAGGTCTAAATGTGTCACAATGCTGTTAACAATTAAAAAAATATATATAATACTTTTAGAAGGTAAACGGTTTTGTTTTATATGTTCATAGTCTTTAATCAGAGTAAACACGTGTTGCCTTGTAGCCTGCTAAATTATGAGCGTAGAGACACAATTATTTCCCTATTATCTTTGAATCTTCTTCTACTCTCTAAATACTGTATTTACGTACGTATCACATAACGTGCCAGTAACGTTTGAAGTTGTTTACCCTTATTACATATGGTTTGACAGTATAAACGTTAGTGTATGATATCGATGTCAATCTTCATGTGCTAGGGTTTGCGGTAGAAGCATACGTTGTACTGAGGAGATAATAAGGCAAATTACACACTGTCACAAAGCATCATTTACAAAATGTAGGTCAACATATTCAAGTCATGTTGAGATGTTTTCCCTATAGAACCAACAAACTTACAGACTCCTTTTTAATTTTTTTTTTTTTTACAGTAAACAAACATGCATACGGCACGACTACAGTATATGCCCTGCATCATTGAATACATCACTGAAAACCTCGATTGAGAAATACATTCCTACCAGGGTTCCGTAAATAAATAAAATTGCATTCTGAACATCGTGTCGTTTGGCATTCACACATCCCCGACTCGGCCTATTTCAAAGTGATTACGCCGGGAGAGGAGGGCGCGGAACGGAGATGGGAACCTCGCCTTATTGACATTAGAAAAAGAGGATATGATTAAGGCGGCCGACCACTCCCCTTCTCGCTCCACCGTTGCCACGGAGAGCGTCCCTGGCGCATCCAGGAGCCATGTAAAACAGCGAAAAGGAGTCATTTCAGCCCGGGCTTATTCAGCCGTCGGATTGCAGCACCTGGCACCGTGGGCTCCCACTCGGATGGCCTTTCAGAGCCCCTCGTTCTGTCTCAATCAGGGGAAACTGATTGCCTGCCTGCTACCTGCTCTCACCGCCTGGTAATTACACTCCAGACTCTGCCGTTTGGAGACACATGCTTAGCGGCGTCTGACTGGGCTGAGGCCCGCCGCTCCTGAGGAGGGGCACGGGGTGAACACAGGCAGCGTTCGGCAGCAGGTGGAGGTTGTTGGAAGGTTAAGTTAGGGTTGATCGATAGAACGCTGTGTGTGTGTGTGTGGGGGGGGCATACCCCGGGGGGGCATACCCCGCCCTGATCATCTCTACCTTTGAACATGGTTGATTCTCTGAGCGCCACATTAAGGGCTGCACCAGTGAACCTCACTATGGCATTGCCCATACAGAAACACAAATAGCCTTCATACACCCATTCTTAACAATACATAATTACAAGGGTGAAGCTGGATAGTGTCTGTCTTTTATTATTATTATTATTATTATTATTAATGAGTGGCTGCAGCCTCCAACTCTTGCCAACATCAGGGGCCAGAACAATGCTTCAGCAAACCTGGCAACATGTTCACTTCCTCCGATTAAGAGTCTAGAACGACGGAAAAAACCCAGAGTGGATCCACTGACCCGACAACAGCTGCATCTATTCACAACTCTGGCGCTGTTTCACACGACCCCTTTGTTTCCGCCATCTTTTGTTTGTTCCAAGAAAGTTCTTCGGAGGCAGCTTGTTCTCCGTGTTTGAAACCAGCCTTGTTGCGCAAGACTTAGTTGGGTAGACTCACGGCACAATGAGCAGTGGCCATCTGCTGAGGCAGGGAAGATGAAAGAGATGTAAACAGGAGAGTTGCCTTTTTTTTCTCCTCGCTTTTTAATGAGTCGCAACAATCCTCTGTTGCTCCCCAACTTTCTGCCAGCCAGCCAGATCCTAGGAAGAGTGAGTCAAAGCAGAGTGTGTTTGTGTTCAATGTTCATCCAGTTGTGTGCAGCAGCATGTTCTTCCCCACAAGCTCAAACAACGTCAGTGTCAGGAAGAGACACCCATGAAAGTGAAAAGTGCCCAGCTATAATTATGCACTTAGCATAAGTTTGCCAGTGTGGCGGGTGGAAGCAAGCTAAGCATCCACAAACACAGCTTACTCTGCTGACACCCTCTGCACAACAAACAAAACCTCCCCACATGCCGAAAGTGACGCTTCTCTGAGGAACGTCTCGACAGCGGCTAATTTAGCCGTCATGTCCGAGGCACGTGCCTCAATTAGAAAGTCGTTTTCTGAAAACGTCATTGTTCAGCGCTCAGCTCCTATTTTCGCCCCCCGGTTCCGCAAGGAACAGCGCTCCCACAATGGCACGCATTAGGCCCATTATCGCTGCCTCCGGAACTTGTTTGATCGCAAAACACACCAGCCGGGTTTTCCAAGGGACCTAGACGGGAAAATGTGGGTTAAGAGGTTATGTATTGGAGCGCTGTGATGGGCCATTTGGCAAGACTGGAGCCCGCAGCATAGAATTGGTTTCTTTGGAAAATTGAAGGAGAGGGCCATCAGAGCACCGGGGTCCGGAACAAAGATCCTTCATTATGGTCTGCGGCCCCCATTGTGCTGCTCTCACAGTAATGACTTTAAAAAAAAAATAAAGAAATCTAATCAAATGGAAATGCATGAAAACCCCAAAATGTAATTCGGTAAATGTTTAAGGTTAGCGAACTGTTGGAAAAATATTCCAACGCCAGCCCTTTTCCTGGCCCTGTTGATAATTACATGGACTAACCGAGGTAGCCACATCCCCATTTCTGCAGCCACCTGCACATGCCATAATGAGCTTTTTGATTAACAAGGGAAATTCGCCAGAGGGGGAAAATGTCTTGTGAGTAGCAATTTCTCTCTGAAGCCACACCGCTATGCCTGCATTATGGAGATAAATCACCGACTTTAATTTGGAATGTGTAAATAGCTTAATTCAGCTCCATCCATGCTTTGTGTGGTTACGAATTCGACGCAGACTTAAAGATTACGGTGCTCGGAGAACTGTATGCAAATGTAAGAAAATGCAACTCTAGTTGCAGCCACCCCAAGCATGGGTGCACAGTCGTTGTGCCATGTCTGCTTTCAGAATCCTAGCCAGGTATTAATCACCATGCTGCTTGGGCCCAAACAGTGAACTGTAAGGGCTACAGTGTACAGGTTATATAACCGCCAGGCTCCATGGAAATCATTGCTGACAGGCAAGCTAACTCGGTACAGAAACCCAATACCTTTCAGTAGATGTTTTTTCAGGCTACAGTCCAAAGAGGCTGTGGTCAAGAATATACGGTGAGGCCTTTTTAAATAGCAACAGTTGGGCGGTATGCAATAACAGTATTTTCACAAGCCAGTGACATCTGTGCAGTATTGTTTTTACAAACCCAACATTAACATTAAGATTACCGGTGTCTACAGTTCAATAAGCATACATGCTGTATGCATGACACCTTTTCACGTGTAGACAGAGTAGCCGAGACGTTTAAACCCTCCCCTTTCTCTTATTGGCCAGCGCACTCGCAAACTTCCCCATCATGTGCCATGACAAGGGACTGCCAACTGTGTGGGTGCCCAACTGTGACAATCTCCTCGCCAGCCTTCCTGTCGCCCCCCGTGCTTCTCCTCGGTCTCCCTCGTTGAGAACGGATGGACGAACCCTTCGCCCGATGGGCCGTTTGCTAGGCCTTGGACACCCAAAAGAGGGTTACTGTCGTACACCGGTGCGTCTGTCCGCATTGTTATTCAAAAAGGAAATGGAAATGGCGACGCTGTTTATCCCTGCCCAACCCCACCCCGAAATGGTGCCATTCTGAGCTGGCTTTCAGCAGGCCTGAGATTGGGGGGTCTGATGATGTGCATCCACGTGTTAGATGAGAGCCTAAACCCAATGGCCAGGGAAGGGGAGCCTATTCCTGGGGAGAGCATTAGCGGCGGCGCGGGTGGCTTCCATTGTGCGTCCTCCTTGCACCCTGCGGAATGAGTTTTCGGCTCCTCTTTCTCCGCGGACCCATTTTGCTAACACATTCTCTGTCACTCTCTGCCTTCCTCCTCCCTCACACACGCGCACAGAATGGATGACATGGGTAGTACATTGGTGTCTCTCTCTCTTTCTCATGTTGTAGTATTTTGCGTAATGGTCTCTTCCTCTCACACCTTAGCATTTAGTGTATTGGTCCCTCTCTCACTCTCCTTTCTCTCTCTCTCTCTCTCTCTCTCTCTCTCTCTCTCTCTCTCTCTCTCTCTCTCTCTCTCTCTCTCTCTCTCTCTCTCTCTCTCTCTCTCTCTCTCTCTCTCTCTCTCTCTCTCTCTGTGTGTGTCTTTCTCACACCTTAGCATTTAGTGTAATGCTCTCTCTCTCTCGCTCTCTCTTTGTCTCCCTCCTCTCTCTCTGTCCCTCCTTCTCTCTCTCTCTCTTTGTCTCTGTATCTCTCTTACAGCTTAGTATTCAGTGTATTGCCCCCCCCCCCCCCGCACCCCCCCCATCTGTCTCCGTCCTCCTGTATATCCTGCTGTCTCTCGGCCTTGTGTTTGGCCTGCGTGTCGAGTTCATCACTCTCCTTCTCGCTTCATTACTGCCTAAAGATGGGCTGTCATCAGTCCCCACTGCTGGGGGTTCCCCCCCCCGCCCTTCCTGCCCTTCTCCCTGCTCCGCAGCGTGATGGAGGGGCACTCAGCGGGGGGTCCGGGGGGGTCGACGGAGAAGGGACGTGTCTTTGTCCCTCCTGTGCCGCCATGAGCTGATTCCGGAGCTCTGAGAGCGGTTCACCGCTGACGCAAAAGTCACCTGGGAACAATCGGCAATTAAAGCCTGCATGCCACTCAGCTTGGCAGCCACGATGACATAACCAGCATTAAGAGTCCTTCAAATGAGATATACGCGTCAAGGCGGGGGGGGGCTGGGTGGTGTGTGTGTGTGTGTGGGGGGGGGGATAGGTACATGAAAAAATATGCTATCGTCAATGGAGTGCTGTATCGTCTCCATAATGCTGGACTGCATTCCAACTGAAAGATACATCTGTCTTATTACAGCCGTCAGTGGGACGATGTCTGCTATCTAGTCTCTGCCATGTCTCTGCTGTCTCCTCCTTCAAATGTGTATCTCCTTTGAAGCACGAGGCCGGCACGTCAATTCACAGCTGTTCACAAATGGTGCAGTCGTGTTCTCTTCCCACCTTCAAATCTCCCATGCTTAGCACATCCACTTTTAGCAACTTTGGTTTATGTTTTCATATGCAACCCTTCCCTTCATGTGCACAATACAAAATGACAAATCTGTCTTTCAATGGAGCTCAGCGTCGCACCGAGTCTGCCCTTCCTGACTTTACAATTGAACATTTCCACAGGCTACACAGCTGTCAGTCCCTAAAAAAAAAATAAACCCGTACTTTGCTAGTAGTCACTCTCCAAACTTGTCGTTTTAAATTACATTTCAGCTGTGTCTTCTGGAGCACACACTGCTTGCAGCCGCTCCCCTAAGCCAGTCCATGCTGGTTGTGTCCTTGTCGTTTTTTTATAATTCTATATTTTCAGAACTGATTTTGCTCCCAAGAACGGCCGTGCAGATATGCTGTGTAACCAGCCATGTTTGCAGCACCGGCACACACAAAGGCTCTTCCGTTTGAAAGGGTTTGGGTTTAAACTAGGCCATGGGTCTGTGTCACCGCTCCCGTCTGATTTCTGATACGCCACCGCCCCTACCGACACAGGGTCTGTCTCTCACACTGACAGCTCCTCCTCTCCAGATCACAGGCTAGTCCACAAAACACAACGGTCTGTGACTACTGTAAAATGGAATGCCGATCAGGTTACTTAATGTTGCTACTTGTGGTTTTAGTTTGCTTTCGTGGGGACAGATGTATTACATGGGTTTTCAGAATACTGGAGGGTAATCCTGTTTGACAATAGGTCCAAACGTGGTGAAGTTCTACCAGTTCTTAGGGCGCAAAGTGAAGATTTCCCTTGTCGTTTTAACCTACGCTCACTGCTAGCACCTTTTGATCCCACACTGTGGAGTTTCTTGATGGTTGCTGTGCATTTCAGTGAAGCTCCATGGACTGGACTGGCCATGGTGAGGAACACTCAGGCCCAGGAATGTCATCTCTCCTGGGGCTGTGTGTTGAGATGCCCGGCCCTGTGTTTGGACACGGATCACCCAGGGCTGTGTGCCGGACTCCAGCGGGAGGGTTTAGCAACCCGTAACCCAGCCAAATAAACATCTCGGTCAGGTCTTAGAGGACAGTGGCTTTGTGAGGCAGCACTGAGGGCAGGCACGATATTGAATACTAACCGTCCGACTGTATTTTCAATCAGACCTTTTGATTAAATCGTAGAGTGTGTGTCTGTATAGATAGTTATTTCATAACACTACTGTCAAATTTCATTAAAAGCAACAAAAGCAAACCAAAATAATGAGTACATTTAATGAGATCGAGATTCTTTCCCTTTTTCACAATGCCTTCTCATCAACACTACCTATATTTTGTGTGGCCTCTAGGGGGCACTGTGGGCATCTGACTGTTGGTGCGCGTCCAGAAAATGTGAATACCGTGCATGAATTTCACACTCATGTTTCATGATGTTTCTCTCAGCTATGAAGTAAATCAGTGCCCACACTTTCCAGCAAAAACCTGTCATCGAGTGTCAAACAGGTCAAACCCTTTCACGCATGCTGACCAGAATTGAAAAAGGACGGAAGTAATTATAATTGACGTATCAATGAAGGTTCCCCTCGCCTCCCGTGGTTCCGCTGCACCTGACCGTCTCAGAGTGGGTATAATAGCACCACTCCCAGACCCATCAGCTTCGGAACACGCTAATGTGCACCTTTCACTGCACCCCCTCCCACTTCCATTTGCTGGTGGTTTTAAAAAGCTGTTTTGGGGGGGGGGGGGACGGGGACGGGGACGGGTCCTCGCCAGAGAGAGAAAGGGGGAAGGTGGTGGGGGGAGGGGGGGAGGGGGGGGGGGGGGGGGGGGGGGGGGAAGCAGGCAGGGTCCCATGTCATTAGCCACTCTGTTGCACTAACATCTTCAATTAACAGCCGCCAGATCCTGATTACATGTTTTCAGGATGTTGCTCTGTCTCTGAGACCGATCTCCTCACACTCTGCTGGGCTTATGCCACTGCTGGAGAATTGTGTGTGTGTGCATGCGTATGTGCGTGTGTGTGTGTGTGTGTGTGTGTGTGTGTGTGGTGAGGGAGATGAGCAATGAAAATGCATGCCTTCATTTTTTAAATCCCATTTTAAGTACCTTTCTCCCCCTCCTTCTCCCCTCCCTCTCCCCTCCTTCTCCCCCTCCTTCTCCCCCTCCTTCTCCCCTCCTTCTCCCCCTCCTTCTCCCCTCCCTCTCCCCTCCTTCTCCTCTCCGTCTCCTTATGCTCCTTGGGGGGGAAGAGATGGAATGCCATGTGACTCGGGCGGTGGTGCGTAATTGGTCCACCAGGTGTTGCTGGGATTTGGAGCGTTGCTCCTTCTTCTTCTCTCCCCCTCGTTGAATAAGATGCATAAGCAGGCGCCTCTCTGACCTTGACTGGTGTCTTTAATTCAGTGGAAGAACCTGTCAGCATGTCTCTCTGTCTCTCTCTCTTTTTCTCTCTCTGTCTCTCTCCCTCTCCCTCTCTCTCTCTCTCTCTCTCTCGCTCTCTCTCTCTCTCTCTCTCTCTCTCTCTCTCTCTCTCTCTCTCTCTCTCTCTCTCTCTCTCTCTCTCTCTCTCTTCCTCTCTCTCCGTCTCTCACCAGCTGGGCCCTTGGAATGCAACCTTGGCTCCCGAAGGTCAAGCACTCCTCTTGACAACAATACGTATGTATCACACACACACACACACACACACACACACACACGCACACACACGCACACACACAAACACACACACACACACACACACACACTTTGATTGATAGATTCAAATGCACACACATTTTCTCATAGGCCCTTTCCATCCAAACTCCTGAAGGTGACAGATGCCCCTCAAATGCAACGTAGCGACCAAAGCTAATAAAGTTGGAGCTAAACGCTCCCTTAACACGGTCGTGTTTCATGGCAACGTTCTCCTGATCCCTAACATCCCCACTCCCTTTTTTTTTGCCGTCTGTCTTTCTCGGCCCAGCCATCCCTTTATCATTCATTGTCCCCCGCGGCAGAGATAGAAAAGCAGCAGCTCCATTAGGCTTTGAGGGGGAGGGATAGACGGAGGGGTCGGCTGTGTCCGGGCCCCGCGGAGCGCCGACTCCGGCAGGGGAGACAATGGGAGCAGGTGAGCGGCTGCCCGGACCAGGAGATTCAATTAGGGCCTGGCAGGCCGGCCTGCATTCACTTTATTATAGCGGAGCTAACAAAGTACTCCTTTCTTGTCAGATAAAGGCTCGGCCTTCTATGTGTTGTCGCCCCCCCACCCCACCCACACACTCCCCCCCAACCCCCCACCCCCACCTCCCTGTCAGTGGCCGCCGGTATTGTCCCGAGGTGCCCTCAAACCCCACGCCCCTCCCTCCGCCACCTACGGCTTTGGGGAAACGTAAAGCACCTCCGTTCCGTTCTCGGGAGTTTTGCCTCGAAACGAGATTTTGTTTTGTCCTCCGCCGCCACCCTGTTCTCCTCCTCTGGCCCGCCTTCAGATTCCATTAGGCCCCCTCTAGTACGTTAAGCAGCGAGCCAATCAAATTCCCATTCTGGCAGGAGGAACGGAAGGTGGAATGAGCCTTTCCACAGAGTGGGGACCCTGGCAGCCTTTTTTTTTCTCCCGAAGCCGGTCAGCCAGGACATTGACGCGCACACACACACACACACGTTTCACCCTTGAGCCAACCTTTCAAAATCCCGCTGCCTTATGGTGGGCCGTGCCCCCGTGCACCGCGGCATGGGGGTACCTGGGCTCCTCGGCGCTCGCCCAGCTTGAGGGGACTCAATCAAATCAGGCACTCTGATTGAGGTTACGGGGTGGCGGAGGAGTCCCCCCCCCCCCCCCCCCCCCCCCCCCCTTCCTCGGCCTGTCAGCCGCGGCCACGCGGACATCTCGGAGGAAATGAGGTGTAAAAGCTGCTGTCATGAGGTGGGGTGAGGGAGACGAGCGGCGCACAGAGGGAAATGGATTGGAGTCGGAAGCGAGATCTGAGCGCTGATAACAGGGTTACGTCCATCCGCCCCCCCCCCCCGTCCGTCCGTGAGGGGACACATTGATGTGCAGTTAGCCGAGGCGCTCATCCCGCGAGTCGATAGAGAACCCGGCGAACCGTTAAGGGCAGGGGTCACGGGAGGTCAGTCCCTCACAAGCACATCAGTCCTGGCAGGCCAGGTAGAACAGACAGTGACACGGTAAATGGGAAATGGGATTCGGGTCACACATACAAAATGGATTCCCTGGGATGTGCTGCTGACTGGGTAAACAGTCCACGTTTTGTCTGTCTTCAGACTCAGTATTGAGAGCTGCTCAGCCCGTTCTCCCCTCACTGGGGCTCCAGAACCAGCAGGGGGCCTCCGGCAGGCCTAAACAGGGAAGAAAAAACATGGAGGCCAGAGGCTCTTTGGGTGAACAGGCCTTCTCTTTTTATTTTTCGAGGTCGTTCTCCCGACTATTTCTTTGCCTGAGTAAAGATTCAATACGTTTCGGCAGCGTGTCGGATTTCAAGAGGAGAAAATGCACTTTGCATGGGGAGTCCATTTGCAAGAGGCGTGCCTCATTCCCCCTGTGAGGCCAGTGAAGTGGTTCTGCTACCGACCCAGTGAGTTCAGGGCGGCGGTGGCGGCGGGCCACATCAGCAGCAGACTCCTCTGCAACTAATGATGGGTTTTATACTGCGGCTTTTATCAAGAGAGGGAGAGAGAGAGAGAGAGAGAGAGAGAAAGAGAGAGAGAGAGAGAGAGAGAGAGAGAGAGAGAGAGAGAGAGAGAGAGAGAGAGAGAGAGAGGGAGAGGGAGAGGGAGAGAGAGAGAGAGAGAGAGAGAGAGAGAGCGGGAGAGAGAGAAAGAGAATCCCAGCGGAGGAAAGGAAAGTTAAATAAACGCTCTGCCGCAGCCGTGTTTCCTTTTTAAACACGTTCGTCATGGTAATGTAGGGTTTTCCCAACGGACAGCCCGGGTTTGAAAGGAAAACGTTTTTTTTTCTCTGAAAAACGGTGGTTTTGTAATGCTGGCTTAAGTTGGAACGTCATTTAACAACACTGGGACAACAACACTGGGACAACAACACTGGGACAACAACACTGGGACAACAACACTGGGACAACAACACTGGGACAACAACACTGGGACAACAACACTGGGACAACAACACTGGGACAGCCACAAACCAACCGACCGTATACATCGCGGCGAGCGGCTACGTTTCGGCGAGCGGCTACGTTTCGGCGAGCGGCTAGGTTTCGGCGAGCGGCTACGTTTCGGCGAGCGGCTAGGTTTCGGCGAGCGGCTACGTTTCGGCGAGCGGCTACGTTTCGGCGAGCGGCTACGTTTCGGCGAGCGGCTACGTTTCGGCGAGCGGCTACGTTTCGGCGAGCGGCTACGTTTCGGCGAGCGGCTAGGTTTCGGCGAGCGGCTAGGTTTCGGCGAGCGGCTCGCTTCACCCCGACGAGGCTCGAACCCAGAGTGGACTTTTACGCGTTCCCACAGCCAGACCAAAGTTTGCGGCACGCCTGAACGCAACGTCTCACGTGGGGCTGAGAGGGGCTCCCAAGGGCCCTGGCCCTGGCCCTGAGGAAAGACCCTGATCGACGTGTGTGCGTCGGCGGAGGGAGCAGTGCCGACGTCCCCGGAAAAACATTTGCCGCCCCCGTGGGTTGCAGCTGTGACCCTCCACACTCATCACTGGGTCAGCCAACCCTGTGGCCTCTAATGGTATAATTGCTTTTAATGTGAGAAAGGGGTGCGGGGCCCCGTTTAGACGATTGATTAAGGGATTTGGTTTCACGCTGAAGGAGCCCACCAGAGAGCCCCACCAAGGCCTGCATAGCCAGGGGCCAGAGAAAAACAAATATACCTGTCAACCTGTTCTCACACACACACACACACACACACACACACACACACACACACACACACACACACACACAGACATATTAGCACCAAAGCAGGGTATTTGGCGGTGAAAGGCGGGATTGTTTGGTTTGTCCAATCTTCTGTCCCACAGGAGTGAAATCATTTGCAATCCAAACACTGTTAAATGAATAATTGGGGTGCTTACACAGGCCTTGGGACGACCTTTAATTTCAGCTTTGAAAACATGGAGTATACCCATAGCCCCACGTAACTCAAGTGGAGTAACACCAGAACAGGTTTTTCCCTTTGGGTTGGCAGTTGAAGTTATAACCCCGAGCCAAGCAGCGCGTTGACCGAGGCCGGATCGCGCGAAATGCTTTCACTCCATTGAACACGAACGGGTTTCTGGGTAGACCAACGTGTTCGGGAGCGTTAGGTCCAAACCATCACCATGAGAACAACGAGTTCCTGAAAGTCTCTTTAACTTTATCCGAGTTGTTCTTCACCTTGTTTAGTTTGACACAGAAAGAGACCTTAATGTCAACAAAATGGCCGCCTGGCAAAATGGGCGATTTGATTAACTCATGTCTTTACATTAATGTAAGAGCCAAATCCCCCCCCATCCCCCACCCCCTCCCCCCTCTCCTCGGTCACAGGTTGGGGTCAATACCACTGCCAAGGGAGAGTGGGTTATAACCAAATTAGCGAATCTCCAATCCACTAAAACCGGATCAGGCTTTCCGAACAAAGACTCAGGCCACACTTTTAGTGTAATTGCTCACACAAGCATGTTCATTTTGGAGCTCTCAGTCGTCTGAACGCACTCTACTCTCAGTCTTACTTTCTTAGGCTGATGCAAATTTTCAGAGACAGAAATGTTTTTGGGAAACCCCTCATTAGAAGTGGTTGGAAGTATTCTCGTCGGATTTGGAATGTGATAGAGCAGCACACATGCCAGTTGGATCAGCATATTCTTCTAGTACAGACACAAACAGATAAAGACACACGTGGCTTACTAGAATAAGGTACCAATCCCATATTAAGCCCCTCTAAACTCCGGCAAGCTCCCCCTCTTTAACCCAAGTGTGTTCAGCCACCCGCCCCGTCGCTGAAATGGGGCCGAGCGTTCCTCTCCATGCTGAGCCCCCCCCCCCCCCCCCGGGGTCCTGGGGGGTCAGCTTGTCCAGTGTGATAAGGTCAGGCCCCCACGCGGCTCCTCTCCGTCCCGCTAGCCCGCTAACCCCCTGGCCTCACGCCATCGCAGCTGGTCGCCTCTGTGCCGACAGCAACCGAAACAGCAGCGGGGGGGGAGGGGGGGGGGGAGGGGGACGGGGGGGGGGGGGGGGGGGCGCTGGTGGGCCGCCTGTTGCCTGGCAACCGACTGGGATGGAATGGCTAGCAAGGGGGTGATGGCTGAAGCAGTGCCGGCCAGGTTAAATCAGGAGTCAGGGAAGTGCTGGGGCCAGGGTCCCCAAATCGAACCCCACCGTGGTGACTTTTTTAACACGTCATTTTATTTTCCGTTACCTTTGTTTTACCAGGTTCGTCTCCATGACGTTCATAATCTATTTCGCGGGAGAGAGACCTGGCTAAAAAAGCAGCACATAAAAAGTCACACGCAACTGTACGCCAAACACGTAAGCCCTTCAAACTTTACCTCTGCACCGTGCTGCTTATAGTGACTGTTCTTTCAAAGCACCATGCTGCCATGCTCTCTGTCTCTAAAGGCTGGTGTTACAGCCGCTCTGGTGCGTCATATCCGTCACCTCCCTCACTGACACTGACAGGCCAATGAAGGCCATTTGCACCGTGCTATCTGTGGCTGATGGACGTGGGTTTCAGTGTTTTAGCAGATCCTTAATTGGTTATTGGACGATGCCGAGCTTTTGCCGTCAAAATGTCCTCGTGATCTTTGCGAGGGGACGCTATATTTGATTTACGGCGATACTTTATCACCTCAAAGGTTAGACTCGAAGATTAACAGTGGTCTTGTGTTTTGGACCTCAGGGAGGCAGACATTGACGCCGTGGTGAGTGTGTGAGTGCGTGTGTGAGAGAGAGTGTGTATGATATCAGTGTGTTCAAGACACCTCCATACTGCCAAGGGCATGCCATTATAATGCAGTGATTTAATTATGATCCAATTCTATTTTCTCCACAGAGAGAGGAGAAATGGAGAAGGAGGAGGAGAAGGGTGGGTAAAGTAATTCACTCCACTGTCGCTCTCTTCCCTGGATAGGTACTAACCATTCTCAGCCACAACAACACACCTACTGAATGTTAAAGGATAAGTTCACTGTTTTTGGATGTTGCCTTGCCTCCTGTTTTCTTTGTGTGTGTGTGTGTCTCATCGGCTCGCAATTCCATGAAGTCCATCTTTCTTCAGTGGAGGCTTGACTCCACCCTGCTTTAGCAGGACTATGGATTTCATCGAACAGTCCATATTCCCAAAGCAACCCATGCTCTCCGACATGCGCACAGAGCCGACGGCGCGGACCGTACGTGCTGTGGGTCCCATGCCCGCGGTTCCCACTGTACACAAAGGGGGTCCTGTGTCACAGTGTCCTCACTGTGTCACAGTGTCCTCACTGTGTCACAGTGTCCTCACTGTGTCGCTCCATCCCCGGAGGAGGGAAGCCATGAGGCCCTGAGGTTCTGATAGGCGGCGGCCGCGTGTGTAAGGTAATCACGCGCTGTCAATCAAGACACTTAAGCCTGCGCTCTGGGATCAATCAGCACCGGGCCGGCTTAACGGAGCCAGCGCCGGTGCAGGGCGACAGGCTTGGCTGACTGGCAGCTCATTCCGTCCGTGGTCTGACTAAACCAGATCCTACTGGCAGAGGGTTAAATGTGCTGTGTACAGTCTAAATATACATATAGTGGCCTTAGTACTTAGACCTGAATAGTAAATCCCCTCTGAATCTCTCTCAGAGAACTGGGTAATGTACACCATAAACCAACAAGATTAAGCGGAAACTATCCCCCATGATGGTAAGCTAGCGGGGGAAATATAAATATACGCTGCAGTGTAAATCCTTAAATGTCAACAGCGACTTAAAAGTGCCCCTATAGGTCCATGTACCTGGCAGTATGAGAACGGGGCTGTGGAGCAGGCTTGTTGAGTTGCTGCCACCCCGTGCTACGTGAGGCTGTTTGGCTGGTGGGTAGAAGGAGACGTGGACATGTGACTTGGGTGTAAAAGGCGTCGCGTCCGTCCGCCCCATGGAGAAGAAGTCCTCAAAGAGAGGCAGCCTCTTAGACGCACGGCGTTTCGGAGGAAATCCCGGGCTTTGATTGCCGGGCGCGCGCCTCCAATCGAGACCGCAATTAAAGGTCCAATCAGTGGCCGATCTCCCCCGCGTCCTGGTAATGGCTGGGAGATCATGCGCAGCGCGGAGCCAGGGAGGAGGCACGTAGTCACGGCCATCCCGCTGCAATTGGCCGCCGTCTCCTCCGACCCGGGCCCCAATCAAACCGCCGGCGGGCACCGTCTGCGTTCAACCGCCCGTTTGACGGCGCACGGCAGAGCGGGGCGAAGCGCTAGACACACCCCGGGTGTCCTGTAACAGGCCGCTCTTTAGCGATCGCCCACGCTGTCATTTCCCGCGGGGACGGCCTTTTCTAATTAGGCCCCCGGGACGACAACATCAACAACCCCAGCCCGCCACGGAGGTGGAGCTCAGCGAGGCGCGCGGGGTTCGCCTTCCACCGGCCGGGGCCGATCTGGGAGCGGTAGTCCTCGGCTGTGGAGCCCAAGTGGTCAGAGCGCTGCGGCAGGAAAATCTAATTCTGCCAGAGAGTCTGGAGGGTGGTGGGGTGGGGGGGTGGGGTAGGGGGGGGGGGGGTTAGGGGAAGAGGAGTGAGCATGAACCATTATTAGCCAAGCATGTAATTTATTCTGCCGGAGGAACGGGTCTAAATGGTGGACGGGGAGGCAGGCCATACTTCATTAGCCGGTTGGAGCACCAAGGTCTGTAATGGTTGTAATGGGATCTGTGGCTGGGGAGCCGGGTCGTTATTTACGTGGGGGCTCGTGGCCGGAAGGGGGGGGGGACTGCGGTCGGAGAGCGATGGTCCTCTGGTATTCTGCAGCCTCTTCATCACACAAAGGGGGCCTGAACATGGTGTATCAGGCCCTGGCTACTGGACTGGTGGGTGGAAGCTGGGGGGACTGATACCGGAGGCCTCGAGCACCTTCTCACATAGGGGGCGCCACATTCCCCCTCAATCGTTTGGGACAAGGGTTTGAAATTGAATCCGCAGTGCTATATACCTGTACGCTAAAGTGACATAGAGTAAATGGAGTTGTTGTGGGTAGGTGAAAAAGTAGGTGTGGGACTCCTTATAATGAAGAGGGGATAGACAGGGAAACTCACGCTTGTTCTCCCAACAAAACCCTAGCATCCAGAGGCTGGGACTGACTCTAAGGAGTTTTTCTTTTTTTTGTTAGAATAGGAATAAACTCCAAGCTCTATTTAATATGCTGTGGTGTAGTATTGACTTTTGGGAATGATTCAACATTACACCATTGTCACACAGATGTCATTGGCCAAATAAAGATGTGACCTAAATGAATAAAACTTTTGCTGAAGCTATAAACCTAAGTAAAAATGTGTTCTACCCTAAGTTTCCACAAAAAAAAACACGACAAGCTTTTAGGGCCGCTGGTGCGCTGGGGTCTAGAAGGGCCTGTCCTTGGTGCGCCCACCAGTATCCTGGACGCTCGCTCTGGAGGTTCCCGCTCATGTCAGCAGCTGTTTGGTGTGGCTACAGAGTGACCCCAGAGGGGAGGGGGTGCAGGCCCAAGCAGGCCAGGGCCGGCCCTGGTGTAAACACAGCCTTTGGTATCAAGGGGTTTTGTTGGGGGGCTCAGCTGTTGCACACTCCCTGGGGGGCTTGCTCCAGATCCCCCACACAAACAGCCAGAGAGAGAGAGAGTGAGAGAGAGAGAGAGAGAGAGAGAGAGAGAGAGAGAGAGAGAGAGAGAGAGAGAGAGAGAGAGAGAGAAGATAGGGAGAAGAGAGAGTTAAAGAAAGAAAGAGAGAGCTGAAGAGACTGAGGGATAGAGAGAGAGAAAGAGAGAGAGAGAGGGTATTCACACGTTCATTCTCTCACTCACAGTGGCTGTTGTTTTTCGACCATGATACAGCCTGTTTAAAGGGTGTTTGAGTGGGAAAGGTTATTAGACCGTAATCTGAAATAACTTCTACACCACAGTACACAGGTGTGTAAATGATTTTGTTTGCATGTATTTTTCAGCAGTCCAAAACACAAATGAAATATTGATAAGTTACATAAAAACAATGTTCTGCTTTGCTAGAGCTTCTCACGGTACATGGATTTCTGTTTTGCAGGACTTGGTTTGCGTCGATGTTGTTAGAAAAGAATATTTCTGCGTGTGATGAAGAAGACGTTCCTTCTGCGCGTTCGTTATTGAATTCTGTCTTTAATCCGATTGGTCTACAGAAGTCCAGTAGAGTCATCTCACGGCTGTCCTCCAAACACATTTACGGACCTCTAAGTCATTTCAATGTGTTGTTTATTACGACATGAATAATTTAAGAACAGCACAACTCGGGTGCTTTCAATCTAACCCTTAGGGGAAATTGAGGAACCATCCATCCATTCACTGGCTTCTCAAAGTGTGTGTATTTGATGGATGTCTGAGACTGATACCTATTTCATTGCATTCGGTATTTAAGAGTTAGCCCTGCTATGCATGTATTCGATGATGGCTTATTGCAAATCCAATATCTCGGCGAAACGTCTTTAGGAGAAGGGCTGAGGAGTTTTAGAGGCGATCCTCCGGCTAGAGGCGTACATTTTTAATGTTATTTTTATAGATAATGATCGCTCAGAAGTCGGACAGGATGCATTCGGTGGTGCTTCAGGAGCGATTCCATTTGTGAATAATGCATGATTAAAAAATGAAACTTTGAGAATGAATCTAATCAGAATGAAAACTCCGCCGCACACTGGAACGAGGGCGGGGCCGAGTGTAACGGGCCGAACACTGGCGTCCCGGAGGCGGCAACCCCGTGCCCACCTGGCAAGGTGGAACTAAAAACGAAAACCCCCAACGCTATGACACGTGCGTTTACATGACGGGAACATGTGCAGCGCTAACACGGAAGGGGAAATGTAAACAGGTTCCCCCCCCTCCAGTCTGGGAGATGAATGGGAATGCCAGGGTCCATATGGCCATGGCATAATTAAGATGTGTTGATCTCTGTGTGTGTGGAGGTTTGATTGTGTTTGTGTGTGTGTTTGTGTGTGAGTGTGTTCTGTCTTCATTCAATTACTCCAGACCTTGCTAACAGATCTCAAGGTCTCCCTGGATTCCCTTCAGTCACGCCCCCCCGCCCCCCCACGACTCTCTCCCCCATAGTCCGTGCCACGACGCAGGGAACAAAGGCGAGAGCTAATGACAATGTCAGCTTCTGAGCCCGTGACATTTCCCCATCGACAGACTCCCGATCCCACCCCACCCCCCCTCCATCCCTCTCCCTCCATTTACATGAGCGTATCTGCATGGGCCGTGGACTGGGGCCCGGCTCTAAAGGGCAGCTGGGATTAAGGTATCACGGACGGAAGCGCCGTGCCTCCAGGACAGGCGGGCGGGAGCGGGAGCCTTAAATCCCTGTCTGGGGCAGGAGGCGGGCGGGCAGGGGGACAGGCACTAAGCTCCCTCATCAGTCTCGTCCCTCTGCCTCACAGGCGGCTCTCCACCTCTTCCTCCTCCTCCTCCTCCTCCTCCTCCTCCTCCCGGACTCCGGAGATCAGACGCGATGGCCGAACGTAATTGCCTTGTCGTCGGCGACGCTGTCTTTTCCCGCTATCTCGTCCTCTTCTTCTTCGGGGAGTTGGCGTTACCGACGAGGAAATGAGGTGGCGACACCGGGAGAGGGAGGGAAGGAGGGAGGGAGAGGAGGAGGGAGGGGGGGGTGGAAGAGAGGAGGGAGGGAGGCAGGGAGGGAGAGGGTGGGAGAGAGGAGGGAGGGAAGGGGGGATGGGAGGGAGGGATGTAGGTAGGGGCCTGACGGTGATCTTGTCAAAAAATCACAAAAGGGTTGGACCTGGGGGGTCGATGATGATTGACAGGTTTGATTAGCAGTCATGGGAGACACACTAGCTCAAATGACATTGAATTAGTCTTCTCCTGTTTGACGAAAAGGTGTCCTGTTTATGGGTAGGGCCTATTGAAGGGACCTCCTGTGTGCGCACGTTGACAGTGCTTCAGATGGCGTGGGCTGCCCAGTAGAAACATCAAACCCACCTCCCACACTGCAAGCAGTGAAACAAAACCCAAAGCTCGGCACTGTTTTCGTCACGTCGGGAAATCACATAGAGGAGAGCAGATGCTTCACACACTGACTAAATATCCAGCTCTCCCACTGTTTATGAACGCCCGCTTCAGCATGGCGATTTTTGTTTCGGTTCTGCAAAACTGCACCGGAGGGGGGGGGGGGGAGGGGGACGACTGTAAAAAAA
>CM030174.1:5612226-5619726 GCA_017639675.1 Aplochiton taeniatus | reverse complement strand
CGGAGGGTAGGGATGGTGTGTGTGTGTGTGTGTGTGTGTGTGTGTGTGTGTGTGTGTGTGTGTGTGTGGGCGTATGGGTGGATATGCGCCAGGACTCCCCCTGGGTGACTACTTAGTCTGTGCGTTCTACCCACTCCGACAGGTGGTAGGGAAATGGTTAGATTTAGTACGTGTTGTGGTGTGTGTGTGTTGTGTGTGTGTGTGTTGTGTGTGTGGTGTCTGTGTGTGTGGTGTGTGTGTGTGGTGTCTGTGTGTGTGGTGTCTGTGTGTGAGTGCGTGGTTGTGTGTGTGGCAGAGGAGGTGTTATGTTTACGGGCCACACACGTCGATGTGCCATGCTGGACTTTCCTCTGATGAGTGATAGTTTCGTCCACAGCACCGACATCTGGACACTACACACACTCATGTGCAGGCTTTTGGCACGCCTCCGCGAAAAGAGACGTTTTTGGTGGACGATATCCCCACTCAATATCTGAGTCTCCATTCGTACTTTTTATGGAGCTTTTCTCCCAAACCGCTGCTGCCCAACGCATTAACGTGCTTTTTTTTTCTTTTACGTCGTCATTTCCTGTATTTAACTCTCTCTCTCTCTTGCTCTCTCTCTCTCTCTCTCTCTCTCTCTCTCTCTCTCTCTCTCTCTCTCGCTCCCTCTCTCTCTCGGGTGGATGGCTGATGGCTGACGTGGGTCAGAGAGCGCGGCGGAATGGGATTCCTCGTGATGACTCCAAACATGGGAGGGAGAATTAGGAGCCACGCAGGAAGCCTCTTTTGAAGCCTTCCAACTTGGTTTGAAATCGCAACGTGCAAGCACTTTGATCAGCAAACGCTTGAGCGGCAGCCCTGCACCCAGCTCTCTCTCTCCTCATTACATCCTGGGAGTGTCAAAACACACACACACACACACACACACACACACACACACACACACACACGCACGCACACACACACTCAGACACGCCTCCACCCGACCTATGTTTGCTTTGTTCACTCAACTGATCACCCAACAAATCAGCTCAGTGCCTTGCCAAGATAGCCCCCCCCCCCCACACACTCTTCCTTTTCCTCTCCCTGCACATACCCCAAACCCCCATCCTCCCTACACACACCCCACAGCCCCGTCCTCTCCACACACACTCCCATCCAACCCCCTCCTCCAATCTCCAGCTCCCCTCCGGAGATAAACAGTTGAGGCCCACGCTTCACAGGTTCATAATCCCCACAATTAAACCCTTCACCTGGGCCTCGCCGCCGCGCCGTGGAGGAGTTGCTGGTTCCCCCTCTACCGCCTACACTCTCTCTCTCTATCGCTCTCTCTCTCTCTCTCTCTCTCTCTCTATCTCTCTCTCTCTCTCTCTCTCTCTCTCTCTCTCTCTCTCTCTCTCTCTCTCTCTCTCTCTCTCACACACACACACACATACACAGACACACACACATGTACACTCTCTCTGTCTCTCTCACTCTCTCTCTTTCCCTCTCTCTCTCTCTCTCACTGGTATATGCACTCTCTCTTTCTCTCTTTCTCTTTCCCACCCTCTTTCAATATTTCTCCTTTTCTTTCCATGTCCCTTTCCTTTTTTTCATCAATGGTCTGCTTTTGTGAAAGCACCTT
The DNA here is from genome assembly GCA_017639675.1 of Aplochiton taeniatus. NCBI lineage: Eukaryota > Metazoa > Chordata > Actinopteri > Galaxiiformes > Galaxiidae > Aplochiton > Aplochiton taeniatus. The sequence goes on along the minus strand of CM030174.1, from coordinate 5,618,117 downwards.
CTGACATTGTTGAGAGTGTATTATCGGTGTACCTAATGTAGCCTATCCCATCCTCTCCTATCTTTCTTCAGGTTAGCTGCTGTTTGTGTCTGATGGCCGGGCCTACAGCAGTGGACTGACTGACAGCTGGTCTACTTTGTCCCCCCTCCAGAGGCACAAGCTGGGATCTGGAAGCCTGGGCTAGGCCTGTCTCAACATCCCCCCCCCCCACCCCCTCTCTCTCTCTGTCTCTCTTACTAAGACCCAGTGGTCTACAATGGACGCCGGTGACGTGGCGGTCCTCCTCCCTGCAGCCATTGAGTTATGGGCCCATCGATTAGCATCAGCCGCATCTTTTTGCATGGGGGGGGGGGGGGGTTAAGGAGCTGTAGGGGCCGCCGGCTGATGAGGGGGGGTGGGGAGGCAGACACGCTGGGACGTTTACGATGTGGACGCGGCCCCTCATCTGTGTGTTGGGCGGGGGGGGGGGTCCTTGTCTAATGCCAAGGGCAGGGAAGCCATCCATCTGTCCCAGTTGGCACGTTGAAGCCCAGCCAGCGTGAGTGAGTGAGTGAGTGTGTCTGTGTGTGTGTGTGTGTGTGTGTGTGTGTGTGTGTGTGTGTGTGTGTGTGTGTGTGTGTGTGTGTGTGTGTGTGTGTGTGTGTGTGTGTGTGCACCGAGGGCATTCACACCACAAACAACCATCCAACCCCCTCCGTCTTGCGGCCATGTCGACGGACGCGCAGGGGAAGGATGATAACGAATAGTCTGGAGATACTCGACGTTCTGGCGTTCAACGGGACCTGCCGAGACGCCATCTACTTTCCTCTGGCAGGTTGCATCTCTATAAACCATTCCATTCCCCCACCAGACTCTGACGTCTTCAACTTGCCGCACGGGAACAAGGGCTGGGGAACGGGCTCTGTTCAACACGTTGAAGCCATTACTGCCTCAGCCCCCCCTCCTTGCTACTGTCAAGCTTGATGTTATTTTCCTTAAGGCCGCCCAGTGAAGTTCTCTACAATGTGTCTCGTATAGACATGTTTACAATGGAGCCGACACACCATTTACTATGTTTGGAATCAGATTTTTGTTTTTTTGTTACCCCCCTTTCCCCCATATTCTTTTCCCAGCCTGACTCTAGCCATTTTCATTCTGGAGAGAAAGATGATTCATTCAGTTTGAAAGAACGAATTCTTGGAAGGCGGGAGCTGTCCGAGGCTCCAGTGACCCCTTCTCGGCGTTCCTTGGTTCTCCTCGATATAAATTAAGTTACGTCCAAATCCAACAAATCGCTGCTTGTTCCAAATGGACCAGTGAGTAATGGACTGGGGCGGTTTGCATTGGATTAGCGGCTGGCTGGCTAGCGGGCCCGGCTGGCCGACTGAGATCCATTTGAGAAGGAGTGTGCTGTGAAACTTCAATATCTGGATGCCCTCCGGCATATTGACCCACGTCTTTAAGTGGCGGCTGTGCTTTTAGTGAACCAGTCGCCATGCGTCTTCCTGCCTCTGGCAGCCTCTGTGAGGCCCTCGATGGGGGACGTGCCGGCCCCCTTTTCCCACTCTGCATTATTGATGGATCAGAAGATACGGATAGATAGATAGATAGCCTACTTTATACATATATATATATTTTTTTATGTCATGACAAAAACTTTGGAGAGTGATGATGGCTGGGATAATAATAGGTTTGATAGTGCAGTGGGGGGTGGGGGGGTGTTGAGTGAAGACACGCACTCACACACACACACACACACACACACACCCACCCACACACACACACACACACCGTGCCATACTCTAAAAATGTCAAAATGCAGTTTTGAGAGTGAGTCACAATGGCAGTGTGTCACAAACGGGAGAACAAAAGAATCGTCCGAAACAGAGCCGTGATCTGACAGAAGTGTGTTTTGTGCACAAACAGAGAAAAAGCCCCTAACCCTACACGTGCTTAGTGCTGGTGAGATGGACCGGGACAATCATCGTCAGGTAAAGGCTATTAGTCTGACTGCTCTGTGACGGACCCCATGGTGCTATCATGCATCATTATCTCAAGAGCTGAGCATGCACTCACCCCCCCCCCCCCCCCCCCCCCCCCCCCCCAACACACACACACCTGCCAATCAACCTTAAAGGCCCCTCTAATGGAGCACTGTACTGGAAGCACTGCTGAAAGAAATTAATCATGGGAGGAGGACCAATAAGTCAGTTGAAATGCCCGGCGTAGTTCCGCGGTTGCGTCTATAGATGGCAGTGTGCTTACATAATTTGGCCGGCCGTGGCCTTCATTGGAGGGCTCTTGCTGGTGGACAGGCAGACCTCTATGCCGCAGGACCAGGGAATGACTTTATAATTGTTTATAGTAACACGGCTGTTACACGCATTGTATTAATGTGTAATATGCCAGACTTATTGAACTCAGAATGTGAGTTTCATCATAAAATTATATATATTTAAAAAAGCATAATAACAATCGCAATGTTTTTTGTATATAGCTAAAGGTCTGTTAATGAGTTCAAATATCACTATGACTATCTTATGATAGTAAGCTCTCTAATGGTCTTTCCGGTCTTATTTTCGGACAACACTCTTAACTTGTATTAATTTAAAGCCATATAATATATGTATGGTGTCTAATGCAATCAATGCATAGGCCTATATATTAGATTCTCCACGCAAACTGAGAAGTATTTTCATTTTTTGTACATCTCGTAGCCTACCCCATAGTACGGTTTTCATGTTGGACATTTGAATGCTAAATTATAGTCTATCCAAACAGCTATGTCCACAGTGTGCACGGAAATTAATTATTTAAACAAAACAAAAATCCCATGTTTTGGGAGAAAGCTGCACCGAAACGGTTAAGCCATGCACCACAATGGGCACCGCGCTGCCGAAGTGTGGAAGGGGGCTGGGTTTAAACGCCGTAGTGTGCAAGTGGCACTTTACTGTACAGCAACCGGACTCGGTTTAGCGCCACAGATCTATGCTCGTCTAGCATAACCCTGTGAGAGAGCGAGGGTGCATGACTGAACCAACGCTGCGAATTGTAACATCGGACCATGGCATACCAGACCACGGCTACTTGAGTTGAGGACACCTCCTTCCCGAACTGAAGGAATGCGCATTAGAATTGGCTAGATCCTCAGGGTGTCCATTCAGAGGACCAATTCAGATGTTAGACTATAGGAAGTTGCGCTCTTTGATTGCAGCGTACGCTTGGTTATTGCTTTAGTGAATAACTATAAGCTTACAGTCTTCCCCGCTCATTGTAGATGGGATATATGACTGAATGAGTCGCGGTATTTGCTTCTCGGAAAATTTCTAGGAACCTAACGGACTACCAGGCTAGGGTAAATTGCTCGGGTATCGTTGACTTTCTGTTGGTAGAAGGAACATTTCTGTGTGGATGTGAATCGAATGGTCCATCGTCTGAATCAACGAAAGATAGCCTACCTGCGGTTCTGGGACTAGGAGGCTTCTTGTGCTGCCAAACATAATTGACAGTAAGAGGTAAGGGTCGAAGATCATCAGCGTTCTTGCTTATGTGTTTTTTTAAATTCTCTAATGACTGCACATACTATCAGTTCACAATTCGTTCCGTTACGTGCTTGACTTTATAGTCGCTTGTATGCTGTAACCGAAAAATTCATAATTGACTTGATCATATTTCATGGGCTAAACACTTTTTGTTGTTTGAGCTGGGCATTTTCTGAAAGAAATATTGATTTGTGATTAAATATCATTGAGTTGACTATATGGTTTATGTGTTGTGCGGAACACAATTTGACTGGATTGTAGACCAGTAGTATTACGATGCCTTCTCTTCAGGTGTTCGGCACAATCTGACCTCATCCTCAAACAATTTTAGTTGTTGCAGTCTGCGTTATAAAACTAAATTGAATGGCTTATTCAAAAAGGTTATATCTGAGTCACAATGCTCTCGCCTCATTAAACACTGATTTGTGATGCATATTTTAATCCAATCCTTGCCGATGTAGCCTGATTATTAATAGAGGCGCTCATCTGTAATTATATTCAAATGTTTGACACAATCCGAATGGTAAGCTCTGCATGCTGCTTTAACTATGGTGACCTTGGCTGTGAACTCGCTTCATGTTTTTCCCGGTATAACCTAGACTACACATTTGGCCGTTTCAACATTTACCCAAGAGACATAATAATAGTTAGCATTTTTCTAAATTGGCAAATCAGTGATTGTGTGGCCTATTTCTTGAAAGGTGATGTGTTTTGTATCCATTTAGTGACTTTTATCAGTACCAAAGGTTAAGTCTTAGGTGTGTCTGCATTATGTGCCACGTACTGGATTTACGCATAGATTCCACTATAAACCTCTTTAACAAAAAATATATTTATTTCTCTTAAATTGATTGGGCTTTAGCTGCTTTTCGTTGGGTCTTAGATTCCATAATGTAGTGTGACACAACATTAAATGATGGCAATTTATTCTGATCCTTACAACAGCCATGGCAATTATAACCCTAAACAATTTTGCTGGCCAAGATGTGTTGTACTATTCAGAGTTCAGTCCTAGACCGCTCATCTGTCGTACATGTAACTCCAGCAGATGCACCCACAAATCTTCATTCTCCAACACCACCCCACTGTGCTCCTGAAGCGCTCCCGCCAGTGACTCCAAAGGAAATAAATGTTGCAGAAAATGGCTTTACATTTGCATGAAAATACATCGCATCTGCCTTGAGTGACGGAGAGCATATTAATCGTTCTGACCGTGCAATCAAACTCGCGTTTCTTCTTGGTAAAATCAGTTCTTGTGTATCTTAAGCGTGTCCTCCTCACGGCATCGTTTTAATATCCATCTCAAAGCGTCACGGCAGTTTGACCCTTAAAGCAGTCAGCAGGGTGGAAATTGCCGCCTTAGAAGAATAAATCAGCTCTTAGGCTGGGTGTGATTAGAATTTGCTGATTAAATTCACCGAAGTAACTCCAGTCTGATATCCTGTAGATCCGAGCCGTCATAAGACAAATACATAATTGTCGCATGTTGGATTTTTATATATTTGACTAATCGTTTATTTATTTTGTCATATGCAAGATTGGTTTTCTCAACTATACTATATGCTTAGCTTTTCTTTTGGAGGAAAATAGCACAATGCAAGCAAACTTTTTCGCAAAAAGGGCATTTAAGGGCAGTTATCAATCATGTAGGAGAAGCCCTGTTTCACTCTTCAAAATCAACAGACAAGCTCAATAAATTCCTTTTTGTATAGTAGATGGTTTCCCAATTACGTTCCAGTCAGTGTAACACTTTCAAGGAAACGTCTTCAGAAAGCCAGTCTTTCAAGGATCAGGCTTCACACAAACACTTGGATCAATAAGGTTAACCACACAAAATGGAGAGAAATTGCCTTCCTCGGGTAAACTCACATCAAACTCATGCAGTTGATGTTGCACCGCCAGGTCAGCCCTCTTCATTCTCTCTCTCTCTCTCTCTCTCTCTCTCTCTCTCTCTCTCTCTCTCTCTATCTCACTATCTTCCTCTCTCTGGCCCCCTCACTCTCTTTCTCTCTCCCTCCATTTTTGTCTTTCTCTGCATGAGATACTGAATTGAGGTAGAGTCAGCTGGTTAAGACAGGAAGGCTTTTACACCCCCCCCCCCCCCCCCCCACACACACACACACACACACACACAAACACACAGAGAAAGCGGGGTGGACCCTCTACAAACATTGGCTCCGGGCTATTTGGAATATTTGGAGGTGTGTTATTGTGTGTAAGGTTGGCCGGCACATGAGAACAAAACCTGGAGCTTCGTTCCAGTGCAGCTTGCCCTGCAGTTTCCAAACCATGAGAAATTCTCTGCTTAAACGCGCAACCCCCTTCCTCCTTTGGTTTGTCAGTGATTGTCTGAGATACCCATGGGCAGTG
>CM030174.1:5602226-5609726 GCA_017639675.1 Aplochiton taeniatus | reverse complement strand
GTGTGAGTGCGCGCGTGTGTGTGTCTGTGTGTGTGTGTCTGTGTGTGTGTGTGAGTGCGCGCGTGTGTGTGTCCGTCAGTCGTGGCGGGCTCCAGCTCTACCGCCGACGGGGAGAAACCGTTAACGGCATCTTCCTCCAACACCCCCCCCCCCCCCCCCTACCCAGCCCCAACACCCCCCCCCCCCCCCCTTTGCCAGTCCAGACCACTGGCTATGCCGCTTTCTCATTGATGGGAGCCAGCGGAGCTAGCCTGGCGCCCCGAGACCCAGCGTGCCCTCTCGCCGCTCCCCCAAGGCCTGCCAGCTTGCCGTAAACAAAGCCTTTTGTCCCAGCCACCCAGTCCGACAGATGGAGAAAATGGACAGTGAGAGCACGTGAATACCAGGGCCGGGGGGAGAAGAAAGGAGGTATTGGGCCATTCATGCCAGTCACTTGGGCTGGTCCTCTGGGAAGCTGAGCCGTGCCACAAAGCCGCACTGGCGGAACATTGGGAAACGGCTCCCCTGTGGATCGGACAGCGGCTCAGAGACGCTTAATGGGCGAGAGTGAGGGGAAAGACAGGGCCTGGCGGACAGACAGACAGACAGACAGACAGACAGACAGACAGACAGACAGACAGACAGACAGACAGACAGACAGACAGACAGACAGACAGACAGACAGACAGACACAGAGAGGCTTGGTAGACAGACAGCAAGACAGACAGGCAGTAAGTCTATGCACCCAGGAGAGTCCTCCAAGGCCCTGTCAGGGCTTTATTAAGACGCTAATGGAAGGGGGCTTCATGTCACATTTACCCAGGACGGGATCCCTTCAGCCTGGCCGTTCTTTAGAGTTCCAATCTGCACGCCGCTCTCAATCCATCACACAGTCACACACACACACCGCCAGTCACAAACACACAGTGCCACACAAACACTGCCACACACACACACACACACACACACACACCACCAGACACACACACACACACACACACAGTGCCACACACATACATACTGCCAGGCACAGACAGAGCCACACACACACACACACACACACACACAGCGGGCTCTTTAGGCATGCGGGTCCATCTCCACACACCTCCACCTCTCACTCTTTGAAACAGGACGCACCTTTCCTTTACGACATGTAACAGAATAACCTCGATCGGTGCGGGTGATAGGAGCAGCCAGCATGGAGGGCCCGGGGAGGATGAGGGATAAACACGTCTGGCTGTTTGTTTGTCAGTGAGCGTGGGGTCTGGCTGGATGGCGGTCTGTGGGTGCAGTGAGCCAAACAGGGCCGCTTGCCGCTTCTCTGTTGCCTCCTCCCATCAAAACATGGCTCCAGCGGCCTTTCTGCATTATTCTGTTTCCGTTTTTCCCACAACGCACCAGGCTCAGGCAGTGGTCCTTTGTCGACAAACCACCCCCCCCCCCCCACCAGGTCGGTTTCCACGCCGCCACGACAATGGGCAGCACAGCCAATCACATCTAACACAATTGAAAGGGGGAAGGAGAGACAGAGAGAAAGAGAGAGAGAGAGAGAGAGAGAGAGAGAGAGAGAGAGAGAGAGAGAGAGAGAGAGAGAGAGAGAGAGAGAGAGAGACTGAAAGCTTTACATACAAATGCCTTGACTTATTTAATTTGGGTTGAAAGGCTTGAATGCATTGTGTTGCTAGCTTTCTTCCCCCTGTCAGAGGTGTATGGGTATAAGTCAGCTTCGACTGGCACCATCAATAATCAATTAGCTGGTGTCATGGGAGGATATGGGGTTTTGTTTAGCAGGGAAGTCCACAATAAGTGAGCAACAAAAGAGAGTGAGTGAGAGGGGAGGGGGTGCGGGCCGGGAGGGGGGGGGGGGGGGGGGGGGGGGGGGGTTGGGGGGGCTGGGTGCAGACGCCAAGGGGCAGCTGTCAATATGTGTATGTGAGACAGGGTGTGCAGTGAGACACGGTTTTTCTCCTGCGAGTGGGAGGGAGAGTGTGCATGCATATGTGTTTGTTATGTTTCTTCTTCTTCTTCATTGTTGCGACCATTTTCTATCCATGCCGTTTTTGTTTGAGTTTGTGTAAGTGTGTTCCTGTGCGTGTGTGTGTGCGTGTGTGTGTGTGTGTGTGTGTGTGTCTGTGTGTGAGCGTGCGTCTAGTCTACGTTGGCCCCATGGAGCGGGCCCCCAGGATGACCCCTACCTGGTGACGACGCCGGCAGGCCAAACGCGGGAGAGGAGGAGAACGGGGGTTGGGGGGGGGGAGGGGTTGTAGGGGGGGGGGGGGGGGGGGGGGTATTGTTCCTGCCCATGCGTGAGTGAGGAGCCCAGGGCCGACGGGCAGAGCTTTGTCCCTCCGACCAAACAAGTCTCGCTGCCCGATTACAACCAGCCCCTTCACACAGCGCGGCCTCCCCCTATTACAGCCATTAGCTCCCTTTCAGGCATATCAAAAGCCCTGTGTGATTGCCTTCACAGCTGTTGACTCAGGCTTTTATCCGTCAGGTTTATTCCCCCACCCCCCCACCCCCTCCCCCATCCACGTGGTTAACCTGCCTGCGTTAACCTCGGTGCCCGAGGGGTCTGAGGGGAGCGCTTGTTTTGGCGGGAGACAGCGGAGCGTCTTGATCCGTGTCTTGTCCTTTCAGTCCTGGAAGGCACGCCGCTCGCAGGGCGCGGTGACATGTCGCCACCTGCGTCCAGGCTGCCCCGCTGTTGTTACTCTTCTCCAGTCAGCCGTGGGCTTATCAGCCGAGAGCTCCTCTTCCCGGCGCGGGTGAGGCACATCCTCCGCCTTCAGCTGTGAAGAGAAGGAGGGAAAGGAGATAAGGAGTGCCGAAAATTCCTTCCTGAGCCAGATAGCAGGGTGCAAAAAAAATATATATAAAAAACTTCCTAAAGAGAAGGAGGAGGAGAGGAAAAAAGAGCCTCCTCTCTTCCAGATCCCACAGCTTTCCACAGTAGCCGACCAAAAATAATTCGGACCAAAGCCATGATGAAAGACCGCGAAACTGCCAGCTTTAACTTCGGGCATATCTCCTCGGCATCTGTTTCCCTGCCTCATCGCCAGGAGTGTGCGTGTGTGTGTGTGTGTGTGTGTGTGTCTGTGTGTGTGTGTGTGTGTGTGTGTGTGTGTGTGTGTGTGTGTGTGTGTGTGTATGTGTGTGTGAGGGGGGGTCAAGCCAGTCACTGGACATGCTTCTTGAAAAACACGCAGGGTCCATTCTTAGAGCTGGAGTGCAGGGTCATGTCACGGGCCATGGAGGTACTTGGGAAGCAGCTAGCGTGTTTGTTTTTTGGATGTACTGTGAGTCTGAGTCTGGTGGTGCTACTCCCCGCATTCCCGCCCAGTCTCCAGACTCTTTACTTTGGCCCAGTCAGGCCTATGTTATCCCGGCCAAGGAAAATTAATTTTCCCCCAGGGAATAACGACCATGTTTATACATACAGTAAACGTGCAACTCTTTGACCCTCACGGGCATTGGGGAAATGGGGTCATGGATTGGCTTTTGGGACGGAGACTTTATCTTCAGAGATTGCAGCCTTTAATAACAGACTTCGGCATACTTTTAGGAATTTTAGCTTAGTGGTCAGGAAAAGAAGTTGGTTGAAGGATGGGATGTTTTTTTGTTGTATTTATGTTGACCCCTTCCTAACCCTTAAGGAAAAGCGAATTACAATGTACCAGCAGAAATAGGCAGCATGGGATTTTGGGCTGTCGAAGAGCAAACAACGAAGGCTGTTTTGCGTCCGCTGCTTATAGTCAGCTGTCTTATCAAACAAGGTATCAAGAAAATTCCATTGTGATTATTGTACACGCTAGAGCTAACAGCGGCAACATTATGCCTTCCTCAAATCGCTGTGGTGTTTGTTCCTGTCGCGCCAAACAATGTCCTGATAAATGCATCCGTTGGGAAGTTGGAAGTCATTTTTTCTTCTTTTTTTTCGCTTCCTACTTCTTTCGGCTGTTCCAGGGCAACACAGCGGGCTCTCAGTAAGAAATCAACAGAGACTCTATTCCGTCGGTGTCACAACCAATGAAACGTGAGACACCATTGAAGCTACTCCACGCCGGCGCCCGTGTTTGAGGTGAAAAGAGACGAGACGCGCAATTATTAGAACGCCTACAACGGATCTGAAATTACACCGCAGCGCAAGAAATACATGAATTGACATCATGTTTAATTCACAGATCAACAGAGATGTGGGTCAACAAGCGCTCTCTATTTTTTCCCTAACGTTTAAGGCGAATGGATGTCAAATTAGAGTATCTGAGACAATTATCCCAGAGTGTGACAGCGCAGTCTCTCGCTGAACGACTTCAGATCCCTGTGTTGTCCATAAAGATGTTGATTAAATATGACTGCTCCGACGCGCCTGTCTGCCCGTAGGGAGGGAAGAGGGAGGGAGGGAGAGCGAGAGAGAGATGAAGTGAGAGGGAGAGAGAGGGAGGCAGGTTTGTTGTCAGAAGCAGTGAACGAACATCTTCTCATGGCCTAATCTGCTGCAGTTAAGGGGGTTTTAGGTGGTAATGCCACTTAAGTGGCTCAGACTTTTGGGATCCTGTCATGATTACATCCTGGGCGGCCATGCCAGACACACCTTTATTTCCTAATCTGCTTGAAATGTCTTCGGAGAGAGAATCAGAGCTACTACCTCATGAGTTACATTTGAGGCTGGAATTTGCATTGTTCAGTATTTATCTTGTTGCAGCCTCACGCTACCGGGAGCTTTCTCTCTTTTTTTTCCCTTCTTTTTTCCCCTTTTCCTTTTTTCTTTTTGAAATAAGTAAAACCCTTTTCAACTTGACAGAGGTGAATGGGTTGTATGAATTTGCATTCGTTTAGGGAAACACACTCGCTGCTTCTGGTGTTATCGTGATAGCAAATCATGGGACATGACAGCTTGGCGTTGCCTGGTTTCAAGTTCTAAACGAATAACTTGATTGTGCGCGCACGTCCATTGTTCCCATGTATCATTAACGGGAGGTTTGTTAACTGTTAAGCAAAACATGGCTGACAGTGTCATTGTTGATCATTAGCATTCCGCATTTCTTCTCATGTTCCTATTGTGTAGCGCAGTTTTCTCCTCTTGTCTTCAAAGCATGACAATTAACAGCTTACAGCATCCCCCCCCCCCCCCCCCTCTCCTCCCCCCTCCGTCGGCTTCCTCCCTCTGTTCATTCCCTCGTTCACTTGGGAGGACGGAGGAGTTGGATGGAGTGAGAGCGGCCTGGGTGGAGAGATGCCAAAAAAGAGGGAGGGAGGGAGAGGGGGGGGGGGGGGGGGGGAGAGGGAGAGGGGGGGGGGGGGGGGGGGCATGTGAGTGCGGAGCTCGTAGAATGTCAGCGCACTTTCACGTTCACCTGTTGATTGGCAGCTGAACTGTGGGAGCCCGCTGCCACACACGGCCACAGACAAAGAGGGGCCTTGGCACTGCAGCTGTTACAGACGGGAGGAAGCTGTTGGCTGGGGTGTCGCTTTGTTCAATGGGGCTGGAACACACACACACACACACACACACGCACACACACGCGCACAGGCACGCACACACACAGACACACACGCACAAGCACGCACACACACAGACACACACGCACAAGCACGCACACACACAGACACGCACGCACGCATACCCTGGGCATGCACGTGAACCCACTTTGTACACACTAACTGTATAAGCACATGCACACACGCACGCACAGATACACACCCGTATAATAGTTACATACATACACACACATTGTGCAAGAACGTGCATGCACGCACACACACACACACACACATACACACACACTCATAGTATAGTTATTCACACACACACATTCATGCACCTCTTCCCATACATTGTAAATCCCCAACCTTTCACCGGAACTAACAGGCCTGTCCACGCCGTTGACAGAAGCTATAGCCATAAAGGACACCTTGTCTTTGTGTGCCTCGCTCCAGCTACTCTGTCGGTGAGCTGAGTGCCACAAAGGATTGGCAGTCTGAATGGCTTTAGTGCCGAATATCTACTGTGTGTGTGTGTGCGCGTGTGTGTGTGTGTGTGTGTGTGTGTGTGTGTGTGTGTGCATGTGTGTGTGGCTGCCTGGTTGCCTCAGGCACTGAAACATGTAGCATTGCGTCAAGATAAACAGACCCGCCCCTCTGTGTACATGGCTCCCAGCCATAGGTCTAACGCTGGGAAGACAGACAGACAGACAGACAGGCAGGTAGGCAGGTAGGCAGGCAGACAGACAAACTGACAGGTAGACAGGTAGACAGACGGACGGACGGACGGACGGACGGACGGACGGACGGACAGACAGACAGACAGAGACACAGCCAGACAAACAGACAGGCAGTTAAGCTGAAAGGCATCAGACAGGCAGTCAGGCAGACGGACACAGACATACAGAGAGCCAGTCAGACAGACAGACCGACAGACGAAGAGATAGGCAGTCAGGCAGACAGACAGGCCGACAGACAGACACAGACAGACCGGCAGACAGACAGCCTGAGAGTCCAAATGGAGGTTGTGAACGTGGGTCGTTGTCTAACACACACAGCACATTATGTCGGCGGTGCTAAGCCCCCCCCCCCCCCTCTTAGAGCTCCGATTATCGTTGCCATATCATGTTGGACGCGGCGACGGCATAGTCACAGCGTCGGCGTAGTCACAGCGTCAGCGGGCTTTTCCCCCGGCTTTGTGTTCGCTGTGCTTTTTGTCCGTCAGCACTTTCTGAACTTCCTTTATTTCACAGCCGGTAAAGCTGAACTGATATCAGTTACAGCGACATTAAAACGCTCCGCGGCTTTTTACACTTTACGAGTGGGAGAGCACTTTATGCAGTGGCTTTGCAGGAGCTTCCCTTCTGACGAGTGACATCGAGGGGGGGGGGTTTATTCGCGGAGGGCTCAGATGATAGAATATGACGGGGGTTCATAATTGAGTTGTCGGAGGCGATACTTCGCTCCTTGGAGTCAGCCATATTTTTCCTCACCCATTATTAGCCAATGAAGTGTGGTGGAAAATCCGTCATCTCCCGTTGGAATACCAGTCCGACACATCTTCTGGAAGTTATGTATGTATATATATTTTTCCCCCGTTTCTCATAAACACACACAAACACGAACGGGGTCGAGGGCGGAGGGGGGGGGGGGGGGGGGGTTCACCCTCCTGGGTGTTGCTCTGGGGCCCGCCCTGGCAACGTGCTGACGGACAGCTTCTGCGTCCTATTGGGAGCGCGCAGCAAGGCGGAAGCAGGAAGCTGGTTCTTGGTGACATTGAGTCAGGCAGGAAGAGGATGGGAAGCAGCGCTGGGACCGGGAGGGAAGGGAAGCTCTGTTTGATATCGCCGGCACACAAATGGCTGATATGGTGGAACGTGAACAGTTTACAGCAGGATGACGCCGCCTGAATGCTGGAGCCTGAGCGATAGAACGGATAGAGAGAGAGAGAGAGGGGGGGGGGGGTGTAGAAATAAAGCGTTCCTTCCTTCTCTATTGGGAGGGCCTTTCGTTCCAGGTCCCGGCTTCCTACCTTGG
>CM030174.1:5582226-5599726 GCA_017639675.1 Aplochiton taeniatus | reverse complement strand
TCTTCATCCGGGGGGGGGGGGTCGTCCGTAGGTCACCGTGACCTCGCCGTGACCTCCCCTAGCTCACCCCGCAGGTGAGAACGGTCATATCGCCCCCCCGGGATAATGGATGATTCTCAATGTACGCATGCTTTAGGGGGCATGCGCTGGTTCCCATGGTGACCGCGGTCAGCCCATCTGCCTTCCCATAATAAATCAGGGCACAGTTTGCTGAGTTTCACAAACCTATGTTTTCCTAAGAACTAAGGGAACCAACAGTGTCAGTGCACGTGGAAGAACACGGGCAGAAAAGCAGCGCCGACTTAAAAGCAGAGGAAGTCGGTTGTAGGCCTCCGTGGTTGTTTGACAGTGTGTGTGCGTACGTGTGTGCTGGTGTATGTGCGTGTGTGTGTGTACGTTTGTGTGTGTATTTAAGTGTGTGTGCGCGTGTGTGTGTGTGTGTGTGTGTGTGTGTGTGTTTGTGTGTGTGTGTGTGTGTGTGTGTGTGTGAGAGGAACCGTACGACTCCAATGTCCTGGCAGGGTTCTCCGGACACGACGGCCGGGCTCACAGGAAAGCAGCCAGGGCATATTTTCCACACAGACCTGGCCAGCCCCCCATCCTGTGATGGGGGGAGGGGAGGGGAGGCGGGGTTCACACAGAACGAGCCAGAAGGCAGGAATGTGCACTCCAGCCAGTCAGCCGGTCAGCCAGTCAGCCGGTCAGCCAGTCAGCCAGTCAGCCGGTCAGCCAGTCAGCCAGTCTGCCAGTCAGCTGGCGCGCCACCTCTCCAGCTAACCAGCCGGACAGGCTCCTCTCTGCCTTTGGGACCCATGTGGAAGCTGCTTCTCCCCCTAAGCCGTTTGAGGTGAACCTCCACACAGCCGCTGAGCAAAGTGTTGAGCTCGTGCACACATGGAACAAAATCCAGCGCGTGTATTATTCATATCCGTAGCAGCAGTGACTTGGAAGGAGTGTGTGGCGTCCGGCGGTTTTAACTTTGCCGGGAGCCAGACTGTATGGCTACTTTGGGAAGGTTCTTGGAAAACCCCGAGCTCTGAGCGGCAGCAGTTAGCTGACGAAAATGTTGAAGGGAAAGAAATTGCCGCTTAACCCAATTTAACCCCGTTTTTTGGGGGGGGCGGGGGGCTCCTGGCTGCTGCTGAGGCCACGAGTGTGTAGCGACTTGGCCTACTTCTACCCTGCGCTCTGCCTTTGAAACGGAGCCACACGTTCGATTCATTTATCTATTGCGAATCGTTCTCACTGGCGGCACTCTACGGCCCGTCCGCTTTGGGAGATCTAAAAAGTGAAACTCTCTGCCGCCTGTCTGAAGCTGTGGGGGACTCGGACCCGTTAGCCGCCATCTCCGTTGCACACACACACACACACACACACACACACACACACACACACACACACACACACACACACACGCACGCGCACACGCACACGCACACACACACACACACACACACACACACACACACACACACACACACAGATTCCCCTTTGCTAATGCAGCACGGGTCTTACAGACTCACTGGATGTGGCGGTAGCCTGTTTTCCTCTGCGCGAGCTAAGCGCCCCCCCCACCCCCCCACACTGACAGCCGCGATTACCGCCCGTTCGGAAAAGAGATTGGTCCTAAGTAACTCGCCGCACACTTGATTCCGGACGGTTTTATCGCCCCTGATGAAATTAGGGAGGCCTGCCTGGCTCGGGGCATTGGCAGCTTTTGTGTGTGCGAGTGAGAAGAAGAGAGGGAGACAGGGTGGGGATGAAAGAGAGTGAGAGAGGGAGTTACTAAGCAGACAGAAAAGAAAGAGGAGGCTTTCAGACGGCTTTCAGACAAGGACCGAGGCCTGAGTGTCTGAGGTAATGTCTCTGTTCCGTCTGTGGGACCGAAACCAGCCGGCCAACCGGCCCTTAATGTGTCTGAGTGGGCTTGTAGCGGTGCGACCACAGAGACAAACGAGAGAGCGTGATAAGAAAACTACAATGCCCAAAAGGCTCTTCCTGTAATATCATCATCCCGATCAACCGCTATTCATCAAACTCCATTACCTCGCTCTGTAGTTCATAATAAGCCGAATCCTTCCACAGCAATGTGTTTCCTGGCAACGCGGCATTCTTATGAGACCATCTCCCGACATTAAGAGATTACCGAGTCACACAGTAAAACACATATAATTAAACACCTTTGTGTTTACTTTTCCCTTCTCCGCGACCACCAGAGGGTTAAGCATGGCTGCGTTTGGCCCGCCTCGGGCTAACTGGCCTCTAGGCGCCGAAGTCCTTCTGGCCTCTCTGTTATTGACACGGTGCAGAGTCTGCTGTGTGTCTCCCCCCGACCACCAAGTGACCCGCGGGTGACCCCCCCCCCCCCCCGGGAGAACTTCAGACAGTGCGAGGGAGTCGTGCTGTTCGCTGCTCAGACGTGTGTGTGTGTGTGTGTGTGTGTGTGTGAGAGAGAGAGAGACAGAGCGAGAGGGAGGGAGGGGGAGGGAGAGGGAGTGGGAGAGGCAGGGAGACGACAAGTGCGTGGGAGGCGTGGAGGAGCGGGGTCACCGGGGGTTAGTTGGCCTCACTCCTGTGGAGTGTTTCCCTCTCATTAAATCCCACTGATATGAGACAAGGCTGCCAGGCCTGGCTGTCCGTCAGCCTCTCTGGGGGGGGGGGGGCTCAAAGCCCACTCTGAGTGGGCCTGGAACTAGGCCCCGGAGCTGGGAGATGGAAGGGCTCTGGAGATGGAGCTGGGGGGGGTAAAGAGCGTTGGATTTGGATCGGGGGCTTGGGGATGGGGGCTTGCGCTGGCAATCCGAGCGGGGACTGAGGCGGCCATTGTAGACTGGAGGTGGGAAATAAGCATAGTGCTGGTCATACTGTCTGGCATGTGACAACTCGTGGCCTGAGGGCTCTCTGTGAAGGTTAGCGTGCGTGTGTGTGCGCGTGTGTATGTGTGTGTGTGTGTGTGTGTGTGTGTGTGTGTGTGTGTGTGTGTGGAGTCAGGAGGAGGATATCCTGTGTGTCTATGGAGGAGTGTGGCCCTCTGTAAACACCATTAACTCTACAGGGAGGCTCCCCAGGACAACAGTGGTGACGGGTAATTCTGCGGCTCAGTCTATAAATACTAAACGGACAGTGCGTTATCGTAAGGCTACCATCAGTCACCCACACACACACACACACACACACACACACACACACACACGGCGGCCTGATTGTCCAAAGTATACTATTATGTTTGACTGTGTAATTTGAGAATGCGGTTCTCGCCCTGACAGGATTGTGACTGGGTTGCCCTTTGACTGTCAGCTCTCTCTCTCTGTCATGTGCTACACACACACACACACACACACACACATACACACACACACACACACACCCGTGTTACGCCACAGTGATCAGACACGCTCTCATGTTAATTGGATTGGCAGCTAATTGATTTTAACACACACAGAGCGAGATGTGACAGACCCAGCGGGCATAGACAGGCATGAGAGAGACTCAGCGTGTTTGAGTGTGTGTGCGTGTGCGTGTATATGTGTGTGTAGGCGTGTGTGTGTGTGTGTGTGTGTGTGTGTGTGTGTGGTGGCCTAAGCTGACCCATCCTCCCCATGCGTTTTTTTTTTAGTTGGAGAGCTGATTTAGGACCACTCACTAAACATCCTCTGTAAGCCACGGCATGCGATACATCAAAGGCCAAACTGATCCTGGATCCGGGCCGTACCTCCTCTTGATGTCCGCCGGCGTGTGAGCGCCGCTGTTAGCTCCGGCTCGCTAGCCCAGCCGGTACAGCGCATCGGCTGTAATAATCATCAGTGTGTGTTTGATGGAGGGGCTCAGAGGATGAGTGGCGTCCCGCCGCGCGCACCGTCGGCTGGGTTTACGCCAAGCTCAAACCAACCCCCTCCACACACACACACACACACACACACACACACACACACACACAACCCTTCCCAGCTACTGTGATTACAGCGCCAGCCCTTCGGCACACACCCCAACACACCAACAGTAGACGGGTAGACAGAGAATTGGATGGGATTACTTTGACTGTCTCTCTCTCTCTCTCTCTCTCTCTCTCTCTCTCTCTCTCTCTCTCTCTCTCTCTCTCTCTCTCTCATTCACTCCGTCTGAAAGCTGTTATGCAATCCTATTGGATTCTCCAGTCGTATGTGGCGGCGGCCCGCTGAGTAAAGTACCAGCTGCCTGCGCTGTGTAATGAATAGGAACTCCAGAAGATATGCATTAGGAGCCCCAAATGATATGTGTACTGTAGGAGATGCTTTCTTTTCTTCCTCTCAGGCCTCCTTTTCTCTCCGGGTGCCAAGCTGGGTCTGTTCCACATAATAGGGGATGTGGTGGCTGGCCATCTTGGCTGACTGCCTGACTGACTGACTGGTAGACTGACTGACTCACTGGCTGGCTTGTTGACTGCCTGACTGGCTAACTGGCTGGCTATCTGGCTGACTGACTGACTAGCTGGCTGACTGACTGGTAGACTAATTAGCTGGCTGGTTGACTACCTGACTGGCTGGCTGGCTAGCTGACTGCCTGACTGACTAGCTGGCTGGCTGGCAGGCTGGCTGACTGGCTGGCTGGCTGGCTGCCTGACTGACTAGCTGGCTGGTTGACTGGCTGGCTGACTGACTGGCTCCTTCTGGCTCTGCCTCCTTCTGAAGCAGCTTGTCATTGAGCCGGAGTAAAGCATGTCATGGCTGCCTCTTCTCTCTCTCTCTCTCTCTCTCTCTCTCTCTCTCTCTCTCTCTCTCTCTCTCTCTCTCTCTCTCTCTCCTCTCTCTCTCTCTCTCTCTCTCCTTCCTTACTTCCCCGTCTTCCATTCATCTTCCTCTGTCATTTTCTTTTCCTCTCACTGTTTCTCTCTGTCACGCGGCCTCTTTGTCTGTGCATTGACTCGGTGTCTGTTTTTATCTCTACCACTACGGTCCCCCTGCTCAGCAACCCATATGTCAGCTGCACTCGCCCTGATGGGACAGACCATTTAGCAGAGGGTGATGTGTGACTGACCGGCCGGCCAGTGGCGGCCATTTTCCTTGATTTCGGCTTTGTTATGCCACTGTCATCTCAATGGCTGGAGAGGCTGACACCATGGGGCCGATTTGGCAGCCATTAATCAAAGGATTTGGTGCTGATTATTTGACAGACGGTTGGTTTAAGCCGCCGCCGTCTTCCTGATTGGCTGGCTGCGAGCTCGGGGTCATAGTCCGTTTTGGGCCGAGAACAGCTGGCGCCTGATAACCCCTCCGCTGGGATAGGTGCTAGATAGTGAGAGCAAACACACACACACACACACACACACACCCTAACCAAAGGAGCTCCCTGTCCGACTCTGACCCACATCAGTTGGCCAAGTTTGGCTGGATGTCATCCTCTTCAACCCCCCCCCCCCCCCCCCCAACACAGCTGGTCCTCTTCCTCGCTGTGAACACTTTCCCATAGCGTGTTAGCTCGTCGCTAACCCGTTTTACATAAGCGGGGGCGGGAGCTAGGGGGGGGGGGGGGGGGCCGTAGCCGCTCATCCGTTGTTTCCAGTCTAGTCCGCACGGGACCAGGAAGATCTCTGGCTAGCTACAGCTCAGGCACACAAAAAAAAGACCCTCTGGCTTCCCAGCGCAACAGCTGCTACCTGCCGGCCGTGCCACATTCTTCACATCATCGTGGCCACTCGCCTGCTTCTGCTTTCCGCTTCATCCGATTCCTTTCAGAAACGGAGACTGAGCGCTGCGGCTTGGTGGCGGCTTGTTAGCGCGTAGTTCACTCCACCAAACGAAAACGTCATGTGGTGAGCTTTGAAGTAGTCGATTGGTGGAATTGTCGTGGTTACTTAGGTTTTTTAATTTGTTTGGTTGTCATTGGGTGGAAAATGCGAGTCAAAGTGTCAAAGCCTAAAGCAAATACTCCACCTAGGTGTTGTTCGTCTTGTCCTGTTTGAAGGTTTCGCAACAGTGATGTAAAACAAACACGTCAGGGAACTCGGGGTCGCCCCAAAAAACAACAGATTTTTCCATTTGGAGCACATATCTAAAGTAGAGATGGTGGAAAGTCATGATTCCTAGAGAGACATGTTATATTAAGGGAATTGGCATCCCTTTTTTCCATGGTATTATAATTTCGCTACCTGTATCCAATTATAAAACATACCATACCCTTCTCATTAGTATTGTTACATGCAACATAACATGTATTTTCAGACGTTTCTTCTCGAAGCACCGTTTGCTAGTCCCCAACGTAAAAAAACACACACACAAAACACACACCGCAGTCAGACATTTCACCTTTCATCCCCCCCCCCCTCCGTCCTTCATCGCGCACTTTCGCTCCACCGTAACTTTGCCTTCTCTAAGTGACGCGGCTCATCCCCCGCTTCGGGAACACTTACGGCTGATGAGACGCGCGCGCTGTCAATCAAGGCGGCTAATTCAATCGCTGCCGGTGGTGAGTCGTAGGGAGCTCTCTGATCCCGTGGCCTCCGGTGGCACTCTGCATTCCGTGCGCGCGCCCGCGTGTGATTCTCCACTGTAGAGGGTTCCCTCACGGTTCGCCCCGGCCCCCTTTACAATTTAGATTTATGGAAATGCCGCCTAATGGAAGGCAGCCGTGGCGGGCTGACTGACAGCTCTGATGAGACCCTACGCCAGCCTGGAGTGGGGCCGTGTGCGTCGGGGAACGACGGCGCGCAGATGAAGACGCCGTCGTCTAAGACGCTGTTAGTTGTGCCGCCGGAATTGGGTGTGTTGAGGTGCGTGCGCGCGCGTGTGTGTGTGTGTGGGAGTGGGGGGGGGGGGGGGGGGGCGAAGTTTTACGCATGCGTGTAAATACGTGTGCTTGACTGATATGCGACACTGTAAATTAATGTGAGACTGTGTACGGAGAGGGGGAGGGGAGGCGAGGGGAGGGGAGACGAGGAGGCAACACCTATTACCATAACATGGATATTGCAGCCTCTCTCCGAGGCTGTCGTAGGTCTCTGAGTGCAACGCCACGGAGCACGTTCACTCAAACCCAGCTGAATGGCGTGCGTCGCCGGGACAGCGAGGCGGGGGCGTCTCGGTAGCGGCACCAGGGGTTAAAAAGGGGCCAGATTAGATCCGCACGCCCTTGTTTGCCTTCAAGGATAAGCGGCGGTTATGCTGACACACGCTAATTCTCGTGTGGTGTTGACAAGCTTTTTTTTTTTGTGCAGCGAGGAGAGAGGGATTGAATAGATTTTGATAGGCTTTCATTCCAGTAATAATTTCCAAGAGGCTGCCGTTGCAGAAGCTATCAGGCTGCATTCAGTCGGGGTTGCGTGGAGCAAGTGAACGGCCCTCCATGCCCTAGAAAGCGTGGCTGTTCAGTCTGCAGTGGTTCAGGCCAGCGGGCCTGACGTTGGTCACCACACCACCGCAGGAAAACAATGGCCTATACGAATCGCTTCGTTTGAGTGCCCTGGGCACAGCCTAGGAGTATACCATTACTAAATGAAGACCAAGTTCTTTCACTATGCTAAATTGGCCTCCTGCTTGAGTCACAGCTATGAGCCTAGTAGAGAGCATTTTCAAACATTAACGCGAAGAAGCCGTGCCCGGCTTTCAGGAAAACCGTTTCGACGGCAATTTACCCAAGAGCAGCATCACGCTCCTTGGGGAAGGGTTCGCTTAGGTCATAACGACTGATTATGTACGCATTTCGCCCTACCATGTTATTACAGATATCCACTGGTTGTTTTCCCCGAGTCCTGAGTTGTTTCTTGGCTGTATTCCAACGTATGGCGTTAGTGATGAGGAAAAAACGCTGTCAGAGAAAGGAAAGAGCCGCCTTGCACCCCCGCACAGAAAAGCAGCTCCACTGAAACGATAAGAGCTACTGCGGGGCCTTGTGGTTTCGGCGGGCTGTTATCCCTCCGCTCGGGCACTGGGTTGTTTTCCTGCGGTGGCCGGATAGATGGAGGGCTACATGAAGGGCGAAAGTCAAAAAAAATGAAAGGATGTTTTGGATAGGCGTAACGGAGGGGAGAGGGGCGAATGGACGGAGGGAAAGAACAAGGGATGGACAGAGGGAGGAACGGCTAGGTTGTTTTGGAGTATACTTGGAAGAAGACAACCGGAGAAGATAACAGCGTGCTGAGAGAAGACAGAGCAAACAGCCAGCTCTCGAGGAGACAGAAGAGAGCCGTAAAACTATAACTAGCCCAGGTCCTCCCGAGAACCTCTCATTATCTCCAGCGAGGATGTCAGCGCTGAAATAAAGACTAATGGGCTAACCTCTCCTGCTAATCACCTTTTTATAGTCTTCCATAGAAGAAGACCTCCCTTCAGGGGAGATTAAACTTTCTATTTTTATCATCAACCCCCCCCCCCCCCGGGCGCTGACGGATCACTTTCCAGCCAATCAGAAAAGTTCCAGACACTTTTTAAACCGCTTTATTTTTTATTTTTTTTTTGGGGGGGGGAGGGTGGGGGAGGGTAATTAGGGGCCTTTAATTATTTGGTTATTGACTTGTTTCCGAGTTGGCTCTTTGAATCGTATCCGTTCTATTTAGGCGTAGGAGATTTCAGGCTTTACATTCATCATTCAGGGAATAACAGATTAATCCGAGGCATGAAATTCCGACGTGTCATTTTTTCCCCCTGCCTATCCCACAACAATTAATTGGATTTGACGGCGTAACCGGATTCCGGTTTATGTTCTTTATCTCCTGGAATACAATTGCTGTAAATATGAATTTAGGAGATCAAACAAATTTGGCGGTATTGTTAAGAGGCTTAGCGGGGGGTTGGGGGAGGAGGGAGGCGGGAGGTTTGAGAGGCACAAAGGGTAGAGGGGCCACTTCTCTGTTCCGGGTTCACTCGGGGTTAAAAGCCCTTCTCCGAGCCTCCATCTCCGGGGAAGCAGCCTGTCCGCAGCAGCCCGGCATGCAGGCTCTGGTAGTCTTCACACACAATATCGCCCCTCGATGTTCGGATCCTTTTATTTGGGTTTCTAATCGTCTTTTCAGAAGCTCTGCTCCGACGGATGCCGTGCCCCTCTCCTCGGCCAGAGATAATCTGCCTCGGTGCAGCTTCCTGCGCTCGTCGTTGGCCTGGGCCCCCCCCCCCTATGCCCGCCCAGTGGTCAGGGGGGGGCACCGCCAGCGTTTGGGCACAGGCGCCAGGAGCCAGCCAGGCTGACAGAGCGCAGTGGCCACCAGTGGGACGCGTTCGGTTAGCGGGCGGGCGGGCGGGCGGGGCGTTGGTGGAAAGCAGCTCACGGTCAAAGCCTGCCAACGCACACTTCTCTGTGCCACGCTATCCATTATGGATGGGCAGCTTTGCGGGGGAAACCGACGTGTCTTTCGCCGAGCCGCGATCCCCGCTGCCACGCACGTGGGGCTGCGGCCGTCTGTCCTCCGTCTCCCCGGGCTCCCTGCAGGCCTCACGTGCCTGGCAGAGAGGTGGTCGGGGGATCGGTCGACGGCGCACGCCATCCACTCCTAAGCAGCGGGGACCAACGGAGAGAAGGGTGTGCCTGCCGACACAAAAGACGAGAGCTTGGCCTTTGGGCGGCGCAGCCCGGAGCCAAAAGGAAACATTCGGCGAAGTGAATTATGCATTCATAGTGTGGGCACCGAAGGATTTCTCAGCAGTGTTTTGTAAGCCGTTTGTGTGATGTAATTCCCAGAGTAGCTGACATTTGTCAGCCGGCCAATACATCGTTCTGCGTCTGCACAACTTACACGGCCGTAACGTGTCCCACCAATCAAAGCTGTCCCACCAACTGGGCTGGAGAAGCAGAAGGTTTAGTGCTGCAGCATAGATGGCTCTGCTGTGGGTCCGGTTGCCATGCCGATGGAGCCGTGAGTTAAGCAAAGTAAAACAGGGCTCGTGCTGGGAATATTTGCATAACAACTGCTGTTGACTTCCCAAAGTGCTTTTCGCATCGCAGAGCCGAGCCGAGCTGAGCGGAGCTGCACCTTGCCGGTCTGGTTCCACACCCACCGTGGAAACGTGCAAGAAGGGATACCGTGCACAGGAATGATCTAGGCCATGTCAGCTCTCCAAAGGCAAGCGCAAACCGTGCTCATTTTCATAGGCAAAGCGTGGCCTGAATGAAAAGGTACCTTTTGTTCGAGCTCCCCGCACGCACACTTCAGTCCGACCGCCGAGTCGCTCAGGCATAACCCAAAAATCCCCCTTTATTTCACTAGGTTAGTGGGTGACTGTACGGTGGGAATCACAAGCCCGGGAATTAACATGTCAGTCTCCTTTCCCGGTAATTCCGGCTCGGGAGCCAACAACGAAGACACGTCTTCAAACAAAGAGCAAAGCGGGCGACAACAAGGTGGATGTCGTTCCACTTTGGGAAGCAACCGCCGCACCGGCTGCATAATGAGAAAAAAGAAGAAGAAAAAACCTGTCAAGTGGGACAAAAAACAAAGAAGAAAAAAGAGGCGGCCAGTCCAAATC
This sequence comes from Aplochiton taeniatus, assembly GCA_017639675.1. Classification (NCBI taxonomy): domain Eukaryota; kingdom Metazoa; phylum Chordata; class Actinopteri; order Galaxiiformes; family Galaxiidae; genus Aplochiton; species Aplochiton taeniatus. The sequence continues at coordinate 5,589,296 of CM030174.1, read as the reverse complement.
AAAAAAGCCTCAAGCCTCTCTCTCTCTTTCTGTCCCTCCCTTCCCTTCCCGGGCAAAAGCTAAATTAACGGCCAACCTTTGAGGAGTCACTTATTCACCCCAGTCGCTACGCTCCTTCTCCCCCCTCCATGCTGCAGATGTCGCCGCTGCATGAAAAGAGAGCATATATATATATATATATATATATATATATATATATATATATATATATCCCCCCCCCCCCCCCTCCCAAGGGAGTGGGAGACCCGAGATGGATGGCAGTAATATTTATGAACCACCAAGGGGGGTGGGAAAAAGGGGGGGGGGGGGGGGGGGTTGAGGAGGAGGAGGGGGAGAACCAGGAGTGCTTCAAAAGCCCTAAAGGCCAAAAGGCTGCAGGGCTGGAGGAAAGCGCTGGCTCAGCGGGGGGCGTGAGGGTGGGCGTGAGGGGGGGGGGGGGGTGATTATTCCCTCCAGGGGGATCTGCTTTGCACCTTCAGCGTGTGTGACCAACTCCCAAACACTGGGGGAGTGAGGACGGACGGCTGGGGTTAGAGAAGGCAGGGACCTGACAGCCTCTTCCACACACACACACACACACACGCACACACACACACACACACCCCAGGCCAGCCCCTAGCAGCGCTGACAGTTTTATGGCCCCCGCTAATATAGTGGCGGTGGGAGCCTGGGCGCCTCCCACACCTCAGATCCACGCGCGGCCCGCATACGGCCACTAACAGCTTGACTGGGGCCCAGGGAAGAGCCACATTTATGGGCTCAGGGATCGATGCACTCCCCAGGAGTGTATTTTAAAGTCTTGGCTGAGGAGCAGAGCGGTTGATCACCGCTGGAGCAATAGGGAGGGAGGGATGGGGGGAGGGAGGGAGGGATGGGGGGAAGGAGGGGAGGGGGGGGCTCCAGAAGACCATTACAACATCTCTAACAAGAGGCGATGGAAAGGCAGGTCTGAGGAGTGGAAGGCCAGTGATGGAACATATTGCAGGGCGGACCATGGTGTCGCCTCCCCTACAACATTAACACCCCCACGCCAACGCGCACACACACGCACACACACGCACACACACACACACACACACACACACACACACACACACACACACACACACACACACACACACTCTCTCTCTTCTTTTCAACCAAACACATGCTAATTTTTGTTCCGATTATTCCAGACACATCTCTCGCCCTTGATACGCCGTGCCCTCACCACCTCGGAATGCAAATGGCGGAGGGTGCGTAACGAACGTCGAGGGGCACGTTACCCGCCACCCCACCCCGTCCCGTGCCTCCGCTTGCCGCCCCCCCCCCCCCGCGGGCTGCACAGTAATTACCCTTGTTGGATGGCTACGCCTAATCATGCTTGATTTTGGGGATGCGCTGACATTGTCTCCACTTGTTAGCCCCTGACGCCGTGCCCATCTTGATGGAATACGCCGATAAAACACACACACACACACACACACACAGCCTGTGTGCCTGATGGAGTTGGAGGGCGAGCAGCGTGCATGTGGAATACTGTGGCCTGCTTCATTTAAAGATGATTGGTGTGGCGCCTGTGATTAATCCCGCCAGTAGCTGATCATATCAACGGGAGCAAAATTAAATAAAGGGATGAAAACGGGAATAACATTTGTTCGGAATAATGAAGGGGAACCACAACTTGGATTGCAGGCCCCAATTTAAAGTCAGCTCAGAGGGAGGTGTGTGAGGCAACTGGCTCCCAATTTGTTCTCACTTTGTTCCAGTAATAAGAACCAGACCTCCCCTTCCAGTGGACGAGATAATTGACTCCGGGGGAAAAACTGGGAAGAGGGGGCTCCGTGTCTTGATTTATGGTGCGGGGGGGGGGGGGGCGTTCTTTGCAGACGAGAGCCGGAGCATAGTTACATAAATTGCGGACCTTCCCTTGATGTATGTTTTCACAGATAGATTGGAAAAGAGGAGTGGTAATATAGAAGAGAGAGAAAGAGAGAGAGAGAGAGAGAGAGAGAGAGAGATAGAGACAGAGTGTGTGTGTGTGTGTGTGTGTGTGTGTGTGTGTGTGTGAGTGTGTGTGTGTGTATGTGTGTGTGTGTGTGTGTGTGTGTGATAGAGAGAGGGAGAGAGCAGAAAAGAGATATTTTGTGGAGGACGTAGTTCCTTAAAGTCGAGGGTTAGAAGGGGCATGACACTAGTAGATGATCTGCTCTCTGAATAGTCTGGTGATGTCGTACTTATATATATACAGTATGTATATATACACACACACACACACACACACATATATATATATATATATAACAGTGTGCAGCGATTTACACATGAAGAAATCATTTCATCATCAATAATAATGTAGCTTGGATTAAAATGTATTCACATAGATGTGGTATGTTTTTTCCGTATTAATATTCATTGCTGCACTACACAACATTCCTAAATGTTGCTTTGTGAACATGCATTTTTTATGTTTACAACTACAAGATCTAAAAATATAGTTTGGGGCCTTCAGGGAAATAACACACCCCTTCCATGTAATAAACCGTAGATGAAGGCGGCGAGGGTGACTGTTTTCCTGGGATGTTGATGTTGCAAAGCCTGAATGGGATGACTCAGTGAAGTGTGTACCTCCACGGTGTCAGCGCCTCCCGTCGGTTTCTTAGAAGCCACGCGGGCTCAGTGTTCGTCTGGGACTCGGGTCACTTTCATTTCCGGCTCGGTAACGCGCCTGCTTTCCTGCGTTGTCCCGAAGCCCTCGTCCAGCAACTCCTTTGGAATGCTAAGAGTCCGCTAAGAGGCTTCCTCCCATTGTTTGTGGTCCGCATGCTCCTCGTTCCACAGGCCGCAGCCTGCTGATTGGCTGAGGACAACCTCTGACCGATGTTTTTTTTTTTCCAAGCCTCAGCATCACTAGTGAAGTGTTTTTCGCTCACATTTTCCTATTGACCACAGTGTGAGTCACTCCCCTCTCAATCTAATTCTCTCTCCCTTTGTCTCCCTTTCCAGAAACATGTGAAGATCCCTGTGACCACGCCAGCTAACCGTTAGCCCTTCAGAACACAAAAGAGGAAGGCCCCCTCCTTCTTTCTCCCACCTCTATTTCTCCTCCCCTCTGCTTTCGACCTAGCGGGCCCGGCTGTCAGACATGAAGGGCCAGCGGGTTTCGAGCAGGACTTTACCCCTGAGGCCTAACCTGGGAGCAGCGCTAGCCCTGTTAGCCTGTTGGCTCCTAGCCTACCCCGCGGCTAGCGGCGGACAGCCGACCTTCGCCAGCTTCCACCCAGAGCGCCGCGAGTGGGCCTTCAACCACCTCACCGTGCACCAGACCACCGGCGCGCTCTACATCGGCGCCGTCAACCGCGTCTACAAGCTCTCGGGCAACCTCACCATGCTGGTGTCCCACGACACGGGCCCCGAGGACGACAACAAGGCCTGCTACCCGCCGCTCATCGTCCAGCCCTGCTCCGAGCCCCTGGTGGCCACCGACAACGTCAACAAGCTGCTGCTCATCGACTACTCCCAGAACCGGCTGCTGGCCTGCGGCAGCCTCTACCAGGGCGTCTGCAAGCTGCTGCGGCTGGACGACCTCTTCATCCTGGTGGAGCCCTCCCACAAGAAGGAGCACTACCTGTCCAGCGTCAACCAGACGGGCACCATGTACGGGGTGATCGTGCCCTCGCAGGGCCAGGACGGCACCCTGTTCATCGGCACGGCGGTGGACGGCAAGCAGGACTACTTCCCCACCATCTCCAGCCGCAAGCTGCCCCGCGACCCCGAGTCGTCGGCCATGCTGGACTACGAGCTCCACACGGACTTCGTGTCGTCGCTCATCAAGATCCCGTCGGACACGCTGGCGCTGGTGTCCCGCTTCGACATCCACTACGTGTACGGCTTCGCCAGCGGCGCCTTCGTCTACTTCCTGACGGTGCAGCCCGAGACGCCGGACAACGGCATGTCGTCGGGCGGCTCGCCCAGCGACCTCTTCTACACCTCGCGCATCGTGCGCCTCTGCAAGGACGACCACAAGTTCCACTCCTACGTGTCGCTGCCCGTGGGCTGCGTGAAGCGCGGCGTGGAGTACCGGCTGCTGCAGGCGGCCTACCTGGGCCAGCCGGGCCGCGTGCTGGCCGCCGCGCTCAACATCAGCGCCCAGGCCGACGTGCTGTTCGCCGTCTTCGCCAAGGGCCAGAAGCAGTTCCACCGGCCGCCGGACGACTCGGCGCTCTGCGTCTTCGCCATCCGCGACGTCAACGCCCGCATCAAGGAGCGCCTGCAGTCCTGCTACCAGGGCGAGGGCAACCTGGAGCTCAACTGGCTGCTGGGGAAGGACGTGCAGTGCACCAAGGCGGTGAGTCGAGCCCTGCCACTGGGAACGTTGAAAGACAGTTCTATGCCGTAGCAGTCAAAAGTGTGGGCACACTTTTACCATTCACTTGAATGAGAGAGTGTTTCCAAGCTTTTGACTGATACTGTGCGTAACTGAACATATTTATTTATTGAAGGAATACGTCCAGAATATAATATTCCATCAGTATATATGCACAAATACTAATGTTAGGGCCTTGAGTGAAACTGAATAACAGTCATTCTATGATGTGCAATAGAAAACCTCTTCCCCAGGGATTTTCTTATTGTGTTTTTCTCAAAACACTACAGTATTACAGCATTGTTTATTATTTTTGCCGTGTGTGTCCACCATGTTTTTCTTCTGGAATTGTATATCAACCTCAGAGCATTGTGTAAGCCCTGAGCTCATCAGAAACCCATATACCATTCCTCAATGCAAGGCCTCCAGTGTCGACAGCTGTGGAATGAAGCCAGACTTCAATCACCCACATTTCCACTCACAGAGAGAGGGTTGCATCAGCTGCCATTTTAATTTGAAGAGCCAGTAGAATGTATCATTTACTTTTTTCTATACTCAAGCCTATTCTGTTGAGGTTTAACCCTACACATGGCACGTATGGGCTGCTCCTCGATGTTTGGGAAACAGCGGGGCAGTGACGTTCCAGGGCTTTCCAGCGACCTGGGAAACCGCAGTGTTGAACGGAGGCAGAGCGGAAGCATTCGACAATAACAAACAGCGCAATCAATGTAAATGCCTTTTGACTGCTTCGCGGGAGGCACTTCCCGTTCTCATCCTCGCAATACGTGTAATTACGGGTAATTGTTTGGCAGCTCTGATACGGGGTGAATAGCCACTTTAAACCCTATCTCAGTCAGAGATATTCACAAATTATTTTTCTTGGCAACCATCAAAGTGATAATATTCTCTTCCAGCACAATACAAATAAACACGCTTTTTTTTTCGTCGAGTAACGAAAGAGAGAAAGAGTGCAGCCGAGCTTGCTAGATCTAACGACAGTCTCTTCTCTGTGAAATCTTACTCTCCAATATAAGGCCACATATCTCCAGTACTGTGTCAGTCCCAGTTACGCTTTTCTATTTGAGTTCGGTCCCAGGAGGCCACAGTCCGCTGTGCTTCTCTTCTTTAATTGCTATTAGGAATTAAAAGGGGAATTATGAGCCACTAATGACAAGCTAAGTGCATGTGATCTGCATGTAGAGCGCGAACGTGCGTGCCCGCTGGTGGCTGCGATGGACTGCGTGCGTGTGTGTTGGTGTGTCACAGCCATTCTCATGAATTGCTGTCATTTCTTAATTCCCCCCCCCCCCCCCCCCCCACTGCGTCTCCGTGGGCACTGATAGGCATACTAATGACTCTACCCTGCGTCGAGGGAGAGGAAGTTGACAAGATATTCTTTTTTTGAGGGGGTTTAAGTATATTTCCTTCATACCCTCATCTCTGATTAAAGAAAATGGCTCAGCCAACCTTTGCGTTAATCCCCCTAGGGCCCTCTATTGACCGCGATTATTAACGTCCGTAAACTTCCCATTAGCGCAATGTCAGAGGTGATGGTCGGGTGGCGGGAGACGCTGTCTAGACCCTGTAGACTGGGCGCCGTTGGGTTTCAGTAGCGCTGCTGGCGACGAGCTAAGACGGCTCTTAACTCCGAGCCTCACCAACTACTATGGTAGTTACCGTTCGCCTGAGTCTAAGGATACATTTCTCTCATTCCCTGGTGGATCCGTGCACGAAGCATCGTCTACGTTTACCGTAGCTGGGCGTTTGGTTAGCGAGTTAACTTCCGCTATATTTTGGTGACACCTCAATGTTTAGTTTTCGTTAGAATGATTCAGTTGCATTTTGAACTGCTCCACTGCGTCCAGTTCTCCGTTGACTGTACTAGCCAAAGAAGCACGCTTCACGGTTTACAACCGGAAAGAACCTCCTCTAGCTCATTGATTGAACAATAAATCAATATAGTTTAATGGTTAGTGCAGATCAGTGCCAATGACCGTGGAAGTCTCAGAGCCTGTACAAATTACATTTAACAGCTGGATATGTCAGGCTAAGCAACATTGGGCTTGCTGAAAACCTCCCGCTTTCAGAGTCATGGTATTACCTCCTATTAAAGCCAGAAGTTTTTGCGTGGTTGACCCCCCCCCCCCCCCCCCCCCCCCCCCCCCCCCCCCCCCCCCCCCCCCCCCCCCCCCCCCCCCCCCCCACACACACACACACACCTATGTTTTGAATGAAGCTGTCTTCGAAGTAGATCCTTTTAGAAATGATTCCTGGGCAAAGACAGTGTGAAGGTTAGCCTGACCCTAGAGCGTAGTCTTTGCAGGTTATTCTCCACCAGCTAACAGCTAGCGGATGATCTTCCCTCCGCCCCCTCCGGCCCAATGTTTCCCCCACCAGCGGGAGGCTGGCAGCATCCGAGCGGCCAGCCCTAATGATAGCCCTCGGTCGGACTCTGCTGCTAAAGACGTTCTCCCTCCGTGTTCCCTTACAGAGCGAGCCTGCAGCCCGAGTCGGAGGTTGTGTGAGCTGGGGCCGCAGGCAGGCAGATAGACCCGCACAGCACCCAATCAAAGATTTATCACCCCTGCCATCCTGTCTTCCTCTGTCTGCAGGCTTCACGTTGTCCCTGGCAACTGGCTGTGTGCTCAGGAGTTACGCTAGACTAGTCTTTGGGAAGAGGGCTGTGATCTCTTCTGAAAAAAAAAAAAAAACTGTCTGTTAGAAA
>CM030174.1:5557226-5577226 GCA_017639675.1 Aplochiton taeniatus | reverse complement strand
TCGTACCTGCCTCACACACATACACACACACACACACACACACACACACACACACACCACACTCGTGGCTGCCTCACACACACACACACACACACACACTATCTTCTGTCTCCTGTCTATTCCTGCTTCCTGGGTTGCGATATGAAAATACACGCAAAGCTAGGGGCCATGTCTGCGTGCTTGCTGCCACACCACCACCGTCTCCCGCGGAGCCTCGGGGCCGTAACCACAGTAACGCCAGCACAGAAGGGAGGGGTGAGGGACCGAGAGGGGCCACGTCACGCTCCGCCGCTCAAACCTGGATAGGGCGGCACTGGGGACAAGAGGGAGGCTGGGGCTGGGGTTGTGTGTGTGTGTGTGTGTGTGTGTGTGTGTCAGCGTGTGTTTCTGCATGCGCGTGTGCAGGATTGTCTGCATGTGTATGCATATGTGTGACTGCGTGGGTTCCACACATGTGTGACTATGTGTGTATCAACGCGCGCGCGCGCGTGTGTGTGTGTGTGCATCTGCCACGGTGATGGGGGGAGCCAGGCCCCGCGTGCTCCCCTTACCCCAGCTACCTCTCCCTCTGCTGGGGGCTGATAAGCTGCTTCCAGGGGAATTCAGGGTAGGCCGGGGGGGGCAAAAGGCTGGGGGTGGGGAGTAGAGGGTGGGGTGGGATGGGGGGGAGGGTAGAGGGTGGGGTGGGTTCACGTTAAAGCACAAAGACACAGCGTGACGGGTCCACTGGGAGGGGGGGGGGGGCGCGCTACGATTTGCCGCCTGCCAGGTGACACGGCACAGCTCGCTGGAGCATCCAAACATTAGCCGGGGCTAACCACCCCCCTGGAGCATCAACGCTGACGGAGGGAGGGAGGGAGGGAGAGAGAGAGAGAGAGAGAGAGAGAGAGAGAGAGAGAGAGAGAGAGAGAGAGAGAGAGAGAGAGAGAGAGAGGAAGGAGAGAAATGGGAGGAGGAGGTAGAAGAGACTGTTGAAATGTGAATTTAGTACCGCCGAGGAAAAGCTAGGCCTGCACCACTGCCTGTAATTGGATTGGCTCCTGTCCCAAAGAACCCCCCTATTCCCCCCTCCCTCCCTTCCTCCCTCTATCCCTCCTCCCTTCCTCCCTCTATCCCTCCTCCCTTCCTCAATCTCTTGCATCCCTTTTCGATCCAGGCTCCTCTCCTCCCTCCTGCTCTCTCCCACGTTCCCTCTCTCTCCATTCTCCCTCGCCTTCCCATTCTCTCCCTCCGTCCGTCCCTCCTCTCGCAGACTAGTTCCTGCCGTGTGTGTGTGCGTGTGTGTGTGTGTGTGTGTGTGCGTGCGTGTGTGTGTGTACGTGCGTGCGTGCATGTGTGTGTGTGTGTGTGTGTGTGTGTGTGCGTGTGTGTGGCTATTTTCTGGACTCTGCTGGAGCATGGCAGTGCGTTGGGGATGGGGCGGGGGGATTTGCAGCCTCTGGCAGCTCTTTCCTGGCCGGTCGACTGAGGAGGGTCCTGGTGTTATGGGGGGTGGGGGGTGGAGGGGGGGGGGGGGGCTGGAAGCACGCGGATGCTGGAGTGAGGAGAATATAGATTACTAGGGTGTGATGGACTGTTCAGAAAATAACATGGCGTGTTCAACATGTATTGGACATGGGTTCCGTGTACACGTCACACACAATGTCCGATTAATACGTGTCTTATTTGCACCAGGGGGGCTGTCGATTGACTGTGTCAAAAATAACATTGTGTATTAAATATGTATTTGACGTGGGTTGGATTGCGTGTGCTCGACACGCACAGTTGTGGGAATACCGTTTCGGACCCGGTGTGGATTCTTCAGCGGCCTGTGGACTCACTCCGCCACCCCCACCTCTTCCATCTTCATCGCTGGCCAGATCCTACGACCTGCCCGGCTGTCTTCAAACCGCCATTGTGTTCACTTCACTATGCACATACCTGCATATCTTTTTATGTGCTCGTCATAAAAACTCACTAGGTCTATTATTAATATGTCACGCGGTCAGGTGGAAATTCAGTGACCCCCAGCCCAGGAGCCTCCCTGACTGAGTGTCATAGTTTTACCGGTGGTATTAACACAGAGATACACACACGTAGATACACACACACAGTCACACACACAGACATTAACACAGAGATACACACACGTAGATACACACACACACAGTCACACACACACAGACATTAACACAGAGATACACACATACACACACACACAGTCACACACACAGACATTAACACAGAGATACACAATCATAGATACACACACACAGACACACACACAGACATTGTCACAGAGATACACACACGTAGATACACGCACAAAGACACACACACACACACACACATTGACTCTGCTGGTTCAGCGCGGGCGTCTTGATTACCTAAGCATCATGTGAATCGGCCCTTGCTGCGTGCGGCCATGTGCAAGAGTAAATATAATAGTCACCCAAGCTGGGGTTTTGTATCCTACACATTAGCCTTTGAAGAGCCTTGTCTGGCTGTGTGTGTGTGTGTTTCAGGGAGTTTGTGTGTGTGTGTGTGTGTGTGTTTGCCAGAACAGATCTGACCCTGTCCCAGCTGTGACCCTGTGAAGAGACCCACACTCTGCTCTCAGCCTGCCGTAGGTTCCTCTCAACACAACCCGAAAACTCTCCAGTGAATAATCCAACATTTGGTTTGGACGAGCCTCCTGGCAGCTGCCACAACGGCTCAGGTGTGAATGTGTGTGTGTGTGTGTGTGTGTGTGTGTGTGGGTGTGTGTGTGTGTGTCTGTGTCTGTATTTATGTCTGTGTCTATGTTGGTGTTCGTGTTTGTGTGTGTGTGTGTGGGTGTGTGTGTGTGTGTGTGTGTGTGTGTGTGAACTGCGTGGCGAGCAGGCACCAGGCCCACTCACCTGGCCCCCGACATGTGCTCCGTGGCGGGGCGGGGCGGGACGGGGCAGACGTGCGGAGGTGTGGAGGTGTGGAGGCACCGGGGCGGACAGGAAGAGAGATGGCGGTGGGGAACAGCTGACCAACACACTCAGAGGGAAGGGAGAGTAGAAAGGTTAGGACTGGCCAGCAGCTGCTCCCATGCTGGTGTGTGTTTGTTTGTTTGGTTGTGTGTGTGTGTGTGTGTGTGTGTGTGTGTGTGTGTGTGTGTGTGTGTGTGTGTGTGTGTGTGTGTGTGTGTGTGTGTGTGTGTGTGTGTGTGTGAGTGTGTGCGTGCGCGTGTGTGTGCGTGTGTGTGGATGTGTGTGTATGTGTGCTGTGAGCTGACTCAAAAGGGAGAGTGTTTTGGAGAGCAGTATATTGCCTGTCGTCCCAGGGAAACACTTTGCCTGCATGCCTGGCCCCTGGCCCTGGTATCTGGCCCCTGGCCCCTGGCCCCTGGCCTCTGGCCCCTGACTTTAATTATATTAATACTAACTTTAATTTAAGAGGTCCTTTCCACTATCCAAGGACTCTTTGCATATAAAAGGAAGCATTATAGTTAATAGTGAGTGAGTGAGTTAGGTTATTAGTGAGTGAGTGAGTGAGTGAGTCAGTCAGTCAGTCAGTCAGTCAGTCAGTCAGTCAGTCAGTCAGTCAGTCAGTCAGTCAGTCAGTTACTTATGTTATATGTTAGTGAGTTAGTGAGTCAGTTAGTTAGGTTATATGTTAGTGAGTATGTGAGGGAGCGAGTGAGTGAGTGAGTGAGTGAGTGAGTGAGTCAGTCAGTCAGTTACTTATGTTATATGTTAGTGAGTTAGTGAGTCAGTTAGTTAGGTTATATGTTAGTGAGTATGTGAGGGAGCGAGTGAGTGAGTGAGTGAGTGAGTTAGGTTATATGTTAGTGAGTCAGTTAGTTAGGTTATATGTTGGTGAGTTAGTGAGTCAGTTAGTTAGGTTATATGTTAGTGAGTATGTGAGGGAGCGAGTGAGTGAGTGAGTGAGTGAGTTAGGTTATATGTTAGTGAGTCAGTTAGTTAGGTTATATGTTGGTGAGGTAGTGAGTCAGTTAGTTAGGTTATATGTTAGTGAGTGAGTTGATTGACCCCGTACTCCTTGCTCCTGGGTTGGGAGGGTCATCTGGTCCTGGGGCTGTCCTGGTTTCCCTCCATGACCTCCAGTGGACACTTGGTTTCCCTCCATGACCTCCAGTGGACACTTGGTTTCCCTCCATGGCCTCCAGTGGACACTTGGTTTCCCTCCATGGCCTCCAGTGGACACTTGGTTTCCCTCCATGGCCTCCAGTGGACACTTGGTTTCCCTCCATGGCCTCCAGTGGACACTTGGTTTCCCTCCATGGCCTCCAGTGGACACTTGGTTTCCCTCCATGGCCTCCAGTGGACAAGGAGTGAGGAATGCAGAGACAGAGGAGTGAAAAGACGGATGGACGGGAGAGGAGGAGGGGAAGGGGGGAGTGTAGGATCCAACGAGAGGGAAGCGAGCAGAAGGGGGGAGAGAGTGAGGCTACAGGGAGGAGGGTGTCCCTAGCAACAGCTGAGGCCCATGGCAACAGCTGAACAGAGCAGCTCCTCCTATCCCGCGAGAGGAACGCAATGCTATGAGCGAAGCTCCCCTTGGAACCTGTGTGTGTGTGTGTGTGTGTGTGTCTCTCTCTCTCTCATACACACACACACACACACACACACACCATACATCTCTGTCTCTCTCTCTCTCACTTTCAAACACACCATACATACCATACACACACACACGCATGAACACACACACACACACACACACATATATATACACAAAACAGACACAATGGACAGACACACATATAATTATACACTAGACACACACAACACAGAAACACACAGGCAGAATAGGGTTGTACATGAAGTTATAAACCCCTTTGTCTGTTGAGGTGACCTTTTGCGCATGGTCATGCCTCATAACATATCTCATAATGGGGAGGGAAATTAATAACATAAATGGTGTTAAATTCCAATGTATGGGAATCTTTACTGAGTAACTTACAATGGCCTTCCGCTGGCTTTTCACAGAACAATGGCACCAGTTTAAAAAACGCAATTCTCTCTCAGTCATAATTGCAAACTGGTACAGTTTGTTTTCAATCATAATAATTTGTCGCTTCCCGGCAAATGTCTTCTTTTATCGTGACGGTGACATCACTTGAAAAACTAAAATGATTTCAATTTACCCCTGCTGAGCAAATAATTGCATTCTTTTGTTAGAATGGCCTTTGCTTGACTGGGGATTTATGAAGCCGACTGGATTTATGAAGTTACTGCTTGTGAAAGCTGCCGTTGTGCTTTTTTTCCTGTCTCACTGACAAATCGCCATCGCCCCGAGAAGGTGATCGGCCATCTTTTGACAGCTGTCAGTTTCTTCCAGAATTGCATTCCCTGGTCTCCCCGCCAACCGCCCGCCCGCACACAGGCACTTCGCTTCAAGATAGTTGGCAATCTTCCTAATCACGTCACCCTAAGCAATTCCGCTCCAATTCGCCCTCCAGCGGTAACTGGGCGGCCGGGATCGCTTGTCGAAATTGCCCCTCGGCAGAAAAGGCTCTGTCTCGCATCCTAACCGGCCCGGAACTCCAGAAACACCCGCTTCTCCTGGAAAAGAGGCTTGATGGGAAGTCCCAGAGCTACTGCCGTCTCTAAAAGGGCACCTTAAGATGAATGAAGCCCCGCGCCGCTACCTGAACTCCAGACTGGCCGTGCAGTACGCCCGGCCTCTTTGGAGGTGCCAGCAAAACACGTGTCCAGGCCTCCTGAGCCCGTTTGAGGAAGCCCGGGCTAACGTGAACGTCCGTGAGGGTAAGGGGGACTTGGCTTTGTCGGATGAGCGTCCTCTGACATCCCCTCCGCGAGGCCCCGGACGCCGCAGGAGGAGCGGCCTTGAGGGAGCCTGCGTCCAGCGAACATCAACGGCCGTGGAGGCGCTCTCCTTCCAGCCGCGGAAACCATTAGCCAGGGAAGTCGGACACGCTAAGGGCGCGCCTGCTAAGCCGCTTACTCGGCAAAACGGGAGAACTGGAGAGCTAGAGAGCGAGAGAGAGAGAGACAGGGTGAGAGAGAGAGAGAGAGAGAGAGAGAGAGAGAGAGAGAGAGAGAGAGAGAGAGAGAGAGAGAGAGAGAGAGAGAGAGAGAGAGAGAGAGAGAGAGAGAGAGAGTGTGTGTCATGTTTAGCTCTCATCTTTCGGGGAGGGAAGTTCATGGGGGTCGAGTGGTGCTGCTGCTTCATGTTTACTTACTTACATGTGTGCGTGCGTGCGTGTGTGTGTGTGTTCACGCGTGCAAGAGTCTGAGTGAACTTATGTGTGCCTTCTGTGTGTGTGTTTGACCTTGGTGTGCCAGTCTCTCTGTGCTAGAAGCTTTGTGTGTGTGTGTGTGTGTGTGTGTGTGTGTGTGTGTGTGTGTGTGTGTGTGTATGTGTGTGTGTGTGTGTGTGTGTGTTCTTCACTCTCACTCTCTCTGCCGCCTATGTCTGGCTTCTTTGCTCGTCACAACTGGTTCTAGCTGGGCCTTGGTGCTGCTGTAGAGCCACAGCTATTCTGAGGGGAAGAGGTAGTGGAGTAGTAGTCGGAGTAGTTTCTGTTCTCAAGCTCTGATGGCTTCCTCTTTCATGTAACAGTGATCCATGGGATAAAAAATAAAAATATATATCAAGCAAAAATAGATGCATCTGTTTGAATTAGATTCTCTCTCTCTCCTTCTCTCTCTCTGTCTCTCTCTCTCTCTCTCTCTCTCTTCCTGTGTAATATTTGTGGGTAAACACTCTTATCTGTTTCTGTCTGTCTGTCTGTCTGTCTGTCTGTCTGTCTGTCTGTCTGTCTGTCTGTCTGTCTGTCTGTCTGTCTGTCTGTCTGTCTGTCTCTCCAGCTCAGCCCATTACCATGATAGTGACCGCCCTGCAGTGATCTTATTACCCTCCTTCAGATAGCACTCTCTCTCTCTCTCTCTCTCTCTCTCTCTCTCTCTCTCTCTCTCTCTCTCTCTCTCTCTCTCTCTTTCTCTCTCTCTCTCTCTCTCTCTCCCTCCCTCCGTCATTCTTTCTGTTTTCTCACTCTCTTGTCTTCGAATCTCAAGCTCTTTTCTCTGCAAATGTCCTCAAAAGAAACAACCTTCCGTTACCCCACAGCAAAAGAGGAAGGCGGCCATAGGCTCCACCCTCCCGAAGGGTTTTTGCATAGCCCCTCTTTAGCCCGTGGAAATATACGAGGCTATTAAGTGTCTGTGCCAATGAAGCAACCCCCCAAAGACTTAATCACAAGCGGCCGTAAACATTTTGTGGACTGCTGGGTCATTTATATACTCGCCAGCATTGGTTCATCACACCAGTAGACCACTTTATTTTCATATTCATCATTGGCAAACATTATTATAATTTTTTTTAGAAACCAAAATTACCCTGTCGAGTGCATTGCGTAATTGGACTTAACATTGTGAGCGAGGTTAATTAACCTATCACTGATTACCGTATTTTTTCACCTGAGCAGGAGGGAAAATGGCATCCAGTTACCCCTGTATATTTCCCTGTTGACTGGCGTAGAAATGTGGTCAATTCCAGCGTTGTTTGCTTGGCCCGTGGTACATGTAAACATAGTGGAGAAAGGGAGTCAGAGTGGAAATTTGGAGGTGGAATGTGTACGGATAAACTTTCTTTTGTCCCATGCTGCCCTCCGTAGGGCCTGGCGGGCGGCCATGTTGTGCCTGTTGTTGCAGTCAATAGCCGTGCGGTTTCCTCTGCTCTTGGGTACAGCCTCATTAGGACGGGGGAAACCACATTAATCCTGGCCTCTGGCCTCTGGCCTCTCAGATCCATGTTTTCTTGGTTAGGCAGAAAGATTTAACGCGACATCATCAACCACTACATTCCCATTCGCTTTTCAATTTCCCTTTTTTTTTTTTTTTACTTTTACTTTTAGGGGGGCTGAAAAATCTTTCCATACTTTCTGGCAGCCGTGGTGGATGTATTAGCTGTTCACTTTCAACGCAAGACAAAGGCAATGTGTCCCGTGCATAATGCAACGTTAGTGGCGCCCCAGTTTGCCTGGCCTATCAATATTC
The DNA here is from genome assembly GCA_017639675.1 of Aplochiton taeniatus. NCBI lineage: Eukaryota > Metazoa > Chordata > Actinopteri > Galaxiiformes > Galaxiidae > Aplochiton > Aplochiton taeniatus. Next base: position 5,569,232 of record CM030174.1, on the reverse strand, counting down.
CTGCTTAGTCTGCAGCCAATACGCTCACCGCAGGGAGAACATTTCAAATTCATAGAAACTCTTATCAGGTTGTTACGTGGCCCCTATTGATCTGTTGCCGTGGAAACGGGCCCAGCGCAGAGCCGTTTTTTTTTTCTTCGCCTCCCTCTAGCCTGAGGACGGTGCCGCTTGTGCTCCGATGGCTCCACCAATAGGAGAGGGCGTTGTTGGCTGGTGGCTGTCGGGGCAACTGATCTCAAAAGTTTTGTGGAGTAATCGATGCTTGACTTCTGTTTCCGGTGTCGGTCCGTGACCTTTTAAAAAGAAACGACAACGAACGCTCAGTCTTCTGACCGACCTCGAGGAAGTCATCCGAACAAAAGTCAAAGATGAGGGAACCAAAACAATTCCACCAACAGATTAGTAGTGGTCTGTCAAATTAGATGTCTGGCCCCGTGCCAAGATGTATTGATTCGCTTAACAATGCACTCGAATGCGCAAGATAACTAGGACTAGCCAATTCATTACCGCCGGCGTTCGGAGTCCCCCAAAATTAGATACATTTAAGGAAGAGCAGGACAGGCAGGGACGAGGTAAGGCTATAGAACCCGGCTCGGTCGGACGGGCGCCGTTAGCTATTAGCGTTGCCTGTTTGGTTGTTTTCGCTCTTCAGGATTTGGAATCCTCACGCAGCTTCCCTCAGACACAAGCGGATCTGAATAAACACGTTTTGTGTTTGATAGCGCCTGCCTTAGAACCTTAGCACTTAGCACTCTACTTAGCAGCGCTGCTGCCGCCGCCGCCGTCTTTTTGGCTCGAGGACACAAAACAGCCGCGCTCTCGTCTCATTTTGAGGAAGGAGAAAAAACAAACACACACACACACACCATCCAATTTGATAGCGTCGCCTCACGCTCTGTGTGCTATCAGACACAACTCAAAGTTGGGCATTTTGGAGGGGGGTGGAGGGGGTGATGAAATACTAAACCGTCGCCCGCGTCGCGGCGGGAACGGGGACTCGTGTTTTCGTCTGATAGGGGGGACAGCTTTACGACGCCACCCCGGCTCACACTTCAGACGGCCATCATGCCTCTCTGAATCCAGGCCGTTGGCATGACAGCCTTGTTTTATGGCCTTTTAGCATGGCGACGGCTTTACGGCTGCCCTTTGATGTGAGGTGTATTTCTTTTGGCAGTTTCTTCTTTTGGTGGGGGGGGGGGGGGGGGGGAGATCGGCTTCCTCTGGTAGCCTGTGAGCCAAATGATGAAGAGAATGCTTGTTTTTTCGTGCCACCTCCCAAATGTAGATGTCCCGTCTAGTGTGACGTAGATTATATGTGCACTCTCTCTCTCCTTCTCTTTCTCTCTCTCACACTCTCTCTCTCTCCTTCGCTCCCTCTCTCTCTCCCACTCTCTATCTCTCTCTCTTTCCCTCCATCATCCCTCCCTCCCTCAGTCTGACCGCAGAGCCACAGAAAGAGGTTGTGTCCTAGCAGGTCGTTGGTCTATTGAGCAGGGGCACGGCGCTAAAGTTATGTCAATGTTTCCCACCGCAAGGAATGGCATCTGCCCTCGCTGAAGCCCTACCTGCTTATCATCTTATTAGCCGTAGGACACGGATACTACCCTTGCTCATCACTAGGACATTTTAGGCCTGTGCCCCTAGGGGTCAGCAGCAAAGTCCCCCTATCAAAGAACCTACCCTAGGGGTCAAAGGTCAGCCTGTCCCAGCAGGTCAAGCTGGTGTTCCTCATTGAATCATGACCGGTCAGCAGGTTGGGAAAACAGAAGACAGACTATACCCTCTCCTCTCCTCTTCGCTCCTCTTCGCTCCTCTCCTCTCCTCTCCTCTCCTCTCCTCTCCTCTCCTCTCCTCTCCGCTCCTCTCCTCTCCGCTCTGCTCCTCTCCTCTCCTCTTCGCTCCTCTCCGCTCCTCTCCTCTCCGCTCCGCTCCTCTCCTCTCCTCTTCGCTCCTCTCCTCTCCTCTCCGCTCCGCTCCTCTCCTCTCCTCTCCTCTCCTCTCCGCTCCGCTCCTCTCCTCTCCTCTCCGCTCCTCTCCTCTCCTCTCCTCTCCGCTCCTCTCCTCTCTGCTCCTCTCCTCTCCTCTCTGCTCCTCTCCTCTCCTCTCCTCTCCTCTCCGCTCCTCTCCTCTCCGCTCTGCTCCTCTCCTCTCCTCTCCTCTTCGCTCCTCTCCGCTCCTCTCCTCTCCGCTCCGCTCCTCTCCGCTCCTCTCCTCTCCTCTCCGCTCCACTCCTCTCCTCTCCTCTCCGCTCCGCTCCTCTCCTCTCCTCTCCTCTCCGCTCCTCTCCTCTCCTCTCCGCTCCGCTCCTCTCCTCTCCGCTCCTCTCCTCTCCTCTCCTCTCCTCTCTGCTCCTCTCCGCTCCTCTCCTCTCCTCTCCTCTCCGCTCCTCTCCTCTCCTCTCCTCTCCTCTCCTCTCCTCTCCTCTCTGCTCCTCTCCTCTCTGCTCCTCTCCTCTCCTCTCCTCTCTGCTCCTCTCCTCTCCGCTCCTCTCCTCTCTGCTCCTCTCCTCTCCTCACCTCTCTGCTCCTCTCCTCTCCTCACACTTGTTGAACGACTCGTGCGCTGTTGACCGGTGGAGTTGTGTCGCGTTCGATTAGCCCCGGCGTCCTTGGGAAACGGCCATTTGACAGGACTTAAAGCCCAGCGGTCAGCCAGTCCTCCTTCCTGGTGCTGGGGGGGGGGGGGGGATCGCCTACATTGCCGATGCCTTTTGGTGCATATGGCTCACACAGTTTGGTGCTGCTGGAAGCAGCTGTTGCCCCAGCAGGTTTTTTTTAAGCCTGTCGGCTAGTCGAGGGGGCTGGAGTGTCTTTGTGTGTGTGTGTGTGTGGGTGAGTATGTGTTTGCCTTTAAGTGTGTGTGTGTGTGTGTGTGTGTTGGGTAAGGTTCATTGGCCTCACCGCCTCTCAAAGTCTTCCGTTAGATAATACCGAGTATTCATACCCGAAGGCAGTTTCAATGGTGAGTAGACGTTCATGTTAGTTAGCGCTCCGCTAGGCCTCCTGAGGCATTGTGGGTCTAGCTAGCGTGCTAAATCATTAGCTGTCCCCCTGGCTGCCACGGCGACTGACCTCTGGATTGGTGTCTAACTCTACTCCCCTGACGACAAAGGGTCACAGATCCTATCAACAGCATTAGCGTGTTGATTCTCTTGAGGGGAAACCGCTTTCACCGAAGCGAAATTAGTTTGTTTTGGAAGTGTACGGCGCGCTTGGTGTTTCTGTGTGTGTGTGTGTGTGGGTGCGTCTCTTTGTGTGTGTGTGTGTATGTGTCTGTGTGTTTGTGTGTGGTTGTGTGTGTGTGTATGTGTGTGTGTATGTGTGTGTGTGTGTGTGTGTGTGTGCGTGTGCGTGTGCGTGTGCGTGTGCGTGTGTGTGTGTGCTCTGCTACATTCAACGTCTCTTGTATATCTTGGTCCCCCTGACCATACATTCTTTTCGCTCGGCCGTTATCTCCTGCCACACACTCTCACTGGGGGGGCCGCTGGCAAAACAGTGAGTCCGCATTTTTCCCATACCGCTGTATGTGTGTGTGGTATGTGGGGGCGGGGGGGGGGGTTGTTATGACTACGATCTAGTCTGAGAGGAAAGTGCGGTGTGGATCGGTTGACTCTGCCTGCCTCCTAGGTAGCCGCCCCCCCCCCCCACCACCACCCCTCCAGCAGTGTAAGGAGATAGGCCCTGTGTTTGGTCTGTGTCGCGCCGCAGAGCTGTCCACTTTAAAGTCAGACGCACTCCAACAAAGTGCCGCTGATCGGGTTAGCTGGGAGGCGCAGGAGTGTCACATTGCTCAGGTGTGGAGGGGGGGCCTTTTCACGTTGTTTTCTGAAAGGGGGAGTGGGGGTTGTAGTCCTTTAGTGAACTCCGCTGTGGAGGCGTGGTTGATCATGGTTAACCTTTCTCTTGGTATTTACTACCTATTTGTAGTATTGTTGTAATGGGGTATTGCTGTTGTATTCAGTACCTGTTCTGGGTCGATTGTTTTATAGCTCTGTTTTCGATGCCGTGGGAGTTGTAGTTTTATTTTTTTTTTTTATGGGTACAGCGGAGACCTTGGAACGGGACGAAAATCCATTCTGCCTTACGGTGTAGCAAGCACATTTTTGGATTTTTGGAGGATGTAGATATTTCATTTCCAAGGACGACACCGTTAGTCTGTCTGGAAAAGGAAAGAGGTCCTGAAATAATCCGTCCCTTTGGGAGCCACCCTGGGGAACAATGGCAGTCGGATGACTCGACAGGTTCTAGCTGGGCCTTGGTGCTGCTGTAGAGCTACAGCTATTCTGAGGGGAAGAGGAAGTCGTTTCTGTTCTCAAGCTCTGATGGCTTCTTCTTTCATATAACGGTGATCCATGGGATAAAATAAACAATATATATCAAGCAAAAATAGAGGCCTCTGTTTGAATTAGATTTTCTCTCTCGCTCTTTCACTCTCTCTCTCTCTCTCTCCCTCTCTATTTCTCTCGCTCTCATTTCATTCTTCCTCTCTGTGCCAGGCAGCAGTGATCCTGCTGCTCTGAGTCCCAGTCCTATATAAGGGTGGTGGAGGACGTGTCCTTCTGACCTGGGTATCTCCATATCAGATTGGTGGTAACACTCCGGGCTTAGACTGGATCAGCCCCGGAATGCTGGGGTGGCTCCTTCACGGCTTTCCTGATCCTGGAAGTACTGGGCCATCTCTCTCTCTCTCTGTCTCTCTGTCTCTCTGTCTTTCTGTCTCTCTGTCTCTCTGTCTCTCTCTCTCTCTCTCTCTCTCTCTCTCTCTCTCTCTCTCTCTCTCTCTGCCTCTCTGTTGCTCTCGCTCCCTCACTTCCTCCACTTCAATTTCTCTTTTCATCCCTCCTTCCCAGCGCCCTCTCTCATCTCCTGGCGTCTTCTCGGGAGAGTGCACGCTCACGTGGGGTATTTACCCTGAACTTCATAGCTTTAGAAATGGCGGTGCCGCCACAGACATGAAAACAAGAAGGCCTCGCCGCATCTGAGGGAAAAACAAAAAGCCCCCCGAAAAAACGCAAAAGAGGCAATTAAGTACAACTCAGCAACAAAGCAATGTAAAGCCGCCTCAAAAGACCGTCGCGCTTTAAGCTAACGGGCCCGCTTTCTCTCTCTCTCTGTCTGTCTGTCTCTCTGTCTCCCTCTGGCTCGCTCTCTCTCTTTCCCGCTCATTCACTCTCATTGTCGCTCGCCCGGCCTGTACCTCGTTTGGATGTTTCCGTAAGCCTTTATGCTTTCTCCCAGCCTAGCTTTAATATGCAAAGTGTTCGGCTTTCCTGTGTGTGTGTGTGTGTGTGTGTGTGTGTTTTGGGTTTGTTGTCGTAGCGAGTCTGTTTCGGATTACTGGCCCCCCTCAGCTTTGTCTTGCCAACGCGTTGGGGCCTGGTCTGGTCCAGATTGGCATGGTCTGGCTTGGCTTGGCCTGGTCTGGTCTGCCATGGGGTTTAACTGGTAGGGTCGGTCCTGTAGTGCTTGATTGTTTCAAGACGTGGCAGGCCTTTTTATTTTTCTGTTCCATATCTTCTACTTCTCCATTCTCTCTTTTCTCTCTCTCTCTCTCTCTCTCTCTCTCTCTCTCTCTCTCTCTCTCTCTCTCTCTCTCAGCCCTCTCTCTCAGCCCTCTCTCTCTCTCTCTCTCTCTCTCTCTCTCTTTTCACTCTCAGCCCCGTCTTTCTCCTGAGAAGATGAAAGCAGAGTTCAGGTCTAAATCCTGTCTCCCATGGGGCTCATTAACCTGGGTTATTCCCCAGCATCAGCTACCTGCTCCTGAATGACATAACTGTTATCTGGAGAGGGACAGGAAGTGGGGGCCCCTGGGGGGTGGGGGGGTGGGGGGGACAAAAAAAAAACACTTCCTCTCCTCGTCAGCTTCCAACCCACACTTGGGAAGAGCTACGGAACCCTTTCCCGCCGTAAAGGACACCTGGGCTTTGTAGTCCTAGGAGAGCGCACGCTGGCTGTAGTTCCCTGGAACAAACGGGGCACAGCCGCGTCGACACAAGCGATGGCAGCATCTCCTAACGTCTCTCAATGTCTCTGCGTGTTCAGCAGAGCGGGACGCCCCTGGAGGTGGAAGCAGAGGCAGCGGGGGGGGGGGGGGGGGGCTTAGCCTGAGGCCCCCCCCCCCCTCGCTCCGTCGGCCGTGCTCACGTCGGCAGCGCGAGTCCCTTTCCCTGTGAAAAGGCTAAATCTTGTTTGGGATGATGCGTCCCAAATCCGTGTTCCGGTCCCTAGCCGGGTTGCGGCTAATCTGCCTGGTCGGGGGTGAGGGGTTGGGGGAGGGAGGGAGGGAGGGGGGTTTAGTCCCTCTGATGCCCCCCCCCTCCCTCCCTCCCTCTCTCCCTGGCTTTGAAAGGGAGAAGAGAAGCTGAGATAAGCGGTGCAGCGAGGGCTGCGCTCAGCTAGCAGACAAACACACGCTTTACATTTGGGGGATGAAAGGCTGTGTGTGTGGGGAGACCATGGAGCAGCTTCTATTTCTCTCTCTCTCTCTCTCTCTCTCTCTCTCTCTCTCTCTCTCTCTCTCTCTCTCTCTCTTTCACTTTCTCTCTCTCTCTCTCTCTCTCTCTCTCTCTCTCTCTCTCTCTCTCTCTCTCTCTCTCTCTCTCTTCCTCTTTCTCTCTCTCTCTCTCTCTTTGTCTCTCTCATCAACCTCTCTTATCAATTTCAATTAAAATTCCATTTATTTTCAACGCTTTATTGGTATGACTTTCATGACAAAAACAATATTTCTGAAGCAATTAACAGCAGTCCACGAAATGTTCGATTTTTTTTCTAAATCGTCAATCAAAACATTGGATCTGGATTGTTACAATTCATATTGATTACAAGGGAACTGTAGCATGACATATCTTTCTTTCCCTGTATCGCTCCTTTGCTCTCTTTCTATGTTTCTCTCTCACTCTATCTCCTTCTGTCCTTCTTTGCCTGTCTCTTATTCTGCCTCTACGCTGTGGTCTGGATACAGGGAGATGTGCCACAGCGTGTGTCTGTGTCTGAGTGAGAGCCAGTGTCACAGTGACCCTGTACATTCTTCTCTTCCCCAACGTTTTCCTTTCTCTCCTTCCTCCCTTATTTTCCACCAACTGTCTTTCTCTCTCTCTCTCTCTCTCTCTCTCTCTCTCTCTCTCTTTCTCTCTCTCCCCCTCTCTCTCGCTCTCTCTCTTCGTTCCCCACTGTGTCTCTGTATCTGGTGGCATTAGCATATCACTGGTGTGGGGAGACTCCAGCCCAGCTCATAATGGCCGCTTAATGGTTCCCTGGCCTCACCACCATGTGAGCGGGCCCTCACAGTCCAGTCCACTGGAGGCCACATGGGCTGCTAGCGTGACCTTTGACATCCTCTGTGTGTATGTGTGTGTGTGTGTGTGTGTGTGTGTGTGTGTGTGTGTGTGTGTGTGTGTGGGTGTGTGTGTGTGTGTGTGTGTGTGTGTGTGTGTGTGTGGGTGTGTGTGTGTGTGTGTGTGTGTGTGTGGGTGTTGAATCCCGGGGGAGTGCCTGCTGGGCCTGATGTTGGAGAGCGTTTGTTTGTTTGACAACCTGAGAAGTCGAAGGCCCCTCTTTGAAGACAAGGGCCCAGAGACTTTATGAGGGCCGGATTAAGTGTCGGGGCTAGCATCATGTGTGAGGGGCCAGCTTCATTGGTGAGGGGCCAGCTCCATGTGTGTAGGGCCAGCTCCATGTGTGTGGGGCCAGCCTCATGTGTGTGGGGCCAGCTGCATGTGTGTGGGTCCAGCCGCATGTGTGTGGGGCCAGCATCATGTGTGTGGGGCCAGCATCATGTGTGAGGGGCCAGCTCCATTTGTGTTCGTATGGGCGTGCTGCAAGTATGCGAGTTTTCTGCGGATATGTATCTGAATGTTTGTGTGGGCGAGAGAGAGACTGTGTGTGTGTGTGTGTGTGTGTGTGTTTCTGAGCAAGAGACAGAGAGAGTGAGACTGTGGTTGTGTGTGTGTGTGTTTGTGTGTGCACAAGGTAGTCGAGTTACAGCAAAGGGGAGAAGGAAACTGATGTCAGGCGTCTGGAGAACCCCCCCCCCCCCCCCAGCACCCCCAAACCCTCCCACCCATCCAGACCCACCCATACACCCAATCCAAGGCCCCCACCCAGCGCAGTGCCCCGGGGGTCTGGTTGGAGGGGGAGAGGCCAGAGGAGCCGTTGGCAGGGCTAGAAGGCGAACACGAAGCAGGCGCGTCTCCCTTTTGACACGCTGGGTTTTCATCTCAAACACTTCCCCTTTCCCCGCCAGGCAAGCGATCTGCGCCTCCGATTACTGGGGAGGCCAGATGTGCTCTGAAGCGTCTCTCGCTCTCTCTCTGTGTGTGTGTGTGTGTGTGTGTGTGTGTGTGTGTGTGTGTGAGTGAGAAACACCAGTGCTTAATTAGACCTAACACGCGGAGCTGTTGGACCCTCCGTTCCGCCCTCCGAGTCAGGAGCAGAACGTGGCGACGTCTGGGCCCAGTCTCCTTCACGGTCCGGCTTTACCGCGCGACAGTCTGACCGCCAGACAACTTTGAGAAGCCCTCTCCAAACTCTCTCAAGTCTCTCTCTCTCCTCGTGTGTGTTCCGCCACCTATTAGGGCAATTACCGCGGGCACCAGGAAGGAAGGAAAAAAATCCAATCCTGGCCAAGTGCTCCTCGCACGGAAAGAGGTCCAAAGGAAGGCTGCGCTTGCCGGCGGCCAAGGCGCTAACAAGCTAGCTGGTTCGCGGCGAGCACCTCACTGGAACGGAGCCAAAAAAGCTTTCTGCTCATCAGGGCTCTTGTCGATGTAAAAGAGATTAGACCCAGCAGAAGACGCTAGCTCTTCGCCCGGGCACTTTGGTCCTCGGCCCGCCCCGTGATTGGTTTAGGCTCCTGGAGAGTAGCGAATGGCGTGGGGCCGCTACGTGATGACACTTCCTGTTGTGTGATTAGGTGATGTCCGTGTTAAGTTTCATGATTTGATTTGGTCCCCTGGTTTTGTGTGTAGTTTCGATTCCTGGTTTGGTTTCCCATCTATGGTGTAGGTCGATGTGTCATTGTGAAAAGGCTTTGTAAAATTGTTAAGTAAAGTGCTGTTGTTAGGATTTGTGCGAGTACAGACGTGCCTGTAGGTTCATACTTTTATTGGGTTCAGACTACACCCTTGAACTTGATCTGTGTGTGTGTGTGTGTGTGTGTGTGTGTGTGTGTTAGCGTGTGACTGACAGACACTTAAGTGCTGACTCAACTACTCCAGGTAAAAGCCTGGGACTGTGTTCTACAGCCTTTCCACACGCTTGTTAGGCTGGTTCTTAGTCTGGTTCTTAGTCTGGTTGTTAGCCTGGTTTTTAGTCTGGTTGTTAGCCTGGTTCTTAGCTTGGTTCTTAGTCTGGTCCTTAGTCTGCTTCTTAGCCTGGCCTATATATATTTTGTACTTCAGAGCTCAAGTTCCTAGTGCTAAAACAGTCGCTATGGGTGAATTTGTGATAGTCCAGGCTCCCGCTGTCATGAGCTGTATTTACCAGGGACCTGGTACCCCCTAGTTAAAATGGCCTCCTTCCTTTGGCCTGTTTTTCTGTCCCTCTCCTGCGAGTGCATCCTGGCGTCATTCCGGGGTACACGGCAAGGAACGCCAGAGGTGTCCCGAGCCATCCTTCCACCGGTAATTCATTAGCGCTCCTGCTGCGGGTGCCCCGGTTACCCGCGGCGACCCGCCTCCGCCAGACTCATCTTTTCAATCAGTCTCACATCCCAACCACTGATTGTCTCCATTGTTCGCCCGGATCAGGGGTGTGCTTTAGAACGCCACTCTCGTTCACTTGAGGTAATGTTGCTACATGCCCTTCCCCTGTGTGCGTGTGGTTAGTCTGTGTGTGTGTGTGTGTGTGTGTGTGTGTGTGTATGTGGTTGTGTGCACGGGCGGAAAGTGCGTTTATGGTTTGTGTGTGTGTGTGTGTGTGTGGTTAGTTTGTGTGTGTGTGTGTGTATGTGTGTGCGGGTGGAAAGTGCGTTTATGGTTGTGTGTGTGTGTGTGTGTGTGTGTGTGTGTGTGGCATAGGGCTTCTTAATTACGGCTCCCTCCGATTCATTAAGCGAGCGTCGCCCGATGTCGACGATGGAGGGTCTCTCGCCGCTCTCCTGGCCCCTAAGATTCCTCTCCTTCATTAAGACGAGGAGGAGCGAGGGATGGAGGGAGGCGGAGAGAGAGAGAGAGAGAGAGAGAGAGAGAAAGGGGGGGGGGGGGGGGGGGAGACGTGCCATGTAAATGAAAGGCGGTCTAATTAAGGCATCATCACACCGTAGGAACTATCAGGAGGCCACCTTGTTTCCACAGGCCCCCATTCAGCGCCGCGCGGCAGTTGATTGACATGAGGGCCTGCGTGTCGAGAGGTGTTTGTTATGCAGGCGTACAAGCACGTTGCGCCCCACACACACACGCACACACACATACACACACACAGACACACACAAACACACACATACAGAGACAGGGAGTGTACAGTTGGGCCAGTGGAATGTCCCTTTTCTACAGACCTTTGTTCTGCCTTGTTATTATATTGATAAGACCTGCGGAGGCCAGCCTGGTCCTTATTAACCCCCCCTCTCAGTCTCCCACAAATAGACTACAAGTCCCAGCTACTCCACCATTTCTAGGGACAATGGTTCCTTGTGCTTTTTGTAGTTGTCTTCCTGGCTAATCAACAGTCAGCACTGTTCTGTCTGAACGGAGGAGCCTCAAGGCTCTGTCTCCCACACTTGATCCCTCTTTATCTTCCCTTCCTCCCTTAATTGACTCTGTCTGCGCTTGTGTGTGTGTGTGTGTGTGTGTGTGTGTGTGCGTGTGTGTTTGTGAGGGTGTGTGTCCGTACCACAGGCCGCCCTGTCCTGTGTTTAGGACCTACCTTGGTGTGGCGACGCGGCAGTAGACACTGACTCACCGTGGAGCTACCCCCCCTACACACACACACACACACACACACACACACACCTCGGGTACCAGACGGAATGACAGGCTCCTCCTGGAGGAACTAGAGCCGGCGTGCGTTGTTTGGCACGGTGAGGCCAGGGAGAGGTAACCGTTTCCTGGGCTTAGCGAGGGATCAGCAGGGCGTGGAGGGGAAACCTGGGGGCTCCGTGGGAAGAGGAGATGTCGGCTACATTCCTCCACTCAGGGGGTGGGATTCTCTGCTGCGCTTGTTGAGAGCGATGCAGGAATGCATTTTAATATATTGTTTCGTTTGTTTCTGTTGTTCGACCATTACGCAATCGGAATGGACGTTAAGTAAGTCAACCATGGCTTCAAGGCACGTTTTCAACAATTTTGTCTCCATTTTGGTTGTAAAAGAATATGGCGTAATAATGACAATAAGTAATTGTTTTTCATACAGTAGGTATCACCTCTGCGTAAGGCTGTGTCCTGACTCCCCAGTGCCAGCTAAGAGGGGCACCCTCGGCTTGGGTGGAGCTCTGTTGTTTCATTTTACGTCTCCCCTAGTTCCGATCAAAGATGGCCGTCTCAGCTGACCCGGCTCCTTTTCCTTCTCAATAAGCCTTTGTTTGCTACGACCCTTCTTCTGAGACTAGCAGTCTGTTGTGTGGTTAGGACCGTCTCGGATGTCGACAGCGCCGCTGTGTGTCACAGTGTGTGTTCGTGCGTGTTCTGTGTGTGACGGTGTGTGTTTGTGCGTGTCGGAACATTCTTGTGGTGTTGCGTGACGAATGAGCTGTTGTTGCTCTGGCAGGCGTATTTCGGGGCACTCTTGGGGGGTTCAAAAGCCCCCTCTTCCTCCTTCTCAGTCTCCTCCTCCTCCTCTCCTCCTCCTCCCTCTCCTCCTCAGGCTCACAGGTCTGTCAGGACTCTGTGAGCCCCTTTTCACAGCACAGCTCTCGTCTGTCAACACGGAACGCTGCCCTGGCCCACACACACACAGGCACACACACACAGGCACTCGCTGAAAACGTGCGCGCACACACACACACACACACACACACACACACACACTGGGAAAAAAACACCATCCATTGACTAGTTGGATGTAGCCCCGGGGA
>CM030174.1:5544726-5547226 GCA_017639675.1 Aplochiton taeniatus | reverse complement strand
GACAGTTTGCTTGAATGCCGGTTTCATTGGCAGTAAATCTACCCTCTCCTAATGGTCTGTTTTGGTTATTTGAATTCAGGTGAGGTGGTTAAACTCGCTTTGGGATTAGTTTTGATTTACCGTCCTGAAGACATTTCTTACTGAATGGTAAACAGGCGTCACGCAAAACTCCAGCATGGCCAACGGCTGAAAACTTTGTTTATGCCACTTTAACTTAAACTCTTCATATAATACATCATCAGATCCATCCTCTCTTCTTCCTTCGAATATATTAAAACACGTTTTGTTAAAAAGATGACCACTCGTCAATTTGGAAACACAAAATAAATCCCCCCAATTCCAATTAGGTAATCTCTTTTTTTATTTACATGATTTTTCGGACACTAAAAGTGTCTGACATTTGGAGGAGCTGTCCTGCAAAATAGTGTCCGGCTGCAAAATACTGTCCGGGTTGCGTCATAATGTTGGGTCACAGTTCAGAGGTCACGCCACCTTCATTTGGGACCTTGAACAACAAACTGCGCTGCAAATCAGCTCTCGTTGCACGAATGTAACGCACCAGGAATCAAACTCTCCGAGTGGCTTTCGTTTTCCAGTACACACCACCTCCACCAGCAACACCACCAGTACCTCCACCACCAGCAGTACCATCAGAGCAGGGGTGGCCTTGTCTGTTTCGGAGGGCTAAGCAGATGGGGAATCATGTGGTCCAAACCCACCGTACAGGAAAGACCACCCCCCCCTACCACCCCCACACCACCGCCCTCCCTGACCACCACCCCCCTGACCAGGCCCTGGAGCCGTCTGCCGTGGACCGGGTCCACCTCCGCTGCCTTGGCCACCCTGTTAATGTGTTGCTGCTGCTAAATATAGCCCAGGCATTGTGCTGCCAGGGCTTAATTTGTTCTCTGTGTGTGTGTGTGTGTGTGTGTGTGTGTGTGTGTGTGTGTGTGTGTGTCTCACCGTGTGTGTGTGTGTGTGTCTCATTGTGTGTATGTGTGTCTCAGTGTGTGTGTGGTGCGGTGTGTGTCTCAGTGTGTGTGGCTGATTAGGTCTGATCTCATCCAGCCACAGAACCCCCGGCCCCAGTCGGCTTCGGTTTCTATGAGGGCTGCGAGGAAACAGGAAAGTGCTGACTCAATCACGTTGTAGGTTCAGACTTATGGCGGCGGAGAGAGAGACAGAGAGCCATGGAGATATGTAGAGTTGTTGAAAACCCCATTAAATCCGACCCGAATAGAGTTATTATAGAGCTGGCATATGGATTTGTGGCTTTACTCTGACTTTTGAATGCTTCTAATACAATGTTTATGTGTAAGTCTATAGGACATCTGTTTTGGGGGTAATTGTGGTGGGTTTTGTGGTGATAAGGAAATGGCAGTTTTTGTATGAATGGTCCCTTTGGGACTTAAATATGCACCCTGGGATTGGACAAGATGTGCTGTGAAGAGGGGTTTCATTGGGTATCTTGGTAGGCTGTGGATCAATGGGGTTTGTCTAACCAGACCAGCACTATGACGTAATCAGGCTCTCTGGTCTCCTGTGGGCTCTGCTCCCTGCAGTGGTTGCAACAGCGTCCCCTCTGAGGCTCAGGTCAGATGGGGTACTGCACCCAAAGAGTGTTGGTCCTTTATCCTTTCTGTGTCCCACTACTGCGCATGACGTCACTCCACCTTCTCTCTCTATCTGCTTCCCTCCCTTCCTCCTTCCCTCTCTCTCTCTATCTGCCACCCTCCCTTCCTGCTTCTCTCCTTCTCGCTATCTTCTCTCCTCCCTCCGCCTCTCCTTTCCTCTTCGTTGTCTCCAGGGCGATGGGAAGTGACACTCGGGAAACACACAGGCAGCCTGACAGGCTAGCATCAGCCTGTGTGTGTGTGTGTGTGTGTGTGTGTGTGTGTGTGTGTGTGATGGGGGGGGTTACCGTGTACTACAGGAGGTAGGAGAGGGAGAGAAGAGAGACAAGGGCCTGCTGATGGCGGTCGCCACACAAGCACACACACACACATACACACACACACACACACACACACACACACACACACACACACTTGAGCGCGGGGAGAGCGGGCTTCTGGATGTCGCCACTGACACCAGAATTCTTGGTGATGGATTAGATGGTTTATTGAGGCTCCGGTTTTCCTACCGAGACGATGAGAGAGAGAGAGTGAGAAAGAGAAAGTGAGTGAGAGAGAGAAAGAGAGAGAGAGAGAGAGAGAGGGGGAGAGGGAGAGAGAGAGAGAGAGAAAGAGAGAGAGAGGGAGGAGAGGGAGAGAGCGAGTGAGAGAGAGAGAAAGAGAGAGAGAGAGAGAGGGAGAGAGAGAGAGAGAGAGAGAGAGAGAGAGAGAGAGAGAGGGAGGAGAGGGAGAGAGCGAGTGAGAGAGAGAGAAAGTGAGAGAGAGAGAGAGGGAGAGAGAGAGAGAGAGAGAGAGAGGGAGGAGAGGGAGAGAGCGAGTGAGAGAGAGAGAGAGGGAGAGAGAGAGAGAGAGAGAGAGAGAGAGAG
>CM030174.1:5532226-5539726 GCA_017639675.1 Aplochiton taeniatus | reverse complement strand
GACAGGAACGCTGACGTGGCGCAAGATAGTTGGCTTCCCGCTGGCGACGTCGCTGTCGTATAGGCGCTAGCGAAGGTACTGGATTAGGAACGGAAGTGTTAGACACACACACACACACACACACACACAGACACACAGACTCACGGCCCGTCGGTGACTTGTTGCTGTTGCTTGTCACAAAAGGATTGTTTTGGCAGAGTCACACAATTAGGATTCAGCACAGCCAAAACACTCACCACACAACATGCACGCATTGACACACACACACACACACAAACACACACACAGAACACACACACACACACACACACACACACAGAACACACACACACACACACACACACACACACACTCACACACACACACACACACTCAGAACACACACACTCAGAACACACACACACACAGACACACACACACACACACACACACACAGAACACACACACACACACTTTGATGTGTCACCCTCTCTTGTCAAGGAGGAGGCTGTTAAAAGTCTTAACACGGTTGTTTTAGGATGCCGTGATGTGGGGGGATGGGATCGTCAGGTTACACTAGCTGCTGCGTTGTCTTCTATTTTGGTTTTCCTTCGCACGGCGCACACAGAGACTCCAATCTCACCCTCAGTTTTTCACGCAAATCAACTTTGACGCTCTGTACACAAATCTCACACACAACACCTCCCAGTTTACCCTCTCAAAAGCTACACACTCTCTCTGTCCTTAACTCTCTCTATGTCTCCCTCTCTCACTCTCTCTCTCTCTCTCTCTCTCTCTCTCTCTCTCTCTCTCTCTCTCTCTCTCTCTCTCTCTCTCTCTCTCTCTCTCTCTCTCTCTCTTTCTCTCTGTCCATCTCTCTCTTGCTCTCTCTCTCTCCCTGTTTCTCTCTCTCTCTCTTTCCCTCTCTCTCACACCTTCACTGTGTGTGTGTGTGTGTGTGTGTGTGTGTGTGTGTGTGTGTGTGTGTGTGTGTTGTGGCCGGGGTGATAAGGACGTGGGTAGTGCGGAGCTCCACACACTCAAAGATGGGCGCACACTTTCCCTTTTTCCCCGTACACAAAACAATTCACAACACACACACGCACACACACACACACACACACACACACACACACACGCACGGGCAGCTTCAGGTCATATTTGCATAGAGGCTGTCAGCTGCTGCTGCTGCCGTAGCTTCAGCTCACACACAAATGCTATAATTACACATGCATGCAAACACTAGTATCACATTCTGTATTCAAATTGAGGCTTTCATCCAGCATCTCTCTTCCACACACACACACACACACACACACACACACACACACGCACACAAGCACGCGTGCCCGTATAGATTAGGCCCTATTGAATATGCATACATCCTCTTTAGCCCCCCCTCCACCTCTTGTGTAGGATTCAAAGCTTTCTTTTCAACTCGCCTTTCTCCCTTCTACGTTCATGTTCCTATTTTTCTTTCTCTCTCTCTCTCACACACACACAGACACAACCCACACACTCCTGCACACACACACACACACACACACACACACACACACTTCTTCAGTCAAGTATTCATTCCACAGTGACGCTGTGGTGAACTCGCTGTTTGTCTGCTGGATAAGATGACAATGGCATCCACCATGTTAACGATGCTGGGAGATTGGCCCAATGGGGAGCCAGCGCTGTGGAACTGATGAAAGAGCTGGCTGACTGACTTCCTGTGTCTCCGGGAGGTCTCTGTGTGTGTGTGTGTGTGTGTGTGTGTGTGTGTGTGTGTGTGTGTGACAGTTTGTGTGTGACTGTGTGTGTGTGTGTGTGTGTGTGTGTGTGTGTGTGTGTGTGTGAGTGTGTGTGTGTGTCAGTTTGTGTTAGTTTCAGCGTGTGTTTTTGTCTATGTCAGAGTTTGTCAGTGTGTCTGTCTCTATTTGAGGGTGTGTGTGTGTCCGTGTGGGTGTCCCTGTGTGTGTCCGTGTGTGTGTCAGTGTGTGTGTCCGTGTGTGTGCGTGCGTTGCTATTAGATATGTCATGACTCCAGGGTGTGGGGTGGGAATTCATCTAGTCCTCTCTGATTGACTCACTCTGTCAAAGTGGCACTGAGACTCACACACAGAGAGAGAGAGAGAGAGAGAGAGAGAGAGAGAGAGAGAGAGAGAGAGAGAGAGAGACTACCCATCACTGTCCTCTCAGAGAAAGACCTCACCTCAGTTTGAAACGAGCCCATCCTATCCTCATTGTTCATGTGCACTCCGGTAAAAAATATGTTCGCTTCCGTTAGATTGTGTATGTGTGTGTGTGTACGCGTGTTTTTGTGTTTGTGTGTGTGCGTGTGTGTGTGTGTGTGTGTGTGTGTGTGTGTATGCGTGTGTGTATTTGTGTTTGTGTGTGTGTGTGCGTGTGTGTTAGGTCTGTGCTATTCTTAGCACCATAATGCAGGGATTTGGGCGCTTGGATGCGTGGCGGCAGTGAAGGCCAATGCAGCGATGGAGAGAAAAGGTCAGAGCTGTTTTAGCTGAGCAGCCTTCTGGCCACGTACACACTACTGTGACTCTCTACATACACACTACTGTGAATCTCGACATACACACTACTGTGACTCTCTACATACACACTACTGTGACTCTCTACATACACTATCCCTGTGACTCTATATATACACACTACCGTGACTCTCTATACACACTACTGTGACTCTATACTGTGACTCTATATACACACTACTGTGACTCTCTATACACACTACTGTGACTCTCTATACTGTGACTCTATATACACACTAATGTGACTCTCTATATACACACTACTGTGACTCTATATACACACTACTGTGACTCTCTATATACACTAGCCCTGTGACTCTCTACAGACACACTACTGTGACTCTCTATATACACTATCCCTGTGACTCTATCTCTCTCTGTCTCTCTCTCTCTCTCTCTCTCTCTCTCTCTGTCTCTTTCCCTCTCTCTCTCTCTCTCTCTCTCTCTCTCTCTCTCTCTCTCTCTCTCTCTCTCTCTCTCTCTCTCTCTCTCTCTCTCTCTCTGTCTCTCTCTCTCGCTCGCTCTCTCTCTCTCTCTCTCTCTCTCTCTCTCTCTCTCTCTCTCTCTCTCTCTCTCTCTCTCTCTCTCTGTGAGTCATCTCCTGAAACATCTTAGACTCCAGCAACACCTCATCTCATTCGTGCGCGTCCTTTCTTTTCCGACCAGATGTCTGCCATCCGAGAACACTTTCCTTCCCACCGTGCAGGAGAATGCGGATCACATTCCACCCTCCCCTCAAACTAACCTGCCGCACAGAACTCCAAGCACAAACTCCAACAAGCTCCAACCGCCAGCTACAAGAGCCCTCGGCAGCTCCGACTCATATCCAAACCCCATACGGAGCAAGGCACCATTTTACAGCGCACCATGTTCAGAGCTGGCGTTCAGCTCTGTTCAAACATATGGGACGACCCGGATGCTGTACGGACCGAGCCACACCTGGCAACCCGGACATGCAAATACAGAGAATGGAGAACGGCTTTGTCCAGGTGCTGCTGCTGCTGCTGCATTGGTTGTCATGCCGATGTTTGCCTAGCCTGCAGGCGGACAAAAGAAAAGAGATTGCGAGTGTACTGCGGATCATTTTCTCTCACGCACACACACACACACAATCATAGTCACACGCGTACACACAATCATAGTCACTCACGCACACACACACACACACGCCCGCCCTCTGTAGCCGCGATGCCGCCCCCCTCTGTTTTTGTTGCGTCTCGGGCTGAAATCAACGCAGCGCGCTGAGCCGCAATCACTGGGCAATCCACGGAGCTCTGAGCTCACGGCGCCGCTGGGTGGGCGGGGCTCCGTCGCGCTCCGTCGCCAATCATCCGCTGCGTTCCAGCCGGCATCGCTTAGCGGCCCGCCAGTCAGCCCCGCCGGGCCTCTAATAACGCGGCGTTCAAGGGGAATAATGGGGGTTTCACATCCGAGGGGGTTTGAAGTGCTACCCGGGGCACGGTCACGGTCGCCCTCTCCAACCCCGCCGCTCCGGAACAATAATGGAGAAATGGGAGCGTTTATTCATGAGCCGGACACAATTCGGCGGTGAGGAGGAACGCTCATCATTCATTTATACGCCGGGATTTTCCCCTTTTATCCCGTTCCCGAGCCTCCAACGGTCCGGCCGGGTCTAGCCTCTCTCCGGACCGGTTGAAAGCGCACCGGCTTTCCCGGTTGAAAGGGCAGCTTTCCGACGTCCGGCTTTTCGTCGGGGATAAGTGCGGCGTTCCCAGCGGCGTAACTAAAGAGGGGACACTGAGCCGATCCCGGGAAAACAGAGACGCCTTTCAGCGACAGACGGACAGGAATCCCTCCCCCCCGGAGAGAGAGAGAGGGAGAGAGAGAGAGAGAAAGAGAGAGAGAGTTAGAGGGGGAGAGAGAGAGAGAGAGAGAAAGAGAGAGAGAGTTAGAGGGGGAGAGAGAGAGAGAGAGAGAGAGAGAGAGAGAGAGAGAGGGAGAGAGAGAGAGAGAGAGAGAGAGAGAGAGAGAGAGAGAGAGAGAGAGAGAAAGAGAGCGAGAGAGAGAGAGAGAGAGAGAGAGAGAAAGAGAGCGAGAGACAGAGACAGTAGAGGCCATGTGGTGCTGTCACTCTCTGCCGAGCACCCGCTCACACACACACACACACACACACACACACACACACACACACACACACACAATTGTCTCTTTAGCAAACACTGATGCTGCTGTCAGCGTACCGTTCCACCTCCCCAGCTCCGCGTGTGAATAGCGACCTTACAGCTCAGAGATCATTTAGGAGGAACCTTTCACACCCTCTCTCTCTCTCTCTCTCTCTCTCTCTCTCTCTCTCTCTCTCTCTCTCTCTCTCTGTCTCTCTCTCCCTCTCTCTCTCTCACACCCTCTCCCTCTTTTTCAGGCCTGGCAAGTAGTCAACTGTGAAATTTGAAATCCATGCATGGATTCATTCCTCTTTTTATTTCAACCCCCCGATTTCTTTCCAGAGGACTAGCCCCCTCCACCCTCCAACGTACCCCCTCACCCCCACCCTTGCATAGCTGGCTCGGAGCTGGGGGTTGGGGTGGTAAGGTAATTGGGATGGAGGGAGCTGGTTTGCTATCGAGACTGGGGAAATGGGATTCATTCTCACCTCATGGGGGTGTGTGGGGGTGGGGGGGTACTGGCTCATCTCCATGCAGCAGGAATCACTGATTTCCTGTGTGGGCGAGCACGCGTGTTTGTGTGTGTGTGTGTGTGTGTGTGTCTGTCTGTGTGTGTGGGAAAGAGAGAGTATGTGGGCGTCAAAGTGTGTGTGTTTGTGTGTGTGTGTGTGTGTGTGTGTCTGTTTGTCTGTGTGTGTGGGAAAGAGAGAGTGTGTGGGCGTCAAAGTGTGTGTGTTTGTGTGTGTGTGTGTGTGTGTGTGTGTCTGTTTGTCTGTGTGTGTGGGAAAGAGAGAGTGTGTGGGCGTCAAAGTGTGTGTGTGTGTGTGTAGGTGTGTGTGTGTGTGTGTGTGTGTTTGATTACGGTGCTAAGCCTGATCCCCTCCACGAGCAGCCTGCTTCACACCTCTGTTCCTGGGGGGCTGTTCCTCTCTCCCCCAGGTAGAGGCCGCTGCACCTTTAAGACAACAAGAAGATTGGATTGGGCTGGGAGCCAGAAAACTGGCACAGGCGCATCAGAAGGGGCGTGTGTGTGTTAGTATGTGTTTGGGTTTGTGTGTGAGTGTGTGTCAGTTAGTGTGCGTGCTTGTGTGTGTGTGTGTGTGTGTGTTTCTGAATACAAGGACAGGGGAGAGAGATGTGATTAATTTGAACAAAGCAGCATTAAGATCCTTCCCAGTGTTCCTCTGTGTCTCTGCCCGCTGACAGGGCCCTGCTGCTCGGGTCCACACAGGCCCCCCCCGCCCCCCCCCCCCCCCCCCCCCCCCCCCCCCCCCCCCCCCCCCCCCCCCCCCCGCCCCCTCGGTGGCTCCAGGAGAAGGCCCGGTCTCGAAGGCTGTAGTCAGGAGCTGGGAGCCAGCTAGTAGCAGGGAGAGGGAGTCATCAGTAAATAAGGACCAGGCCAGAATGGTCCCAACCCTAGGAGCCAGAACGAAGATCCCAGATGAGACTTAAGATTTGCGGGTCTCTATGGTTTTCTTTTTTGTCGAGTTGAATGGACACACACACACACACACACACACACAGCTCTGTCCCCCAAACCTCTGACCCCCAGCACTGACCCCTGGTCGGCCGAGTTGGCTTGCAGCTGTTACGCCGCGGTACTGAAACACGGAGAGGGCTTTGACCTTTGACCTTTGACCTCTTGGTGCCTTGACGGAGCTGTGTGGAAGAGAGAGAGAGAGAGAGAGGGTGGGGGGAGCGGGGGGTCAATTAAGTGACTGCCATTCGGGACAAGATGGAGATATTCCCGGGAATGTGTCAGATGAAGTGTAGCGTTCCCACTCTCGGCTTGTTTGGGACTCCCCCCCCCCCACCAAACAGGCTCCTAAACAGACTCCATTAGTCTCCGTGAAGAAGAAACAGGGGCGGGAAATGTCTACGTCCCACGTAGGAGCAGAGCATCACGGGGTGTGTCGGTGACGACCGGGGAACGAATCGCCGGGGGCGTCTGCCTCTGACCGGAAGCCCAGGAAGAGCACTGAGGTCTGGGGGAGGAGGAGGAGGAGGGGGGGGGGGGGGGGGGCTCTGACTGCCTCACTGGACAAATGAGGATGAATGCTCCTGTCAATACGGCCCGTCTGGAGGTATGGATGGAGCCGTTTAGCTTCTCCTTCTAAGGGAAAGAAACACACTCTCCCTCTGCGTTCTCGTCCCGGGTTAGCGGTCTGTGTGTGCGTGTGTGTGTGTTTGTGTGTGTGTCTGTGCGTCTGTGTACGTCTGTATGTGTCTGTTTCTGTGTTTCTGTGTCTGTGTGCATGCGTATGTTCTGTGTGTGTGTGTGTGTGTGTGTGTGTGTGTGTGTGTGTGTGTGTGTGTGTGTGTGTGTGTGTGTGTGTGTGTGAATGTGTGTCTCTGTGTGTGTCTGTACATCTGTATGCATGTGTGCGTGCGTGTGTGTGTGTGTGTGTGTGTGTGTGTGTGTGTGTGTGTGTGTGTGTGTGTGTGTGTGTGTGTGTCCAGGCTGATAGAAGATGTTTTCTGCTTCATATGCGGTGATCTGAGTGTGCTTTGTTCATCTCTCTGGGAGGAAGGGTCAGGGGTCGGCTCAAGGTCAAAGGTTGACAGTTTGCCGTATATCAGAGCGGAGGGGTCGTACTAAAGAGATGGGACCTGATTGAAAGGGTCATAGGTCACCACATTCCTTCGCTGCAGTGTGTCCATCCAACTATGGTGACCCGTGTGGTTCTCAAACACACACACACACACACACACACACACACACACATACACACACACACACACACACACAGGTGCTCTGTCTCCGTTGACCTTACCCCAGCTTCCACTTGTCTAAATGAGGAGGTCTTAAGGTGCTCCACCCACCCCCTACTTCTCTCCACACACACGGGAAAAAAGCG
>CM030174.1:5514726-5519726 GCA_017639675.1 Aplochiton taeniatus | reverse complement strand
CAAAGCACCGCAGCAAAGGCAGCTGTGTGTGTGTGTGTGTGTGTGTGTGTGTGTGTGTGTGTGTGTGTGTGTGTGTGTGTGTGAGTGTTTGAATGTGTGTGTGTGTGCTCACACAAACCTCCTGTGTTCACCTGCTGCCCGGAGGGCTCCTCAACCTACACCTGCAAATATCTGACATACACAGACACACACACACACACACACACACACACACACACACACACAGAAACTCCATCCATCTTCAGTGACACCCTTGTAGGTAAATCAGAAAGCGCTCCTATAGCGGACTGCTCATGAAGCAGCCAAACGGTAGTGTGCCTAAGCCGGGGTCAGGGGTCGCATCCCCTAGCGCTGCTGGGACAGAGGTCTATGCTAGGATGGTCACAGTCAGTCTGGGGGTCACAGTGGACAGAGGGCAGTGTTAGGATGGTCACAGTCAGTCTGTGGATCCATCACAGTGGACAGAGGGCTGTGTTAGGGTGGTCACAGTCAGTCTGTGGATCCATCACAGTGGACAGAGGGCTGTGTTAGGGTGGTCACAGTCAGTCTGTGGATCCGTCACAGTGGGCTGTGTCTGCAGTGTGTGTTTGTCCAGGCTGGGGCAACAGAAGACAGCAGCCCCCTCCACAAAGACCCTAACGCTGTGTGGGTTCAGCTGGCAAGCCTGGCTGGCCCTGGATCAGCGGGCAGTTGTCACGGCCGCGTTTGCCCGGCGCTGCGCACCTGTCGGCGTGATACACACGCACGTGTGCTGACACTCGCACGACGGCCGTGCACACACACACACACACACACACACACACACACACACACACACACACACACACACTCAAGCAGCAGCTTCTCTTTGCGTGTTCATCTGTATTATCTGTGTGTGGACCGTTTGTGACCACGTGTGTGCGTGTGTGTGTGTGTGTGTGTGTGTGTGTGTGTGTGTGTGTGTGTGTTCCCCAGGTGACCCAGGTGCCCATCGAGTCGTGTGATCAGTACGGGACGTGTGGAGAGTGTCTGAGCTCCGGAGACCCCCACTGTGGCTGGTGTGTCCTGCACAACATGTAAGTACTGACCCCCCCACCCCCCCAAGACCTTGGGCAGAACAGAGCCGTTGAAACAAACATCCAAAGTCCGTACAAACGCAGTTTGTTTTAATCTGTTTTAATCTGCAGTAAAGTAGCACAGCTAGAGTTTATTTCAGAAGGCTGTGCTGTCTCAATCATGTGTAAAGTAGCACAGGGAGACACAGCTCTTTCCTATGCACACATGCTCCTGAGAACTGAGTGGTAAAAAGGCTGGGTCTGCTAGTGAGCAGTCACACACACACACACACACACACAAACACACTGTGTCAGAGAGACATCCCTCAGACCTGTCTGTCAGGCTGACTGACGGCTAGCTGTCCTGCTGTGCTGGGGGACGGTTAGCGTGTGTGTGTGTGTGTGTGTGTGTGTGTGTGTGTGTGTGTGTGTGTCTGTGTGTGTCTGTGTGTGTGCGTGTGCACGTGCGCGTGCGCGTGTGTGTGCTTGCTCAACATCCTCTGAACTCCGAGTCACCTGCGGCGGCGACCGTACACAGAGTTGCCCGACGTGATGACCGGAGAACGTGAGTGCCACCTACAGGCGTCAGGGCGGTACTGCGCCTCCCTTTGCAGGCTTTGACCAGGGGAGAGTCTCCTGGGAGCTGAACGCCGTCGCAAGGGTTAGCCTTTTGTGACATTTCAGGACCCGAGTCTCTCTGTGGAGTCAAAGTGCGCAAATGGATCTCAAGTGGATCGTACAAAAAAAAAAGATGGAGACGCTGAGGACAGGGAGGAGGAGGAGGAGGAGGGGAGGCAACGCTGGGGAATGAGAAAGGCACTTTGTTTCCCTCCCTTCATCCCTCTCTCTATCCCCCCACCCACCCCTCCCCCTCCATCATGTTTGGCTGCTAAACGCTCCCACCTAGGCACAGCCCCGCTCTGAAAGTACAGAAAGCGCCTGTGAGCGTGCCCGCTTGTGTGTCAGAGCATCGCCGCAATCATCATTATAGTAATGGCGGCCCCGGCAAAGTGCACTTAAAGTAATTTACATCACTCTCAAGCAGGGACAGGACAAATAATTACCTTGCAGCGACAGGGCCATTCTCCACACTGAGGCAGACGGTCGGGTGGCTGGCTGCAGCCCGCATACCTTTACACGGGCTATGAAGCGCCAGTCTCCGTGCCACAGAGTAGAGTGGGATGTGTGTGCGTGTGTGCGCGTGCGCGTGTGTGTGTTTTCCGGAGGAGTTTTGCAGGGGGGAGGGCAGATGTGTCGGAACAGCTGTTCGAATTCTCTGTACTCTGCGCGTGAGTGTTTGTGTTGTTTCGTTGTGTTTACCGTTGGTATGTGCTCGACCTCGCGCCCGTGTGTTCCTGCGTGCGTGTGTGTGTGTGTGTGTTAGTTC
The DNA here is from genome assembly GCA_017639675.1 of Aplochiton taeniatus. Classification (NCBI taxonomy): domain Eukaryota; kingdom Metazoa; phylum Chordata; class Actinopteri; order Galaxiiformes; family Galaxiidae; genus Aplochiton; species Aplochiton taeniatus. The sequence continues at coordinate 5,517,305 of CM030174.1, read as the reverse complement.
ACGTGTGTTCCTGCGTGCGTGCGTGTCTGTACACGGGCGTGTGTTTGTGGCGCGCGTGTTTCGCCCGCTCAGCAGTGTGCGCGGGGTGAAAAGGGCAGTATGGAGGATCATGTCCGACCAGCCATCTGTTGGCCAACACCGCGGGGGGCCCCGGACCACCTGTCCCCAGCTCTGATCCCACTTTCTCTAGGACCCAGCCTGAAAGGTCAGCTCCTCTGTCAGGTGGGCTCGACCCCGAGAACCTGACGGAGTCTGGGGGAGGAGTTTGGAAGTCATGTCAAGGTGCTACGGAGACGAACGGGCCGAGTAAGAAACGTCCGCCTACGCTACTACCACCGGAGAAAAGAATCAATTCAATATGGCCGCCGTAGCGAGACAAAACAAGTGCTCTGAAGACTGTTCTCGATGGGAGTTTTACCAGAGGTTTGGGATGCGGCCAGCACCTAGATATGGATGTCCGAGAAGAGAAAGAAACACTTTTTCTAGAGGCTGTTTGACCTTGAGAAAGGACACAGAAATAGACTTTTCTGGAGTCTATTTGACCTTGAGAAAGTACAGAGCAATACAGACTTTCTGGAGACTATTTGACCTTGAGAAAGTACAGAGAAATACTGACTTTCTGGAGACTATTTGACCCTGAGAAAGTACATAGCAATACAGACTTTCTGGAGACTATTTGACCCTGAGAAAGTCCAGAGAAATACAGAATTTTCTTGAGACTGTTTGGTCTTCGGATATGTTTGAGACGCGGCTGTCACTTGGATACGAGCAAGTTGTTGGCCCGTCGAAACAGGAAACGATCGCTGATTGAAAACTGTTGGGAGATTGATGCAGCTGCAGCTCCTCGGCGAAGATTGGCCACACGCACACACACACACACACGCACACACACACACACACACAAACTGACACTGTCTCCTGCGACAGCTGAGACCCACTATAGTCGTCCTCCATCGCTCCATCCTCAAATCGGTGTCGACTAAAAGAGTGTTCTTCTCCTCCTTTGTTGGCGCGCGTCTCTCCGCCTGCCTCTCTCTTGCTCCCTCTTTCCTCCTCCATCTCTCCTCCTCCCTCTCTCCCCCACTTCAGAGCACACACACAAACACACGCTGCGCATAAACAACCCCCCTTTCACTTTGATGACACGCACACACACACACACACACACACACACACACACACACACACATACAACCACACGCACACACAGACACATTTTCTCTATAGCTGCCCCCTCAGATTCAGTGTCCACTTGAACACACAGACGACACCCTCCAACCACGCGTTTTCTCTCCACTTGGGTCTGTCTCTGACTGATATTGTCTCGCAGTTGAACTGTGACGACTATCTACCAACCTGTGAGTCTGTGGAGGGGATTACCGTGACAACAGTCTCCCGCCGCGCTTGGAGGACATGGTAGGATGTCTCTCTCTCTCTCTCTCTCTCTCTCTCTCTCTCTCTCTCTCTCTCTCTCTCTCTCTCTCTCTCTCTCTCTCTCTTTCTCTTTCTCTCTCTCCCTCTCTCTCTTCTCACTCTCACTTTCTCTCTCTCTCTCACCCTCCCTCTCCCTCTTTCCCTCTCCCCCCCTCTCTCTCCTCTCCTACTCCCTCTCTTCTCTCTCTTCTCCTCTTCCTCCCATCCTCCGTTTGAGATGCCGTAGTCCTTTAATTAGCAGCAGCTGCTTGGCACCCACTGAGAAGCGTTGAGAAGGAGCGAATGGTGGTGAAGAAAAGACGGAACGAGAGAAGGAAAGAGTGAGAGGGGAGGTGTAGGGAAGAAGGAGGGGCTGGGGGGGTTGGGTGGGTGGGGGGGCTGTTTGATGGGACACACTCGGGCCCACAAAAGGCAGCGCCGGCATGATTGCGGTTCAAAGGAAGCTCATCATCTCAAGCGCTCTCCAGTGAGAGCGACTGTGAGTGGACAGAGTCGGTGGCTACGATCACAGTCTGTGTTCAACACCGCGCCGCAACGATCACAGTCTGTGTTCAACGCCACGCCACAACGATCACAGCATGTGTTCAAGACTGTACCAAAACGATCACAGTCTGTGTTCAAGACTGTACCGCAACGATCACAGTCTGTGTTCAAGACTGTACCGCAACGATCACAGTCTGTGTTCAACGCTAGACTGCCCTGAACACATTCTCTTTTCAACACTGGGCTGCAATGGTCACAGTCTCTGGCCAGCTCCACTTCCCCCTTGTCCTCCCACTCCCTGTCCCCCTGCACGTCTTTTCATATAATCCCCCTTTCATCTCCTCCTTATTCACTACCTCTCCTCAATCTCTCTCTACCTGTCTCGTATGCTTTCTTCATCCCTCTATCTCCATCCCTCCCTCCGTCCCTCCTGCTCTCTCTCTCTCTCTCTCTATGTTCTCTGTGGCCTGATAAGCTCCACTCTCACCCCGACAAAGAGACAGCCTTCTCTTCCTCCATCCTCCTCTATTTCCGCTCTCCATTCCGGGAGGAGAAAGTTTAGTCTCCGGCTTGTCAGGATTAGTTCTCCCGGACGTGATCTGATTGGCCTAGAGTGGGGTTCAAAGGTCACCAGTGTAGATGGCTGCACTCAGTAATACTAT
>CM030174.1:5507226-5509726 GCA_017639675.1 Aplochiton taeniatus | reverse complement strand
GCGCAAAACTGAGGGCACAGGGGCTTTGCCTTGTCAGAGAATTGTTCCCCCTGTCAAGGCCACAAAGAGGCAGAAAGATGGAGGGAGAAAGAAAGCTGGGTATTTAGTGAGGCTAGAGATAGGTTAATGCACCAATGGAGTGACAAATAACGGCGTGGGGGTGGGGGTGGGGGGGCACTGGGAAGCTTGGAGTGTTCATGTGAACCAATAGGAACAGCTAGTGAGGTTTATATGAACCAATAGGAACAGCTAGTGGGATTCATATGAACCAATGGGAACAGCTATAGAGGTTCGTATGAACCAATAGGAACAGGTAGTGAGGTTCATATGAACCAATAGGAACAGGTGGTGAGGTTCATATGAACCAATAGGAATAGTTAGTGAGGTGGGGAGGGTTTGTATGAACCCTAGCAGTGCAGTAGATTTACTGTAGCTGCCTGCCACGTTAGTCTTCAACCCCCAGGAGGAGTCCACTATGGAACACTAATCCAACACTTCCCTGCTTTCCCGCGTACTCCTGGGAGCCTTGTCTGTGTGTGTGTGTGTGTGTGTGTGTGTGTGTGTGTGTGTGTGTGTGTGTGTGTGTGTGTGTGCATGTGTGCCTCTGCCTTCAACGACTGACAGCATAATTACACAGGGAGGGAGGATGAAGATAAGACATAGTTGAGAGTCGATGTGTGTGAGAGAGAAAGCAGAGGAGCGACCAGAGAGAGAGAGACAGAGAGAGAGAGAGAGAGAGAGATTGTGTAATTAGGGAACGTGCACAAACACACACTATCACACTCTCTCTCTGTCACCCCCACACACAGACACACGGCATCTCTCAGTAATCAGTCTGGTGGCCTTTCCTGTCACCTCCGCAGCGGCCAGCCGGCTGACCTGCAAGAGACCAATTAGAGGCTGGACAGAGGACTGGGGGGAGGCGGGGTGCTGGTTTGGGAGGCGGGGGGGGGGGGGGGGGGGGGGGGGGGGCGGAGGGATGGCGGCTGGGCGGGCAGGAACAGGAGGGGCGGCCAGGTCCATCCACTAGGACCCAGTAAACCTAGTGGACCTAGTAAACAGTAAATCAGTCTGACCCTGTGTTGGTTCCTGGCCTTTACACCCGCGTCTTCTACCGCCGCATGTATTCGCCGCCGCTGTTGTATTCCTGCACTATTATTTAGAGGCCGCTTGTTTCGTAGGAGGCAAAGGTTTGTGTTTTGTTGGTGGGAGGGTTATGATCCAAAATCAAATTCATTGGCAATAATGGCTAGGCTCTCTGCATCTATGCAGATCAACTAGCCATGTAAATACTGGCTAAGACATGCTGCTTTATTGTGCCTGACAATATGAGGAGTTTTCTTTTTGTTTCCACTGCTGAGTAACCCCTCCCTTCTTTTTCATTCTCTTTTCTCCTCCCTTCCTCTCTTCTCCTCCCCTCCTCTTTCCTCCTCCCCTCCTCTCTTTTCCTCCCCCTTGTTCTCCTCCCCTCCTCTTCCTCCTGGCCTCCTCTCTGTTCTCCCTTTCTCTGATCTCTCCCCCTCCTCTGTTCTCCCCCCTCTCTTCTGTTCCCCAATCTTCTTCCTACCCTCTCTGTTCTCCTGCCCTCCTCCTCCTCCTCCTCCTCCCCTCTCTTTTCCGTGTGTCTGCAGGTGCTCTCAGAAGGACAGGTGTGAGCGGGCAGACGAGCCGTACCGATTCGCCGCCGCTCTCAGCCAATGTGTGAAGGCCACTGTGTACCCAGACAGCATCGCTGTGTCGGAGCCCAGTGTTCCGGTTCGTCAACACACACACACACACACACAGACACACATACACACACAAACACACAACGACACACATGCAAACATAAACAGACACGTACACAGACACACACTCAAATACACGGAGACACACACGCATACAGTGAACTATTACCAGATTTTGCTCCTTCTTTTTTTTACCCAAAAATACACAAAATAACAATTAGCTCACATCTGAGTGCGCTGTCAGTAAGACCCATTTAAAATCTGTTTTCACCATAACAATCTCAATGCACTCTAATGCATAAACATCAGACTGGAGGGTTCACAAGTGCTGGACGTGGGTGTTTACTGTGCATATGCTCCCTTGCTGCGGTGCAGTTCACAGCGCGCCAAGATGCGTCTGTGTGGGCGTGTGTGGAGGTGTAAAAAGTGGTGGGAGCGCCGCTTTGTTTCAGACAGAGTGAAACAGACAGTTGGGCACTGTGCTGTAGCACACACACACACACACACACACACACACGCACACACCAGCCCGAGTTAAAGCGGTTGTTTGGCAATGTGCCACTTTTCCCCCATTCCATAGTCTGAATAATAAAATAATGGCCGGCAGCACTAACAGAAAATAATGATAAAAACGAAAACAAAAATGTTTGTATCAGCCTGCCTGTCATTTCACTGTATGGTGTACACCCATTTCATAACAGTTGTATTGCCAGCTCTGGTCCATGGTAGACAATTAGCAACAGGGACACAACTACATCTGTTGACCAAACTCG
>CM030174.1:5502226-5504726 GCA_017639675.1 Aplochiton taeniatus | reverse complement strand
CTCCTCTCTCCTCACTCCTCTCTCCTCTCTCCTCCCTCCTCTCTCCTCTCTCCTCTCTCCCCTCTCCTCACTCTCTCCTCACTCCTCACTCTCTCCTCCCTCCTCTCTCCTCTCTCCTCACTCCTCTCTCTCCTCTCCTCACTCCTCTCTCCTTACTCCTCACTCCTCTCTCCTCTCTCCTCACTCCTCACTCTCTCCTCCCTCCTCTCTCCCCTCTCCTCACTCTCTCCTCACTCCCCTCTCCTCTCTCCTCCCTCCTCTCTCCTCTCTCCTCCCTCCTCACTCCTCTCTCCTCACTCCTCTCTCCCCTCTCCTCTCTCCTCTCTCCCCTCTCCCCTCTCCTCTCTCCCCTCTCCTCTCTCCTCTGGGGCGTCCCTCCGTCTCAACGCCGTCCTGCCTCCCTCTGGTCCTCGGCCGCCTCGTTTGGCTGGCCGTATTGACCGCGGGCACATTGATTGTGTGCTGAAGTAATGAGGGAGTTGTTGGGTGGGGGGGGGGGGGGGGGGTGGGGGGGGGGGGGGGGGGCAGAGAGGGGTGAGGAGAGAGAGAGAGAGAGGGGGGGGGGGGGGGGGGGGTGCGCTAGCGGGGCTTGATAATGATAATAGGACCGCTGTCTATAAATCAGAGCCTATTACTAGCCAGTGAAGTCAAAGAAAATGGTGGACATCCCGGTGTCAGCAGTAACGGTAGCATCTGTGGCTGCTAAAGAGAGAAGGTGAAGGACCGAAAGACAGGGAAAGAGAGAGACAAATAGAAAGAGAGAGAAGGACCGAAAGAAAGAGAAAGAGAGAGACAAATAGAAAGAGAGAGAAGGACCGAAAGAGAGAGAAAGAGAGGGAAAAAGAGAGAAAGAGAACAGGCGCCGTGAAGAGAACAGAGCACAGCAGGGTCATCGAAGCATCCCACTCACTGGCAGTCATCTGAGCTGTGCAGCCTGCTGCTCTGAAAACAAACACACACACACACACACACACACACACACACACAGACACACTCACAGCACAACACACACAAACACACTAAGACTTAAATAGGGTGCTGAAGACGACTCGATGATGATGGTTACTACTGAACAGCCAGTACTAACAGTGTTGTGTAAACCGTGCCCTCGCATTCGATGTTTCATTTCATATTTCTATATTTTCACATTTCATACAACGATCAGACCAACCGTCACCTTAGTGTTTGACACACAAACGTTTCCTTTAACACACCAAAGAAAGCGGCACTATTCCTACACTGACCATCTTACTAGTAGCATTAAAGACCAGAGGGAAGTGTGTGTGTGTGTGTGTGTGTGTGTGTGTGTGTGTGTGCGTGCGTGGGTGTGTGTGCGCGGCACCAGAAGGGTCAGCTTGGGCCCCATCAGGTGGGCACCTGGTTGCCAGTCCGACCCACCTGTCCAAAGAGAGAGGGAGAGACTGGCACTGTCCTCTGGGCACACACTGGCACTGCCCTCTGGGCACATTGGCACTGCCAGGCTAGCCTCCGCACCTGATCGGGCCAGGGGCTGTGAACTGAAGACAGGCGGGCAAAGAGGAGCCATGGAAACGACAGAAACGTAAAGCAGACCCAGGAACGACAACGTCGCCGGCGTTGACGCGTTCGTCCCCCCCCCGGCAACAAAAGACGGTGTGGGGTGACAGCGTCATGACTCATCCGTGGTGCAGAACCACCCCAAAACCACAGCGTTAACGTCACGACAACAGAACGCACGTTGAAACCAATGTGGGCACGAAGAGCTGTGGAGGTTATTTGTTCACAGAACAGAATGAGGAGACGAGCTGAAGTTGTTGGACGATGTCTGACCTTGTTTGGATGTGTGTGTGTGTGTGTGTGTGTGTGTGTGTGTGTGTGTGTGTGTCCTGTTCTTCTCGGCCGGCAGACTGGTCGGGCGTGGAGCTGAGGCTGAACTCCAAGGAGACCGGCCAGATGTTGATCAGCACCGAGGTCAAGTTCTACAACTGCAGCGTTCACCAGCTGTGAGTGTACCGCCCTCTATCTCCCCCCCCCCTCTCTCTCTCTCTCTCTCTCTCTCTCTCTCTCTCTCTTTCTTTCTCCCTCCATTCTTCTCTCTTTCTCTCGTCCTTCCTTTTTCTCTCGCCCTCCATCCACCCCTCCCCGTCTTCGGACCTCTTTATTCCCCTCCCTGTCTTTTGTCACGTCCCTTCCCCTCTCTCTCTTTCTCTCGCCATCCCTTCATCCCTCTCTTCTTCCGTCGCGCCCCTCTGTTCTCTGGCTCCAGCACAATCGATGCCCGGGGAGTAGGATTACCAAGTCGTCCTTAACCTTGGCCCGGGCCCCGTCCTAAAATAGCCCCCCCCCCTCCATGGACCCTCCAAGGCTGTTGCAGATCCCTCAATCTCGCCAGCCCCTCCCCCTGCACCGCCTCAGGACAGCGCTGCGATGCCCGCCATGCATACCGCCGCCCTGCTCTGGGGATCACTGGGGGTGTTGGGGGGGGGGGGGAGTCTCGTTCGGTTTCACTGACACACAAAAA
>CM030174.1:5479726-5499726 GCA_017639675.1 Aplochiton taeniatus | reverse complement strand
GTGTGCGTGTGTGTGTGTGCGTGTACGTTTGATCGGTTGGTAGCTCTAATCGGATTAAGAGTGTGTTACCATTTACATCTCCTGAGGTGTCACAAAACCATAATTGTGCTGATATCACGTGGTGTGCATGGAGGTGTTTGATAATGCCAGCTTACCCAAATACTATTCGTAAAATATCTAAGACTTGAAGTTATAGAATTGATTTCTATGTCTCTTTTATAATATACTGCTAATCTAAACTGATAGACACCAGGATTTCCTTCTGGTGGAGACAAAATCAATGAACTCTCTGTGGGGAAATCAAGTCATCTGCTGTCCATAGGCTGACCTGGCAGATTTATGAATGCTTTGCAGCGGTGCAATTTCACATTTTGCCAGCCATAGTAGTCAGAAAACGACTGACTCCCGATTGGCTGTTTCTCCCACAGGACTGCCCCCAGCTGGTGCGGTCCGGCCAGATCCTGATCCCGGCCGGGGAGGTGAAGCCCATCACCCTGAAGGCCCGGAACCTTCCCCAGCCCCAGTCGGGCCAGCGGGGCTACGAGTGTGTGCTCCACATCCAGGGCGTCAGCCACCGCGTCACCGCCCTGCGCTTCAACAGCTCCAGCGTCCAGTGCCAGAACAGCTCGGTGGGTCAGCGAGCCGCGGCCCGGGTAGGGGTCGGGGGTGGAGGTGGGGGTGGGGGTGGGGCCGGGGGTGGGGGTATGGGGTTCAGGATTAGACTCCTGTTCATGGAAATACGTTTCCATAAGGGTAATTGAGGACATTTCCCCAAAAGAGAACCCAGCAATATGAAATGGAGAACTTTGTCTCTCTCTCTCTCTCTCTCTCTCTCTCTCTCTCTCTCTCTCTCTGTCTCTCTGTCTCTCTCTCTCCCTCTCTCTCTCTCTCTCTCTCTCTCTCTCTCTCTCTCTCTCTCTCTCTCTCTCTCTCTCTCTCTCTCTCTCTCTCTCTCTCTCTTTCTGAGCTGTGGCGGTAGTGATGCAACGTCATGACAACATTTAAAAGGCATTCTAATGCGACGCCTTAGGAGAACCATTCTGATGCTGCAGCAAACTCGGGGATTGAGCTTCCCGCTGTTGCCTCATTCTAAAATCCCTCCCTTTCTCTCCCTCTTTTTCCCTCGCTCTCCCTCTCTCTCTCTCTCTCTCTCTCTCTCTCTCTCTCTCTCTCTCTCTCTCTCTCTCTCTCCCTCTCTCCCTCTCTTTCCCCCTCTCACTCTCTCTCTCTCCCCCTCTCTGTCTGTTTCTCAGTATCTGTACGAAGGGATGAAGATCAGTGAGCTGCCGGTGGATTTCTCCGTAGTGTGGAACGGGAACTTCATCATTGATAACCCCGAGAACATCCAGGGTAGGGAGAGACGTACAGCCGTCAACGCTTTCCCCTCCCCTCTCATTTCATTCAGATTGGAGAGAATCCCTGTGGGGATAGCTTGGCAATAGTATATCCGTTTATTTTCATGTACTGTAAAAGTTGTCCAGCCGTCCAAATCTAGTTTTTGTTTATGTTTTCCCTTGCCCTGCTCTAGTATAACATCCCCCAATTCAATCGATTCACTGCTGTGGTGAAATGCATGCGTCGCCAACACACTATCTACACACCCACCCACACACAGTGCGTGTCTCCTCCACCCCAACACGCCCCTGTCCCACTGCCGTGACAGCCTCTGTGACCCGCCCTCGCCCCCCCCCCCCCCCCACTCCCTTCCGCCGCCCCCTCCCTCCCGAGTTCACGGCTGTCTCTCTCCCCCCCCCCCCCCCCCCCCCTCTCTCCTCTCTCCCACAGTGCACCTGTATAAGTGCGCGGCGCAGCGTGACAGCTGTGGCGTGTGCCTGAAGGCCGAGAGGAAGTTCCAGTGCGGCTGGTGCAGTGGCGAGGGCCGGTGCACGCTGCGCCACCACTGCCCGCCCCTCAACCCCTACACCACCCGCTGGCTTGACATGTCCAGCCGCAACGTCAAGTGCACCAACCCCCGCATCACCGAGGTGAGTCGCCCTGGGGGTGGGGGGGGTGGGGTGGGGGGGACGATTGGGAAGGAGGATGTTGGAAGTGGCCTCCAAAAATGACACCTTAGAGGATGCCAGGGCAGTACACCGTGTGTTGCAGGCGTCCTGAGGCGAGCCCAGGGAGGACAGAAACCCTCCGGTGAGCAGGAGGACAAGCGCTCTATCTGGGTACTCGGTGTGAATGCGGCCCGGGTCTTTGAAGTGGATTCTGTTTTGGAAATGACCAGTTGGACTTTTCTGGGAGGTGATCCGCAGGCAGCCCTGGTCCTGTCCAAGCCGTGTGTATTTGTCGTAACGAATGGTCCTGGGTAGTGTAGTCTGTTCTCGTCACCGCGGCGACAGTTTGTAGGCTTCCGCTTCCTGTTTGGAGGGTCGTGGTCTTTGCCTCGTGGTGGAGGGAGAGAGGAGCGCAGCGCCTCGGCCATGGAGAGGTCCTATTAGCATGGAGAGGGCTGGCCTTGGAGCTGCCTCTGGACCCAGGGAGAATGAGAATGAGTCTGGTGGAGGCTCCTCCCAGGGGGGCTGGCCCCACTTATGCCGGCCCATCTGCACCAGATCCCTCTCTCTCTCTCTCTCTCTCTCTCTCTCTCTCTCTCTCTCTCTCTCTCTCTCTCTCTCTCCCTCTCTCTCTCCCTCTCTCTATATGTCTCTCTCTCTCCCTCCCTCTCCCTCTCTCTGTCTTTTCTCCCTCCATCTTTCTCTCTCTCTCTCTCTCTCTCAGCTCTCTCTCTCTCCTCTCTCTCTCTCTCTCTCTCTCTCATCTCCTCTCTCTCTCTCTCTCTCTCTCTCTCTATCTTTCTGTCTTGTCAGGAAGGGGAAAGAGCAGCTGGTGTTTGTTTTATACTGATGAGGAGTGGGGCGTGTGTGTGTGTGTGTGTGTGTGTGTGTGCGCGTGTGTGCCCGTATAACTGCATGTGCACAGGTTAGGTCCAAAGGCAAAGACCAATTTCTTACCACTCTTCAGAGGAGGGAGTCTCTAAGTCGGACAGACTTGCCTCTTTGACGGCAACCGTTTCTGTTTGGCCATATATATATATTTATATCTCTATATATATATATATATATTTATATCTCTATATATATATATATATATTTATATCTCTCTATATATAGTATATATATATTTATATCTCTATATCTCTATATATATATATTTATATCTCTATATATATATATATATTTATATCTCTATATATATATATATATATTTATATCTCTATATATATATATATATTTATATCTCTCTCTCTATATATATATATATATATATATTTATATCTCTATATATATATATATATATATATATTTATATCTCTATATATATATATATATATTTATATCTCTCTATATATATATATATATATATATTTATATCTCTCTATATATATATATATATATATTTATATCTCTATATATATATATATATATATTTATATCTCTATATATATATATATATATTTATATCTCTATATACAGTCCCCTCCAAAAGTATTGGAACAGTAATGCCAATTCCTTTATTTTTGCTGTAGACTGAAAGCGTTTGGGTTTGACACCAAAAGATGAATATGAGACAAAAGATCAATATGTCAGCTTTTATTTCCAGGTATTTTCATCTGGATCTGATAAACAACTTAGAAGATATCATTATTTGAAAAGAAAGACCACATTTTTAGATGAGCAAAAGTATTGGAACAGATAGACTTGAAATGGATTTAAGTGAATAAGACTCAATATTTTGTTGCAAATCCTTTGCTTTCAATAACTGCATCAAGCCTGCGACCCATGGACATCACCAAACTTTTGCATTCTTCTTTTGTTATGCCTTTCCAGGCTTTCACTGCAGCCTCTTTCAGTTGTTGCTTGTTTTGGGGGGTTTCTCCCTTCAGTCTCCTTTTAAGAAGGTAAAAAGAATGCTCTATAGGGTTTAAGTCTGGAGATTGACTTGGCCAGTCTAGGACCTTCCACTTCTTGCCCCTGATGAACTCCTTTGTTGCTTTTGCAGTGTGTTTAGGGTCATAATCTTGTTGCATGACAAAGGATCTCCCAATCAGTTTGGTTGCATCCTTCTTTAAATTGGCAGACAAAATGTTTCTGTAGACTTCCGAATTCATTTTGCTGCCGCTATCATGTGTTACATCATCAATGAAGATTAATGAGCCCGTCCCAGAAGAAGCCATTGAAGCCCAAGCCATCACATTACCTCCACCGTGTTTCACAGATGAGCTTGTGTTTTGGGGGTCATGAGCAGATCCTTTTTTTCTCCAAACTTAGCCTTTCCATCACTCCGGTAGAAGTTAATCTTCGTCTCATCAGTCCATAAAACTTTTTCCCAGAATTTTTGAGGCTCGTCTCTGTACTTTTTGGCAAAATCCAGCCTGGCCTTCCTATTCTTTATGCTAATGAATGGCTTGCATCTTCTGGTGTAGCCTCTGTACTGTTGTCCATGAAGTCTTCTGCGAACAGTGGATTCTGAAACCTTCACTCCTGCCCTCTGGAGGTTGTTGTTGATCTCACCAACAGTAGTTTTAGGGTCTTTGTTCACAGCTCTGACAATGTTTCTGTCGTCAACTGCTGTTGTTTTCCTTGGTCGTCCCGTTCGATGTCTGTTACTTAGTACACCAGTAGTTTTTTTCTTCCTGAGGATATTCCAAATTGTTGTACTGGCTATGGCTAGTGTCTGTGCAATGGCTCTGATTGATTTCCCATATTCTCTTAGCTTCACAATTGCTTTCTTTTCACCCATAGACAGTTCTCTGCTTTTCATGTTGATTACTATAACTGCAGTCTGCACAGGCAAAACCAGAATCTGAAACTGAGCCTAGACATTCAGTGTTATTTATTGTTTGAATAATAAATGTCATAAGACACACCTGGGCAACAAAACACACCTGTTAGTCACATGTTCCAATACTTTTGCTCAACAAAAAATGTGGTGTTCCTTTACAAATAATGATATCTTCTAAGTTGTTTATCAGATCCAGATGAAAATACCTGGAAATAAAAGCTGACATATTGATCTTTTGTCTCATATTCATCTTTTGGTGTCAAACCCAAACGCTTTCAGTCTACAGCAAAAATAAAGGAATTGGCATTACTGTTCCAATACTTTTGGAGGGGACTGTATATATATATATATTTATATCTCTATATATATATATATATATATTTATATCTATATATATATATATATATATATATTTATATCTCTATATATATATATATATATTTTTTTTACGTGCACATGCTAGCTCAGCAGCGCCCCATCCACACTCCGTTGAAGAGTCAAAAGTCAATTTGGCGCGTCTGGAAAGACTCGTCACCAGCTCTGGTCTGGTCCCATGAGTACAAAGACATCGTTTGTTTCATCTTTTCATAGCGAATATGATTCGGATCAGGGGCAACGTGGAAGCGGCGCGTGTTTATGGGCTGAATCGTAGATGATCACAAACGATCCCCTGCATTTTGTCCGGAGTGTCCCTCTTCAGCAACGCAAAGGCCCCGTTAGAAGGAAGAGAAAAAAAACCTTTTTCCCCGGGTTTCTCTCCTCACCCTGCGTAGCGTCTAACTATGATTTACCTCTCCGGGTCATTCTGCTGGAGGAAGTTAACTATGATTTACCTCTCCGGGTCATTCTGCTGGAGGAAGTTGAAGGTCTTTGTGGAACTCTCATAAAGCTCAAGGCTTGTCATACGACAGTGTCTGCGAGATTCCTGCGTGTGCGTGTTTTGCATGCGTGTGTGTGTGTGTGTGTGTGTGTCTGCGCACGCTGCCGTCCTGTGGAGCACACTGTATCTCCTCCATTCATCTTCCTCCCTTTCATCGGCGCGTTGAGAAGCGCACAGCAAAGCTCACATTGTCTGGTTGCCAAGGCGACGGCCAGTCCGGAGAGAGAGCGAGAGAGAGAGCGAGAGAGAGAGAGCGAGAGAGAGCGAGAGAGAGCGAGAGAGAGAGAGAGAGAGAGAGAGAGAGAGAGAGAGAGAGAGAGAGAGAGAGATTTTAGATTTTGTGAAATGTGGAGGATGGAGGAGTAAGGGAGTGAGCCAAACGACAGAGTGTAGAGAGGAGGAAGAAGGGAGGGAGGGAGGAGGAGGAGGAGGAGGAGGAGGAGAAGAAGGAGGAGAAGGAGGAAGAGAAGGAGAAGGGGAAGAAGGAGGAAAAGGAGAAGGGGAAGAAGGAGGAGGAGGAGGAGGAGGAGAAGGAGGAAGAAGAAGGAGTGCAGAGGAAAGTTGAGCCTCCTGTGGTCTATTAAACAACACCACTGGCACTGCCAACACACCCTGCATTGGTTTAGACTGCTGCCACACACACACACACAACCCCACAACCACATTCACACAACCACACACACACCCACACAACCACACACACACAACCACACCCACACAACCACACACACACCCACACAACCACACACACACCCACACAACCACACACACACAACCACACACACACACAACCACATTCACACAACCACACACACACCCACACAACCACACACAACCACACACACACAACCACTCACACACACAACCCCACAACCACATTCACACAACCACACACACACCCACACAACCACACACACCCACACAACCACACACACACAACCACACACACACACAACCCCACAACCACATTCACACAACCACACACACACCCACACAACCACACACACCCACACAACCACACACACCCACACAACCACACACACACAACCGCACCCACACAACCACACACACACCCACACACACACCCACACAACCACACACACACAACCACACACACCCACACAACCACACACACCCACACAACCACACACACACCCACACAACCACACACACACAACCACACCCACACAACCACACACACACACACACAACCACACACACACACAAGCGTGTTCCAGTGACAACAAACGTTACAATCCTCAGTAGTTCCTCTTTTTCCCTTGCATGTCGTTTGTTGTTCTCTTTCAACCTCGACCCCCCCCCCAACCCCCCCTCCCTCTCACCATAATTGCAGTTTTTTAAAGAAGACATTCCCCTTGGGACAGCATTTATGAATACATTTCTTTTTTCCACTTTGTACCAGCAAGCCTCCCCATCATGTGCTGATTTGTATACATACACAGACATTAGCAACACACGCTTACCAATGGGCTGTGCCTGGTAAATAATTGATTTTCCTATTAAGTGGCACAGGGCAGACATTCCTATTAAGGAGATGTAAGGCCTGTGTAACTGCACAGGGAAACACATCAAATGAAGCTGGGAATTGGAGTGGAGCATCCGAGCGGTGGCCTTGGATCCTATAGGGGGGGGGGACCGGGGGGGAGGAAAGACGTACACACACACACAACACACACACACACACACACAACCTCTAGCGTACGCACTCACGCACGTCTTCCTAACCCCTCGCTTCCACACACACACACAACCACTAACCTCCTATCTCCCTCTCTCTCTCACACACACACACACACACACACACACACATGAATCCAAACCCTCTCTCTCTCTCAAACCAAACCACCAAGCCTCTATCTCTTTACTACCCTATCTCCGTCTCTCTTTCTCTCTCTCTCTCCCACACACACACACACACACACACACACACACACACACATGCTCGCACTCCGCCATGTTAGCGAGCACACCACAGGGAGGAGGGCCTTGTCCTCCCCTGAACCTCTCTGCTGTTGGTTACCGTGACAGACCCTCTGAGCCGCTCTGGACCAGTCAGAACAAAACGCTGCTCAACACACACACACAACCACACACCACACACACAACCACACACACACACACACACACACACACAGGACGCACACACACAGCCCACACACATACACACAGCACGCACACACACAGCCCACACACACACACACAGCCACACACAGTCGTAGTAGTACATGAGGGAGGAGCGGCTGCTGAATAAATCATGGTGCCCAGATAGGTGCCCTCTTTATTCTAACACACACACACACACACGTTCACATTCAGCAAGCACATCGTCAACCCCCACCCCAGGTGGGGAAACATGTCTATTTGTTCAGGAAAACCCACTCACCCATAAAAACAGACTTCCAAAAGAACGTTCCCTCTCTCCCTCTCTCTCTCTCTCTCTCCCTCCCCCTCCATCATTCTATGTCTCTGCTTGTCTATCCTCCTGTCCTCCCCTCATTTAGGCCCTCGTCCCGGGCCATCCTGATGGCGATACCTTCCCTTTCCTCCGCGGCCTGTGGACCTGTGGGCCGGGTCACAAGACGTTCAGGAGCCCTTAAAGGATTTAGGGCCTAGTTTGCTCCTAGAGAAACAAGCCATATGTCTGGCTCTATCTGTGTGTGTGTGTGTGTGTGTGTGTGTGTGTGTGTGTGTGTGTGTGCGTGCGTGCGTGCGTGCGTGCGTGCGTGCGTGCGTGCGTGCGTGCGTGCGCGCGCGCGTGCGTGTGTGTGTCAAGCCCATTGAACCCAAGTAACGATGAAACTTGTCACGCCTGAGCTAGCCGGAGAGACAGAGGGAGGCTCACCTCCAGCCTCTCCCTGTTTTCCATCACCAAGACCTGCCTAATATATATCTAATAATAATATAACATCATAATATATATATAATAATAATATCTATTCAACAAGACAGACAGAGAGAGACTCACCTCCAGCCTAGAGTAATACCTGCCCAATATATAGCTTGTTTATGTCAGGAGTTACCCTCAAACACTCAGCTGGGGTAACACACACGGCACTTTGCATTCACTGGAGCCGTTTGGGTTCAGTGATAGAAGCGGGAATGAAAGGACATCCTATTCAGAGGATTTTTAAAACATTGTATTGACTTTATTTAACCTTTATTTAACCAGGAAGGATCCCATTAGGATCAGCATTAGGATGAAACGTCCAGGCCAACCAACCCGTACACGCGTCTAATTTAAACGATATTGTCTAATTTCATTTTAATTTATTGTTTCCGTAACCCGCACCACACGTCCCGTGACATCGACCATCGATCACCTTAAATAGAGGCGCTTGGTCCCGTCTCTCAGCCAGTGTCTGCGTTTCACAAATCTCCCATTGACGGCACCCCATTAGAGTGGCTATATCGCCTCATAGACACAGAGAGCTTCTCTTGCCCTTCTCCTTGTAGGTCACCCCCTGGTGGCCCTGCTGTTCTCTTCTCCCCTCGAATCTCCGAGCCCGCGTCCAAGGAAAAGGTGCCGGTTCCATTCATCCCCCGGGCCCCCCCCCCCCCCCCCCCGAGCGCCGTCTCCGATGCCCGGAGCTAGTGAGAGGGAGAGGGGGAGATGGACAGAAAGGGAAAGGGTTTAGGAAAGCGGGGAGCATGGAAGGAGCGAAGGAAGGCAAAAAAGTTATACAAAAAAAAAACGGAGAAAAAAGGTTGTGTTCGAAAAGTAGTGGAGTGACGGACAGAGAGAGAGGAGGAAAAAGAGTGCCCCGTGGTGCGTTGTCTCAGCAACGAGCTCAGAATTCCCTTCCATTGACAGAGTGACAGAAACACAGGGGGGCGGGGGGGGGGCGGGGGGGGGGGGGGTGGGGGGGGGGGTGATAGGACAGCTCCTAAAAGGATTACACAGGCGGCGTGTGGCGCAGAAGGCTTGGGTGTCCAACCCTTTCCCCCCCCTCAGACCTCGCACCCCCTCGACACGTTTAGAAACACACGTTTTCTCTGGGCAGAGGAAACAGCGCTGTGGGGTCTTCTGTCCCCTCCTCTAGAGCCTTCCTAGGCCTTCTCTTCTTCCAACCAGTTTGTTCCTTCCTTCCTTTCTTTTTTTCCCCTTTCTTTACTTTCTTTCTTTCTTTCTTTCTTTCTTTCTTTCTTTCTTTCTTTCTTTCTTCTTTCTTTCTTTCATCTTATCTCCATTTTTGTTCTTCCTCCCTTCTTCACTTCTACCTTCCTTCTTCGTTCCTTCATTCTCTCTCTCTCTCTCTCTCTCTCTCTCTCTTCTCTCTCTCTCTCTCTCTCTCTCTCTCTCTTTCCCTCCAGCTCCCCGCTCGCTGTCTTAAGAGTCGTCATGTCTGTTCCACTAGCAGCATCCCGTGCCTGACATGGGTATATTTAGCCCCCCCGTACCCCCCCTCCAACTAACCCCAGCACAAGAAGCAGCGGCGGCGGCGTTATGAAACATTAATACCCTCTCCAAAGGGCCCCCCACCCCCACCCCCTGGCAGCGCGGTGACACTTACTTTACATCCACAACGATTAGGGGCCACCAAATCCAGATTACCACGACAACGGCCCCGCTGGGGTGCTGCTCCAGAGGAGAGGGGTGCCAGGCGGCGTGGCGCTAAGCGAGGCCGGGCTGGTGGAGGTTGACTGAGGCCCGGGTACAGTTCTGCGTGGCGGTCACTCTCCCGGAGCAGCGGGGTCTCTAGGCCCAGACGGTGCGGGTCCGGTCCGGTACCACTCACTCTCCTCGGTGGATTCTTTCCTCGCGGTTCCCACTTTATCCATCGCGGTGCCTTTTCTCGCCATGTCCCTCTCTTCACACCTCTCTTTCTCTTTCTCCTTTTCGTTCTCTTTCTTTTTCTTTTTCTTTTCTTTTTCTCTCTCTTTCTCTTTCTCTCTATCCGCCTACGCAGGCACATCACACAGTCTCCCTCTTTTTCATTCCTTCTCCTCTCCTCTCCTCCTGAGTGTGGTGTGCGGGGGAGGTGGGGAAGGGGGGGGGGGGGGGGGGGGTGGGGGGGGGGGGGGGGGGGGGGGGGGGGGGTGGGGGGGGGGGTGGGGGGGGGGGTTGGCCAGCGGCCCGGTTGGGTCCTCCAGGGGGCGCGGCAGCACAGAAGGCTGCTCTGCCACCCTGTGCCAAGGTCACGCCGGGCAGCCATATTGTATTTTACGAGGCCGCGGGCCGCAGAAAGCCCTCCTGCGGCCCTCCTCCTCAGATTTACGGTGCATCGCCGGCGGCGACCGGGCGGGCATCCAGGAAGAGGGCATCCAGACGGGCATCCAGGAGGGTAATGGCGCCGGCTGCTTATGGGAGCTCTTTTCCTGGGCTTTATTGGTGCATCCTAACTCGCATGGAAGAGAAAAGATGATTTTAGGAGCTTGTCCAACTTTAAAGTGTGTGTGCTCTTTTGTCTGTGTGTGTCTGCGTGTTTGTGTGTGTGTGTGTGTGTGTGTGTGTGTGTGTGTGTGTGTGTGTGTGGTTGTTTTTGTATATATGTGTGTGTGTGTGATTGTTTTTTGTATATATGTGTGTGTGTGTGTGTGCGTGTGCGTGTGCGTGTGCGTGTGCGTGTGCGTGTGTGTGTGTGTGTGTGTGTGATTACGACCTTTCCTTTCATGAGCCTGATGATAAAGGTTCAGTTTTCCGGCAATGTTAGAGTGGGCAGCAGCACAATGACTCAGGCCGCGTCAGTCCTGACATTTGCGGATGTCTGCTTTCGAGAGTGCTTTTAATTGCCGACCACCTTGACCATGAGCACGTCAATGGCCGTTCTATTTCAGTTGTCCCCTTCTCCTTCCCTCTCTTTTTTTCTAGAGATAATGTTCCCCTCCACCCCCGTTGTCCTCAGAAACTTTTCGAGTTTTCTTTTTCGTACAAAACAACACCAGATCCCTCTGCGGTGTGTGTGTGTGTGTGTGTGTGTGTGTTTGTTGGTGTGCGGTCGCTGACCTTTGCCCTTTGCCCCCCCCGGCAGGTGACGCCGGTGGCCGGACCTCCAGAGGGGGGCACCAGGGTGACCATCCACGGGGTGAACCTGGGCCTGGCTTTCTCCGACATGGTGGGCAACGTGGAGGTGGCCGGGGTCCGCTGCACACCGTTGGAGGAGGGCTACATCATCGCAGAGCAGTGAGTCTCACACACACACACAAACACACACACACACACACACATATTACATACACAAACACCCTTTGCACACACACATGGCTTACCGTATACATTGTAGCAGTTAATTTTTCTTAATTACACTTACTAAATATGCACACACACACCCACACACACACACAAACACCCTTCGCGTACACACACACGCACACACACATACTTAGACCATCTCTTACACAGTGCAACAATTTACACTTACTAAACAGGCCACCACCTCAATCAATACTTGCTTTCATAACTAGAGCTGTTCTTCTCATCTATAATGAAAGCTTTTAACATGGAATCAGCTTGGATACCATATAGTAGAAATAGCAACTGAAATAACAGAATCACAAAAATCACACAATCAAAGTCACTTATGCAGACGTGGGTAACGTGCTGTGGGTACAGCACCAGGGGTACAGCAACGTGGGTACAGCACCAGGGGTACAGCACCGTGGGTACAGCACCGTGGGTAAAGCACCAGGGGTACAGCACCAGGGGTTCAGCACCGTGGGTACAGCACCGTGGGTACAGCACCAGGGGCACAGCACTGTGGGTACAGCACCGTGGGTACAGCACCAGGGGTACAGCACCAGGGGTACAGCACCAGGGGTACAGCACCGTGGGTACAGCACCGTGGGTACAGCACCAGGGGCACAGCACCAGGGGTTCAGCACCGTGGGTACAGCACCAGGGGTACAGCACCGTGGGTAAAGTGCTGTGGGAGACAACGCTGTTCTTCTCTCTCCCTGTGTTAGGACAGTGCTGAGTCGGGGGGGGGGGGGGGGTTGCTGACGGGTCACCACAGGCAGGGGGACATACAGCCACGAGACACCGCTGACCTCTGACCCCCGCTGTCATCAGGGGGGGTTGTTATGAAATATGGAGAGGAGTTGTACTCTGAACTCCTGTCCTCTTTGTGTTAAAGGGAGCTGTAGGTGGGGAAGGAGAGGTGGTTCAGACACACACACTCTCTCTCTGTCACATAGCACACTCTCTCCCTCTAGCTCTCTGTCGCACACGCTCTCTCTTGTACGTGCGCACACTCACGCACACACTCACACACACACACACACACACATACACACATTCACACAGGCAGCCTTGACAACCCTGGTACTCCACAGAGGACTGAACCTTTGAGTCAGCCCTGGGTGAGAAGCCAGCATGCAGCAGCCTGCCCACCCCCTCATGACACGTGCTGCTGCATGTTCACTTTCACCACACACACACACACACACACACACACACACACACACAGACACAAAGAACACACTTAGCAAGCCCCTAGTCCCTTTTGAGTCAACCGTAAAACCAGCCAGCGTTGGAGCTGAAAACCACAGCGTCAGTGACATGGGCCTCTTCAGTGAGTCACACATTACGTTAATGGACTGACCCAGAGCTCATTGGGACACAGATAGACATGTGGATAGTGCCGACGAAGTGTGTGTGTGTGTGTGTGTATGTGTGTGTGTGTGTGTGTGTGTGTGTGTGAGTAAGCCTGATCCCTACCCCTCGGGCTGGGCCGCTGTAATTGAACTGCGCTGCATGCTGGTGCCCCCCCTCTCTCTCTGACAGCTCTTTAAAAAAGACAGAGACAGGGAAATTAAAATGCCTAGTCTGGACGCCATGTCGAGTTGGATGGGTATTTGGGGGCGGTGAGAAGCTTCGATATCTGGGTCAGGGAAGGCTTGCTTTTGGCTGGCTAGCCTGCCTCTGTCCGTCCTTATCGGTTGATGTTGTTTGCTATCCATGGGAGCAGACTCAATTTGATAGTGGTTCAGATGAGGAAAGGGGGGGGGGGATCAGAGTAGAAACAAGTACTTGCTTCAAAGTAGCAATTCATTGAGTTTGTTTTTTTACTTTTTAACTCTGAACTTTTTGCGGTAACTTTTGAGAGGAGGAGCAGTACCTTCTTAAAAGGCGAGTTCTAGCTGGGTGGAACGTGAGGTGCCTGAGGGATTAGATGAGGAGGCCTCCTGGTGGAGGAGAAAAGGGTTGGGGAACCAGCACCGCCCCGAGGCCCAGTGTGCCTCCCCTCCAGAAGCACGTCCCTCTTAGAATCAGAAACGTCATAGGTCCTCCTCGCGGAGCTGCTTTGACTCTCCTTAACCCTGAGGCCCAGTATTTCTCTACAAGGTGTAGCTCCTTTCTTTTAGACAATGCTGTAGGCCTCCTGGCCGAGGTGAAAATAGAAGGGGAGTCTCCTGCACTGTGAGGCCCATGGGGTGTATATTCGTCCAGATTAGTCCTATGACAGCCATCTCTCCCCCTAAGCTCAGCCAGGAGCCCACACCGTTAGTTCTCATTATAGGCCGCAACGTCAAAGAAACAATTACGTGGCCCACTCTACCCTTTCTCTCTCTCTTTTCATTTCTTTCTCTCTCTTTCTTCATTTCTCTCTGATTGCTTCTCCTTCCCCATCACTCCTCGCTCTCCCCCGGCAGCAATCGATAGCCCCCCGGTCCCTGTTTGATGATGTCACTCGAGGTGGCCCCCCTGCCTGGGCGCTCTGGACGCCCGTCCCCGTTCTGTGATCAAGCCGCATTGATCCGAGCGGACCCCCTGCCGCCTGACGTATACCTGGGGGCCGGCCCGCTGTTCGGAGGGAACGCTCCATGCAGGGAGACTTACACACGCGAGTCCCCATTTGGAGGAGGACGACGGGGGGTTAGGGGGACGGGGGGAGGAGGTGAGGGGGGGCTTTGGAGTGACTCGAACGTGTCGGTCCCAGGCAGGGGGGGCCGTCTGATGGACGAAAGCTTCTCTAATGAAAGGAGAAGAAATTTGGGTGGGGGGCAAGGATGGGGGGAGGGGGGGGTCGATAGACTGACACCGTGACTTTACCTCGTGGTGTTCCAGTCAGAGAAACCTTTAAAAGAGACCGCTAGAAAAACACAACACTTATCTGGGCTGTGTGACTACACAACACGGTAATGCTTGGCTCTGGGTTATTCTTGCATTTTATTGTATTATTATTTCATTTACGAGTGTGTTTTGTGTGTGTGTGTGTGTGTGTGTGTGTCTTCCCCAGGATCGTTTGTGAGATGAATGCCACCACGGCGGACAGCAAGCCCGGTCCGGTCCAGCTGTGCGTGGGAGAGTGCCGCCCCGAGCTGAAGACACGCTCCTCTCTGCTCTTCTCCTTTGTGGTGCGTGTGCCCGACACAGACGGCCCGCCGTCCCTCCGCTGGTCCGGGACCTCGCACTGCTCGCCTGGCCTGGCTCCGTCCATGTCATGATATGATGATATGATATGACCGATATGGTTGTTGGGAGTAAGCAGGAAAGAGGGGGAAATATCGCAATGTTGTTATATCGTGCAACACGCAGTATTAGACTCACGGTCAAATATTCTTCCCAGCCGCTGTAGAACTCTAGAATGTTTGACATGGAATGGCCGTTTTCAGCCAGTCTCTCACCCCCCCCCCCCCCCCCCCCCCCCCCCCCACACACACACACACACACACACCCCAAATCCTTGACTATAGTCGTCTGGAAGTGTTACCATGCCGACAGACAGGCTAATTGGCTAATTACCCCGCCCCGTCTCATTGCGTCATGGTAATTTGGAAAATAATGTCGTTTTTCAACGAGTACTCTTAGGGCCTGGGTTCAGCGCTAATGGCACCAATCGGATCTCTCACCTGAGATGTCGGTCTTCACCGGGGGCCAAAGGAAAGCTTAACGAAGCCAATGTCGTTTTAGATCGTTTTATCTCTCCTTTTTCGTGTTGCTCTGATGTGTTGAGTGGTTAATGGGTGTCTGAACGCCATCAAGTTGACCCACATTATCATAAACATTGTTTTTATATATTCAGCAAGTGCTGTTGCACTCTCTGGCCTGTTCCTGTCTGTAACTTTCAGTAATGTTAAAAAAAAAAGGAAAAAAGTTTCCAGCAGGTTTGTTCTTTTTAAAACTCCTCAAATTTGGTACTAATACTCACCAGAAGATTACAAACTAGGTAACGTTAGCCCGTAGTTTGTTGTAAAAGTGAGATGGAGAGCTGGAGTCTGGAATCAGATTTAAAACGTAGGTAGCCAGTAGAGGGTTGTAAAGGAACTGAGAGGGAAAACTGCTCTGGAATCAGATTGAAAACGTAGGTAGCGTGTAGAGGGTTGTAAAGGAACTGAGAGGGAAAACTGCTCTGGAATCAGATTTAAAACGTAGGTAGCCAGTAGAAGGTGGTAAATGAAGTGAGAGGGAAAGCTGGTCTGGGATCAGATTGAAGTGTCAGTGGGTAACAAAGGGAAACGGAGCGCTGTGCTGAGGTCAGATGTTATCAGACCTTCCTCTAAGATCACGACACGTTTTCACAGGTCTGCAGAAGGCTGTTAACCTGTTTCATTAAAACATACACACACACACACACACACACACACACACACACACACTCTTTCTAATTAGTGCTCCTTTAACAACAGTTAACAGCCATCAGTCATTAGCGGCATTGCTTTCACAGAGCTCATTTCAGTGTTAGCTCCATCCAGACTCTAGCTAGCTGACTGGCTGACCGGTCGTTCTGGGTCAGTTCCATGGGAGGGAGGGGGGTGATCTCTGGGGTTCTTCAGGTGTCATGGCCACCGTTTCTCTGAGCTCCACAATGTCTATCCCTGCCCTGTTAAATTATGAATCGGCATAACGCAAATCCTGCTCAGTTTAGTCGTAATAATAGTAATAATATTACTATGTAATAATAATAATAATATTACTATGTAATAATAATAATAATAATAATAATAATAATAATAATAATAATAAAAACATGATTTTGAAACCCAAAGACGCATAGTAGTCCACATGTGGGCCTACCTGTTCTGAGAAGGCAGAGTAGCACTCCTCCAAAATGAAACTGTTCATGGTGGAGTGTGTGTTCGTCTGACTCAAGGCGGTAGTTTGGTATATGCTGTTGTGGTGGTGTCTTTGGGTCCACTTAGGTGTGTGCGTTTAGCATCTCCCTTTTGTGCCTTCTTTGCGCGCGCGCGCGTGCGTGTGTGTGTGTGAGAGAGAGAGAGAGAGAGAGAGAGAGAGAGAGAGAGAGAGAGAGAGAGAGAGAGAGAGAGAGAGAGAGAGAGAGAGAGAGAGAGAGAGAGAGAGAGAGAGAGAGAGAGAGAGAGAAAGTGTTTTGAGTGCCTCTTTTTATCAGTGTGTCTCTTAGAGTTAGGAGTAAACAGGGGATATTTTCAGCCCGTCTCCTTCAGACAGCTACCTTCCCCCACTTCACGGCCGCTCTCAGGCCCCTTCAAAAGCCCCGCCCACGGCTCTCCCTCCCCCGGGCCATGGTCGGTCTCCGTGGGTAGCAGCCATCAGACGACATTCCCTGGTAATGGTGCGGACTCGGACGGAGTGGTGCCTAGTGACTTGGGAGTTTTTTTTTTTAGGGTCTCTCTCTTTCTCTCTCTCTCTCTCTCTCTCTCTCTCTCTCTCTCTCTCTCTCTCTCTCTCTCTCTCTCTCTCTCTCTCTCTCTCTGTCTCCCTCTCTTTCTCTCTCTTTCTCTTGCTCTCTGCTCCAAACTATCTCTACATGACTGTCTCTTTCTGTCGCTCTTGACTCTTGTCGTCCTCTCCCTCTTTTCCCTCCCCCCTTCTGCCCTCCAGATGCCGTCGGTGAAGGGCCTGTCCCCAAGCCGGGGCCCCGAGTCGGGGGGCACCAAGGTGACCATCATGGGGGAGAACCTCGGGGCCGGCAGCAGCGTCAACGTCCTCTTCGGCAACCAAACCTGCGAGTTCTTCGGGTGAGTCTCCCTGGCCTTTGGCTCTGGTTCAGTTGACTGGTTTGACTGGTTGGTTGAGTGGTTTGACTGATTGGTTGACTGGTTGGTTGACCGATGAGAGTGAGGGGTTGACTGGTTTGACTGGTTGGTTGACTGGTTTGACTGGTTGGTTGACTGGTTTGACTGGTTGGTTGACTGGTCGGTTGACCGATGGGAGTGAGGGGTTGACTGGTTTGACTGGTTGGTTGACTGGTTTGACTGGTTGGTTGACTGGTTGGTTGACCGCTTGACTGACCAAAGGAAATGGTTTCTTCCACTAAAGTCAGTCTTTTCTGAACCGGTTAAACAATAGCATGTAACAAAGGGATTTGGCCTATTTTCCATATAATATCTAGTAGCGAGTTATTAGAAGGGCTTAGACTTATTTCACCCTCCCTCCCTCCCTCCTTCCCTCCCTCCCTCCCTCCCTCTCTCTCCGAGTCATTCCTTGTCCCTGTGAAATGAGAACAGTCCCCTTAGGGAGAACCCCCCCCCCCCTTTCTCTCTCTCTTTCTCTGTCAGAACCCAGTGTAAAACGTAATAGCGTTATGATGACCCAGTGCATGGACTCTTTCTAACAATAGCCTCCCGACGGCCTCGTGCTTCTGAGGATTCCTATTTTCCCATCTTTCCCTTCCCCGTACATTTTCCTTTCTGTGCACTTTCTCCGTTCCTCCTTCATCATCATCATCTTCCCCTCGCTCTCTCTTTCAATTAGCTCTTATTCCCTCTCTCTTTCTTTTTCCCTCTCTCTCCCTTCCCTTCTTCTCTACCTGTTCCGTGCTTCTTTCCTCCCTCCTTCTCTCCCTTGCTTTTCTCTCTCTCTCTCTCTCTCTCTCTCTCTCTCTCTCTCTCTCTCTCTCTCTCTCTCTCTCTCTATCTCTCTCTCACTCTTTCTCACTCTTTCTCCCTCTCTCTACCTCTCTCCCTCACCTCCCTCCCCCCCTCGCTCTGACTCAAGGCGACTCTATTTAAGGTGGGTGCTCTGATTGGAACGCTGTGAGGTGGAGGAGTCCAGAGCGCCAGCTCTAATGAGAGCTGGTCTAATTGGCAGCGCCGTCCTCCTGGTTAGAGGAGGCCGAGGAGGCTGTAGTCCAGCCCCGCCGCTGGCTATTGAACTGGGCTAGCTTCACGGTGGTGGGCACCCTGTGCTGGATGGAGAGGGAGGGGAGGCTGTAGTCCAGCCCCGCCGCTGGCTATTGAACTGGGCTAGCTTCACGGTGGTGGGCACCCTGTGCTGGATGGAGAGGGAGGGGAGGAAAAACAGTCTGATGAGATCAAAGCTGGATGGTGTACGGCGTGTGTTTGTGTGTGTGGGCACTGATGTGTACATGTCGATTAGTAGCGTGTGTGTGGGTGTGTGTTGATGATTATAGTCAGTGTGTGAATGTGTTTCTAGCCCTTGATTGTTGTGTAAGTGTGAATCATTCTGCGGTATGTGTTTGCTAATCAAGATGGTGTGTCTGTGTGTGTGTGTGTGTGTGTGTGTGTCGTGCAGGCGCACCATGTCGGAGATCGTGTGCTACTCGGCCCCTTCCCTGTCAGGGGTGAGCTCGGTTCAGGTCAGCGTGGGTGTGGACCGGGCCCAGGTCAAGGAGAGCCTGAGCTTTGACTACATCGACGACCCCACAGTGCAGCGCATTGAACCGGAGTGGAGCATCGCCAGGTCAGGCCCTAACACACACACACACACTTTCTCGTAGTCACACACACACACACACACACACACACACACACACACACACACACACACACACGCCAGGCCGTCTCATCAAGTATTTCCAAATCAGATGGGTGCTTTAGACACCAGTGATATTAAAATGGGTGATACTGACGACCAGGGTGTCGGTGTGTATCTTTGTGTGTGAGTGTGTGCGTTCCTTTGCGTGTGTTTGTGTGTGTGCGTGCATACTTACGGGAGGCGCAAGTTCACAGCAGATGGGCTGTGGGGCGGTGGAGGGGGGGACAGACTGACTGACAGGAGCAGAGCGAAAGGAGAACGGCAGTTTGTTTCTCTCTCCCTCTTCATGTCTGAGGAGAAAGCGACGAGAGAAAGAGAGGGAGAAGGAGAAGAGGGAGAGATAGAGAAAGACAGACGACAGAGAGATGGGAAAAGATGGAAGATAAAACGATAGAAAAAGAAGAGAAGAAGAGAAAGATAGAAGATAACGAGAGATAGCGGAAGACTGAAGGTGAAAAGAGAAAGAGAAAGACAGAAAATGGAGGGAGAAAAAGAAAGAGAGAACATGGAGGGAAACAGATAGAAGAGGTCGAGAGAGTGAAATAAAAGAATGTAAACATGGTGCTGTCTTTCTTTTTCAACGAGCCGGCTGTCAGCTTTCTGCTGTTCATAAACCCACTAGGGAATGCACCCAGCTAGTGTGGTTGTTTTCCTTGGCATTTCCATGGTAGT
>CM030174.1:5424726-5449726 GCA_017639675.1 Aplochiton taeniatus | reverse complement strand
AGACAGGCCGACAGAAGGATTGAAAAGAAGAAAGGAAAGAACGAGAGAGAGAGAGAGAGAGAGAGAGAGAGAGAGAGAGAGAGAGAGAGAGAGAGGGGTCTTTAGGTGTTCTTCACAATCCGGGGGCAGGCAGGCATGGCGTTCTTCAGGCATTCCTCCTTTCCCCCCAGAGGGGCCCGGTTTACACACGCGCATGCACGCACGCACACACACACACACACACACACACACACACACTTCAAGTGTCTCTCAAGCGGGTCTATTAGCAGCGTCTAAGACGGCTCCCGGCCCCCAGCCTGCGACCCCAACTATTAGCACAGACCAGCGTACCGGGACAGGATAGAGGGGAGGAGAGAGGGGAAGAGAGAGAGGAGGAAGAGGAGAGGGGTGATGGGGAGGAGGAGGAGGAGGAGGAGGAGGAGGAGAGGTGATGGGGAGGAGGAGAGGAGGAGAGGTGATGGGGAGGAGGAGAGGAGGAGGAGGAGGAGAGGTGATGGGGAGGAGGAGAGGAGGAGCATGCTAGACAGCCGCCCCCAGTGACCACAGCTACATTGAGAGGCTACAGGGCAGCATCATTAGCTGTGGAGAGCCGGGAGAAGGTCTACAGCGGCTTTACACACACACACACACGCACACACACACACACACACACACACACACACACACAAGCTTCTGCAGCTTTACCAGCGTGCTCACACAGGCACACACACACACAAACAGCTTGCGGCTGCAGGGGGAGGAGGGTAGGGGCTAGACTCCTGTGTGTGTGTATATGTGGGGGGGAGGGGTTCTCTCTCCTTCAATGGAACCTCGTCTGGTTCAGCTGTTGGGCCTGGCTGCTCTCTTCGCTGTCTGGTGGTCAGTCTGTATACTGGTCAATCTGTTTACTGGTCAATCTGTCTGCTGGTCAGTCTGTCTGAGCTTCACCATGGCAACCAAAGAATATGTGAAAGTGTTGGGCCTTATTGCAAGCCATCAATACCTATGTAATCAGCACTCAGCACCGCATGTAATCAACACCAATATAATCGTGCTGGGTGTGTGTACTTATGGCTGCGTCGTCACCTCGCCAGTTTCCCCATCAGTAACCCCCCCTGAACCCCCCCCACCCACCGGTCTCTCTTTCGTCGAGGATAATGTCAGCACACCAGACAGCTAATTTTGATGGGGGTGTCATCTTCTGTACTAGATATGATAGTTGGAAGCCCCTCTCTCTCTCTCTCTCTCTCTCTCTCTCTCTCTCTCTCTCTCTCTCTCTCTCTCTCTCTCTTTAGCTATCTATCTATCAAACACACACACACACACATTCCCATAGTCCTCCAGCCCTCTGTTGCTAAAGCTTCCATCATCTGACTAATGCTCTGAGGAGTGACAGCCATGACAGCGTCAGTCCTTTCTCCGGCACAGGCATGGAAAGAAAGAGAGAGGGAGAGAGAGACGGAATGAGAGAGAGAGAGAGAGAGGGAGAGAGAGAGAGAGAGAGAGAGAGAGAGAGAGAGAGAGAGAGAGAGAGAGAGAGAGAGAGAGAGAGAGGGGGAGACGGAGAGAGAGAAAGAAAGTGAGGCACAGAGAGAGTTATTCTCAAGGGATGAGAGCAATAGTGGGGCTTGTGTTTATTTCCTTGAAGACAATCCTCATTGTAGCTTGGAATCTCTGTGCATATATGTGATACCTGTATATTTACTCCCGGGCGTGTGTGTGTGTGTGTGTGTGTGTGTGTGTGTGTGTGTGTGTGTGTGTGTGTGTGTGTGTGTGTGTGTGTGTGTGTGTGTGTGTGTGTGCGCGCGTTTCCCCCCTAGGTGTCGGACCGCTGTGTGGTGGCTCTGGTCCCCAAGCAGACATCGTCCTATAACATTCCACCCTCCGCCAGCATATCGCGCACCTCCATCAGCAGATACGGTGAGTCCCGCGTAACCCCCCCCCCTCACGTTCCCACGGTAATGACTGGGCCACGTGCAGGGAGTGAACAGCCAGCCTCGGTCCCAGTGCGTCGGGATTCCCTAATCCACCGCTTTCGAGTCGGTCCGCAGCACGATGCTTCAATGATTCCTCTCCCTGACTCCATTAGCAGATCCCTTTTCAGGCTTTCCCCTTCAGTTAGCCTGTGGGTTCCACAGGTCCTATTGATGTACTGTGACTACAGCAGTGAATGTGAGTGTTCCAGTACCACAGCCCCTCTGCCACTTACCATGGAGCGAAGGCAGGCCTGGCTCTATGGAGAACAAATCCCAAGTCCCTTTACCCCTCAGTCAGTAGCTAGCCTCCTCTATCTCCCCTCAGTCAGTAGCTAGCTAGCCTGTTTTTCCCTCAGCCAGTAGCTAGCTAGCCTGTTTTTCCCTCAGCCAGTAGCTAGCTAGCTAGCCTGTTTTTCCCTCAGCCAGTAGCTAGCTAGCCTGTTTTTCCCTCTCAGCCAGTAGCTAGCCTCCTCTATCACCCCCCTCAGCCAGTAGCTAGCTAGCCTCTATTTCACCCTACAATCACTAGCTAGCCTCTTCTTTTTCCCCTCAGTCAGTAGCTAGCCTCCTCTATTTCCCGCCTCAACCAGTAGCTAGCTAGCCTCTATTTCACCCTGCAGCAGTAGCTAGCTAGCCTCCTATATTTCATGCCACAGCCAGTAGTTAGCTAGCCTACTCTCTTTCCCCCTCAGCCAGTTGCTACCTGGTCTGCTCTATTTCTTTTGGTGCTGCAGAGACATTGTTTAGTCGACCCCTCTCCCCAACAGAGTGTGCAGGGTAACTCGGAGGAGGATTGGGGGGAGGGGGGGGGATGGGAGGCGCCATGACAGGTCATAACCAGTCATTTTTTACTAAGTGGTTGTAATGACTGGCAGCGTGTGCCTGGAGGGAGAATTCTATAGTCCGTCACACACACACACACACACACTCTCACGCACACACTCACACACGCACACTTTATCCCCGTCCCATGGCAACGCTCTCAGGGTGTGTGCCACAGGGCGCCCCATCTCATCTCATGCCCGAAACAGGCGTCACAGCGCCAAAGGCAACTTGCTAATTATTCGCTGTGAATGATACTTTGCCCAACCGGTACAGGAAAAGTAGTTTAAAGAGGGAAAAAGTGCAGCCAATTAGGGATGGCAGTGAACTCTGCCTTGTCGCCGCCTAGAGACATGACCAGCTCAGCCAATAACGAGCATCCCTCCCGCTATTCAGCCTTCTCATTGGCCCTTTATGGAATAAAACCACAGACGATACAGGCCACAGATGAAACAGGGGAAAAAGCGTTCTGTGTAGAATCACGCGGCGCCCATCTCTCCATGGAAACGAAACGTCATTCGTGCAAAGATGGCGTTTCATGAGGACTTACTTATTACTCCCAAAATTGGGTTGACAAAATTGGAAGGTACCAGACCTGAATAATAACCAGAGCACCACGGAACTAGAAGTGTGTTTTTAATGTGTCCAGAGAAAGGCTCTGCGGGTACGTAGACTGTAGAGTAAACACACTCCAATGCCAGGGCTCCATTCCGCTGTTGTGTTCCCACACTTAGAAGGTAGGTTGTCGAGTGGCGAAGGCCACTCCAGTCTGTTTTGATAGCAACAGTCTGTTGAATATGTCAGCGAACAGATGAAAAGGGGGACACGGCGGGGGGGGGGGGGGTCGACACTTCCCTCTGTTGATGCTGGTTTGCACTTGGCGGCGATGAGGTGTGGGGGGTAGTTTGTGCATGGTGTCGGTAACAGATGTTCGACTGGCATCTAGCCCCCCCCCCAACCAAACCCCCCTGCCCCCCTTCCCAACTCACCTCCCGTCAATCATCAGTTGCCGCGGCAGCCAGCTCCAGCTGCACAGCGGTGGCCTGATTGATTCCTATCCGTTGAACGTGCAGCACTTAGCATCTCGCCGCTAATTTAGGCTGCCAGACCCAAAATGACCCCAGCTGCATACTGCCCCCAAACCCCCAACCCCCCCCCCCCCCCCCCCCCCCCCCCCCCCCCCCCCCCCCCAGACCCCACCCCCAGCTCCCGTCTCTCTCTTGCACCCTCAGTCCCTCTCTCTCGTTGGATAGGTGAGAGAGATCCATTCTTCCCCCCCTTCCCCCCCCCGCCCCCCTCTCGCTCTCTCTCTCTCTCTCTCTCTCCGTACCTCTCTCTTCTCAGGTAGGTGGGAGAGAGAGATCCATTCTTACCCCCCCCCCCCCCTCCTCTCTCTCCCTCCATTTCTCTCTCTCATTGGGCAAGTAATAGAGGTCTATTTTTGTCCTCCGTCCCTTCATCCCCTCCCCCCTCTCTCCCTCCGTACCTCTCTCTCTCCGTACCTCTCTCTCTCCTCAGGTAGGTGAGAGAGAGAGAGAGATCCATTCTTGTCCTCCGTCCCTCGGGACACTCCTCCTTCGGGAGGGAGGCGCTCGCTAACTAGGACGGCCACGCAAAGGAAGAAGAAGGGGCACAGAAAGAGAGAGGGACATAAAGAGAGAACAGAGAGAGAGAGAGAGAGAGAGAGAGAGAGAGAGAGAGAGAGAGAGAGAGAGAGAGAGAGGGACATAGAGAGAGAGAACAGAGAGAGAAAGAGAGAGAGAGGGACATAGAGAGAAAGAGAGAGAACAGAGAGAGAACAGAGAGAGAGGGACATAGAGAGAAAGAGAGAGGAGAGAGAGAGGGAGGGAACAGAGAGAGTGATAGAGGGATGGATGGACGGACACAGTGCTTAACATATTAAGAGATCTTTTGATGTGTTGATTAGGCCCGTGACAGGGACACTTTGCAGAGGCACCATGGTGTCAGGAAAGAAGCAATTACACTGTGCTTTTAAGACGAGCCAGGGCGCCAGTCACTTCTCATTCAGAACCAGGAATGATATGAGGGGAGAGAGAGAGAGAGAGAGAGAGAGAGAGAGAGAGAGAGAGAAGGAAATAAGGAGTATGTTGGCAGATGCTCCTCCACCATTTGCCAGACTCTTAGGGAACAGTGTGGGGTCTTTCCGTCGTGTGTGTGTGTGTGTGTGTGTGTGTGTGTGTGTGTGTGTGTGTGTGCGTTACGAACACGTAACAGTGTGGGGACGGTACACTCCTCTCGTCCCTTTGTCACCGAGCGTGCTGACGGGAAGGGATCCCCCCCCCCACCCCCACCACCATCACCCCCCCACCCCACCCCACCCACCCCCACCATCCCCCACGCCCTACCCACTGCCACCCCCTCCGCAGCCTCCTCGACGTACCCGGGCTTAGGAGCACCAGAGCCTAGTGGCTCAGGCTTGGTAATGGGCTCTGGGGAGAGGAGGCTGTGTGTGTCAGGGTTAGGGTTAGGGCTAGGGCTAGGGCTGCTCTGTGGGTCCTTACTGTAAAGAAAGCTGAAGTATCATTTAATGAATGGCTGTATATTTATTTCTCTCTGTGTATTTTTCTTTCTCACTCTTTTACTTTCTTCGATCCTCTCTCTCTGTCTCTCTCTCGCTCTCTCTCTCTCTCTCTGTCTGTCTGTCTCTCTCTCTCTCTCTCTCTCTATCACTGTATCTCTGTCTCTCTATCTCTATCTCTCTCTCTCTCTGTGTCTCTCTCTCTCTCTCTCTCTCTCTCTCTCTCTCTCTCTCTCTCTCTCTATCACTGTATCTCTGTCTCTCTATCTCTATCTCTCTCTCTCTCTCTCTCTCTGTGTCTCTCTCTCTCTCTCTCTCTCTCTCTCTCTCTCTGTAACTCTCTCTCTCTCTCTCTCTCTCCCTCCCTCCATCAGACTCGTCGTTCCGCTACACGGGTAGCCCCGACAGCCTGCGTTCGCGCGCCCCCATGATCACCCCGGACCTGGAGAGCGGCGTCAAGGTGTGGCACCTGGTCAAGAACCACGAGCACGGCGACCAGAAGGAGGGCGACCGCGGCAGCAAGATGGTGTCCGAGATCTACCTGACCCGGCTGCTGGCCACCAAGGTGACCCCCCCACCGCCTGGTCGACAGCCATGTTGTCAGACTCTCAGAAACCAGTCGCTTCCCTTCTTTACCACGGTGACCCGTAGTCTGAGTAGTTCGTAGTCCTTCCAGTAGGGATAGTCCTCGTCATCGGCGTGATGTTTTACCATGGTTTCCTTTGAATAAATAACAGCAATAACATTTCAATGGTTATACACAAGGGTCTATAAATACATTTCAAAAAAACGGATGTAGAATAAGGTTATTTCTCCTCCTATGTGTTTCTACCTCGTAAAATGGCGGCCAACGTCAAACTGATGCCAGTCTGGGTTGCTCTCTCTCTCTCCGCCCCCCGTTGTGCTTGGCGTTTTCAGGGCACGCTGCAGAAGTTCGTGGACGACCTGTTCGAGACGCTGTTCAGCACGGTGCACCGCGGCAGCGCCCTGCCCCTCGCCATCAAGTACATGTTCGACTTCCTGGACGAGCAGGCCGACCGTCACGGGATCCACGACCAGGATGTCCGGCACACGTGGAAGAGCAACTGGTAACCCCCCCCCCCCAAAAAAACAACCAGGCAGCGATCAAATCTATCGAGATTTGTTCATAAATATATATATATATATATATATTTAGATATAATTAAGTATGAAGGGCTTTTACAATGGTGAAACAAAGAAAGAAGTGATGCTATGTTTGAACAAAACAAGAGGTCGAGATCAAAACCATCATAGACCTTCATTCATACACGAATATAGATGTTTAATTATGTACAACCTATTGGTCCTCTCTCTCTCTCTCTCACTCTCTCTCACTGTCTCTTGCTCGCTCTCTCTCTCTCTTTCTCTCTTTTTATTTCGCTCTCTCTCCCTTCATCCCCCCCCTCCCTCCTCCAGCCTGCCTCTGCGTTTCTGGGTGAACGTGATCAAGAACCCCCAGTTCGTGTTCGACATCCACAAGAGCAGCATCACGGACGCCTGTCTGTCGGTGGTGGCCCAGACCTTCATGGACTCCTGCTCCACGTCGGAGCACCGGCTGGGAAAGGACTCCCCTTCCAACAAGCTGCTCTACGCCAAGGACATCCCCAACTACAAGGGCTGGGTGGAGAGGTGCGTGCACCGGGCTCAAACGCACGCCTTGATTCCCCTTTTCTAGCACGTTTTTGCTGGTGTACGTGCATTCAGTTCTAACCCGCGCCCACGTTCGGTTCAACGTGCACGATCTGCAAATCGACGACATCCTTTTGTTTGGTCTCATTCGTCATTGGGTGTTTTAAGAGTTGGTGGCTTATTAGTGAGGCGGTACTCGGATGTTTTAGGATACTCAGAGGTGGTACATTGTTCCAAAAGTTCGAGAGCCGCTGTTTCAGACGATTCTTCTTCAGCGGTTTTATTAGCGATGATTTTCAATTAACGAGGGTGTTGTTTTCCTTGGCTCGTGGGTGCTGACTGTCTCCCCCTGTGGGTGTCGCCAGGTACTACGCGGACATCAGCCGCCTGCCGGCCATCAGCGACCAGGACATGAACGCCTACCTGGCGGAGCAGGCGCGCCTGCACTCCTCCGACTTCAACATGCTGGGCGCGCTCAACGAGATCTACTCCTACGTCAGCAAGTACAGCGAGGAGGTGGGTGACGGCGGCCAAATGGAATGTGCCCGCCCGTCGGGCCATGTGTGTGTGTGTGTGTGTGTGTGTGTGTGTGTGTGTGTGTGTGTGTGTGTGTGTGGGATGTGGGTGTGTTTCGGCCAGACGTTTACACGCGTCAGTGCCGGCGTTTTTTTTTTTGAACGCCAGACGGGCGCGTCACTCGAAAAAAACCTCCGGCTTCCTCGTTCTCCGTGTGTTTGGCTTCATGTAGAAACGAAAAGAAAAGAAAGACACGCCCGTTACTAAAATGGCTTCCGTGTTTCCGGCGACGGATTCCCTTCGCTGTCCACCCAGCAGGTCAGCCTGGTTCTCTTTTAAAGCCTGCCCTCCACACAGACACCATGAACAGGCTTAAGAGGAGAGGATGGATGGAAAGAGGCATGCCAATAGCGGCTGGACGGGGAGGAAGGAGGGAAGGAGAGGAGAAAGAGGGAACGGAGAAGGGAGGGAAACAAAGGAAGAGAGGCGTCTGTAATGGAGCCATTCTGCCTGGAATGTCAGCTCCTCCACTGGGAACCATTAGACTGACCTTTTTATTAGACTTCTCTCTCTCTCTCACTCTCTCTCACTGTCTCTTGCTCGCTCTCTCTCTCTCTTTCTCTCTTTTTATTTCGCTTTCTCGCTCTCTCTCTGTCGCTCTCCGTTTTCCCTCTTTCATTCCCTTTGTTCACTCTCTGTCTCTCCATACCTCTCGCCCCCCTCTTTATCTCTCTCGTCTAGCCAAAGTGCTTCTTTTCCAGGCTGTCTTCTTGCCTTCCACCGCCTCTCCTCCACTCTCCAGCTCTCTCTCTCTCTCTCTCTCTCTCTGTCTCTACTCCACTTTGCTCCCCTCTTTTATCTCGCTCACTTCCCCTCCTCCACATTAGCTGACTGTCTCTCTCTCTCTTCCTCCCTCGCGCTGTCTCTGCACACACACACACACACACACACACACGTTCCTACACAGGCATGTACATTCACACGCAGAGGCGCTACGTTGCTCTGCGTGCCCCCCCCCCCACACACACACACACACACACACACACACACACACACACACTCACACACTCTCATCAGTACTTTGTATCTTCTTCCTCTCTCAAACGCACCCATACACACTACAAAGGCCCTCACTGCCTCCCCCGTCCTTCACACACACACACACACACACACACACACACACACACACACACTAGACATGTCCTCTGTCTCTCCCCTCCAGAGTCCCGGGCTTAAGGCCCTTATCCGACGTCGTCGGCGCTTGTTTGTTCCCCCTCTCGGGCCCTTGACAGGGGGCCGGGCGGCGGGGCGAGCGGGCTAGCACACTGCTTAAATGGATTAGGGAGACGGAGGGGGGCGAGAGAGAGAGCTGCTCCTCCATACACTGCTGCAGATTAATAAGACGGCCAGCAACGCTGAGGAGGAGGAGGAGGAGGAGGAGGGAGAAAAAGGGGTGAGGAGAGGAGGGGAGAGGAGAGGAGCGGAGAGGAGCTCCCTGCGTCCGTGCCCGGCTCTGAGAGCATTTAGCAGATGAGAGCGGGTGCGGTGGGGGGGCATAAACTAGACCTCTACACCAGAGCACAGGGGCCCCAGTGTCCCCGTAAAGGATGTTCCTGAGACAGCTCCACGCTCGCTCCGTTTTTAGGGGCCTTACGCTGGCTGGTAAGCCCACTGTTAACGGTAGGGTAGCCTGGGTTTCTTGTAGCGGTGACTGGCCCTTTCCCTGGTTCTGCTCCTCTCCTGGTTCTGGTCCTCTCCTGGTTCTGCTCCTCTCCTGGTTCTGGTCCTCTCCTGGTTCTGCTCCTCTCCTGGTTCTGCTCCTCTCCTGGTTCTGGTCCTCTCCTGGTTCTGCTCCTCTCCTGGTTCTGGTCCTGAGAGGTTCTGCTCCTCTCCTGGTTCTGCTCCTCTCCTGGTTCTGGGAGTGGATGCGTTTGTGGCCTCGTGACGCGCTACACATTTGATCTGATTTGCATCTACACCTCCCGTCGGTTTGATAAGCGGCGGGGCCTGTGTGTGTGTGTGTGTGTTTGTGTGTGTGTGTGTGTGTGTGTTTGTGCGCGTGTGTGTGTGTGCGTGCATGCGGGGGTGTCGGCGTCGCCCCTTGACGGAGACGCACCCTGACAGGGCAGACAGCGTGACGGGGGCGCAGAGAGGAGACCTTTTGAACGCCACTCAACAAACGTTCAGAGAGAGATAGAAGGGGCGGGGGGGGGGGGGGGGGGGGCTGTGACGCGGGAGATGAAACGCCGAGGGGGTCTTACACGAGGGTGACGGCAGGTGTGGGGGTGGGGTGTGGGGGTGGGGGGGGGGGGGGGCGCCGCCCTCGTTGACAAAGACGTGGCTTTGATGCAGCAACGGGGTACAGCTGCCGCACGGGACGTTTCGAACCGGAGAGGAAGTGATGCGTCGAGCGTTCTGTGCGGGAACGACGGTGTCACACTGTGCTCTCCCCGGCCACCTCTGCAACACTTCCTAAACACACAAAACGGAGACGGCATGACTGCACATTGATCAATTGCTCTCTTGAATCCCCAAAAGAGTAGCAACAACAACAAAAATGAACCTATGACCGTGGAGGTTCGCTTTGAAATGCGTCACGCGTAAATGTGCCACACGTTTCTTGCTTTCCTAAAGGGGACCCCTCTCGCGCCGTTCCCAAATCACAAATAAATGCGATATCTGTGGGTGTTGTTTCCTAAAGCTGACCTCTCTCTCTCTCTCTCTCTCTCTCTCTCCCAGATCACGGCGGCCCTGGACCAGGACGAGACAGCTAGGAAGCAGAAGCTGGCTTACAAGGTGGAGCAGCTCATCTCAGCCATGTCCCTGGAGAGCTGAGACCCTTTTTCTGCCCGGGACGCCCCTGCCCACCCGCCTCACTCCCCACCGACTTACACGCCCCCCCCCGGCCCCCCGGGACTTTCACACTGAGGAACCAAAACTGAGCCGCACAGAACTGAACTGCTCTGGCCTGGGGTGACCATGGGTAGTAAGACTCTTTTAGATTTAGGTATCTAAGGACAGCGGGAGGGGAAGAGCCTGTCCCGGGTCAGTTCAGTTCAGGTCTGTGGGCCGCCCCAACCAGTGTGAACGGGGCTTATATATCCACCTGACAGACCCGATGCTTTGCCCCTTCCTGGTTGTGATGTCGCCTGCACTGAGAGACTCTGACCACAGGACAGCGGCAGATCCTCGGTTTCCTTGGAGACGTCCCCAGGAAGGCACCGACCTGGCATCTAGTATTTATAAAGGATTTGTTGTTTTGGTTGACTGAATGGAAGGTGTTGGTCTGCGTGTGTGTGCGCGCGTTTGTGTGCGTGCGCGTGCGTGTGTGTGTGTACAGTTGCGCCGTAGCCTGCTGAGAGACTGAGACAGCGGAAGGGAGGAGATGTGTGAGGCAGGTCCCTCCCCTGCTGTGCTGGAGACTCTCCGTCAAAGAGACTGGAGGAAGAGAGGGGGGGAAGGAAAACAAATCCGCTCGTGTTGCTTGAGGAGATATATCGTGGTCGTTGCCGAGTTTCGCTTCCAAAAAAAAGAAAGTTTATTTTTGTACATGCACATCTTATCAGTTAGCAGTTGAGACGCCTGGCTTCTTGTTGTGCGACGCCGCTGGGGAGGACGTGACATCACTTCCTTCCCCCCCGGGCTCCTCCCTCTCCCCAGACATTCACCACGCGTCGAAAGACCTGACGTTTGACGAAACGGACACCTCTTTAACCAATCAGAACTTGTACAGGAACTCACCCAAATCCCTCCCCCTCGTCCGAGGGCCAATGAACTCCGGCGCAGAACGAGTTCGACCAGCATGCTTTGTGGGGCCCGCCAGCACCGAAGGCGGCGGTTAAAGGATATTAAAGGACCTACAGGCTCAACTTCCCACCAGACTGGTTGTCTAGAGACTCTCCCCCGTTCCGTGTCCCTTCTAGTTTGATACATGTCTATGTACGTGAATGTAACGCTGCGGCGGGGTTTCTTCCCGTGTCTTTTGGTCCGTCTCGACGGAGGTCCGTCGGACCGACCGCTGTGGAGAGAGAGAGGGCTCCTCTGCCATTCCACCCCGTCTCTCTCCTCCAGCGTTGTTCTGCCCACTCCGCGCCCCGCCCCCCTCCCCGTGCGAGGGTGTGAACACGCTTGTCAGGGCTGCCAGGGGGGTCCACGCTGCTCCTAAGCACCGGTCCGGGGAGACCTTAGCCTAGCCCCCGACTAGCTCCGTTATATAACGACTGTTTGTATCGCCGGGGTGGGGGGTGGGGGGGGACTTGATCAAAATGTGGTGTGTATTTTTGCATGCATCGTGTCACCCGTCGCCTGTGTTTTCCAGGGGTCCGCTGTCGTCGTGCTCTTGTGTGTGTTTTATTTGTTTTATTATTATTTATTTTTTTTGGGGGGGGGGGGGGTTTTATGCCAGTGCCAAAGGGCCGTGGCCGCCCCGTCGGGCCCAGAGAAGGGCGCCAGGCGAGACCGCCTCCACAGCCCGCAAACCCCCGTGCTCTTCCTCTCAGACGGCTGGAGCCGCCCTGGGTCGGGTTTTTGACTAAGTGCCAAAAGAACCTGTTTGTTCAATTATTCACTGACGTGTCAAAAACGGTTACGGCTTTAGCGAGGGGGGAGAAGCCCTGGAAAGGAGGAGGCGGGGGTGAGGGGGGAGAAGCCCTGGAAAGGAGGAGGCGGGGGGGAGGGTTTTTGACGAGACGAAACGTATGCGGGAAGCCAGCTTAAACTCCGGAGCAAGTAAAGGTACGACCGGAAAAAACAGGCCGTGGAGGTTTTGGGCAAGACCCGCTTCCTGTCGAAGAGGGCGAGGACATTTAGATGGCCACCGTGTAAAAAGAAATACCATAACTCCACCAGTCAACCACCGCAGTAGAACATTTTGGCCTGACCCAAAGAGAGTGCCACTCTGGGGGGATGAGAGACATGGCTTGTAGGTTCCGTCTGCTAGCTGGGGTGGTTCCGCTGTCGTCGTAGAAGTGTGCGTTACCTCATTGTTTACATCAAGTACTTGAAGACACGCATGTCACATGTATGTACAGTATACTGGAATATATATATATATATATATATATATATATATATATATATATATACTGTTTGTCGAGCAACATTGGGCCAAAAAAGGTGCTTCTTCTTCCTCTTCTTCTTTTGTATCTTTTTTATTTTGTGATGGCCTTAGATCCCCCGGCCCCTGCGGTGCGTTCAACTTTTCCCCGGTCTAATCCACTCGGCCGCCCGGCGTCCTTTCGAGCGAATCCATGGCGCTTCCCTTTGAGGATCTACCTGGGCTGGACACGTCTGTTAGACAGCGGCTGGACTACAGCGCGCGTGAGCGTAGGGAAAGGCGAGGCGACCGTCGACAGACAGACGCTCGGGCCAAGCGCTTCGCACGCACGTCTTTGGCTGTTTGAAGAGAGGGGCTAAAGAAAGTATGCGGGGGGGGGGCAGACAGACAGAAGCCCCTTTAGCTCTAGTTTCCTGCGCCGGCTTTGAAGCGCTCCCTTTGATCTGAGCGGTGCACAGTGTGATCAGGAGATCGAAGAAAAAGAGAGAAAGAGGGTAGAAGAAGGAAAAAAAACACACACACACACTTCAAACAAATATATAGCAGGCAGGGAGAAACCGCGACAGGGCAAGAAGATGATTGACACGGTATTAATATGTCCGGCCAAAGCGGGGGGGGGGGGGGGGGGGGGGGGGGGTGGAGGAGAAGTTCTAGCTGTAGAATCCCTCTGCCTACTTAGGAAACATCTACGTCTGTGAGTAACGTGCACACTGACGCACGCGCACACACACACACACACACACAGAGACACACACAGGCGTGTGTACGCTTTCTGACAGGAAACACGACTTCTACTTCGTCTCTTTCCTTGGGTAATGTTGTCTTCCCGATGTCAGCGATGAGAATTGTATCCTCCTCATACCTCACAATACGTTATCAGTTTTCAAAACAGGACCTACTGCCTTTTTCCAGTGTAGGGTGCAGTATCTGTGTTTCCCAAGTCTTTCCTATTCTAGAGTGTTCCTCCGTGTCCGAATGAAAAGATGAGGGTTCGAAGGAAACCAGGCAGGGAGGGTTTCTCTGAAGAGAAAGTTGTTATTGTGCAAGACTTTCAACTGTACTTTTTCCCCGTTTGTTTGTGTTTTGCATGACGGTTTAAGTCGTATTTCAAACTTGTTTTTTGTGTGTTTGTGTGTGTTTTTATTTTTTATTATTATTTATCAGCAGGAGAATCAATTTTGAATTGTTTTTCCAAAAGCCCACATCTCATCCTAAACGTCTTAAATCACAAACCTCCGATTGCACCTTTTTTTGTTTGTCAAAGAGATTCTTGTTTTTAGGACTTTTGTTTTGAAGGTGTATTATTTCATGCTGTACTCAATCTTACTCAGTGCAAAGGGATTGAGTTTAAATGAAATACAGATTATGTTTACCATTCTGCAGAGCGGAATTTATGTTCACTGTCAGTTTGTCTACTGACGGACGTTTGAAACGCAGATGACTGGAGACCAAGCCTCATTTGAACCACAGCTAACTGGAGAGGTTCTGGGCACTTCTCAGCTCCCTTTTCAGTTGACAGCCATGTTTAATGAATTACACCCCAAAAAACACGTGTGTTCGCCAATTTCTGTCGTGGTTTTATTTTATTGTTTTTCGCCAGAGGAACTGCAAAGCAGAGGAACTGTTGCTCTCAAAATTCAAAATATCACTCCAATTTAAATATCCTATGTAAATGTCCTTCCATCCCCAATACAAGATTGCAGACTACCCCATGAACACTGGAATTCTGCTCAATAGTACGTACAAATACTGATGATGGTGATACTAATGACTGTCCATTCTTGTTGTTTTATAATAAAAAAAAAGTGTTGTGAAAATTGTAAGAAAGTTAAAGTATTTAAAAAGAAGTTCTTTTTATTTCTTTCTTTTTTTTTCTTTTTTTTTTCTTTGGTTTTGTTATGATAATATATTGTTGTGTACCTATTGTAAATATGAAGCACACCTATTTTGCAAGCCAAGGATTCACTTTGTACTGTTGTTATATATAAATAAACTTTGCTGGTTACAAAAAAAATATATATATATATATATATAGGGCTGAACATCTGAATTATGTCATTCTGTTAACGATCAAGGATTTACAGGTCCTTTCAGAATAATTATATGAAAACGAACATATCTACCACTCGAAAGGATAAAACTAAGAATTATTTGATTATGCAACATTCTGAAACGGAGCAAGAAGTCAATTTGACGGAGCAAGGAGCCGAAGACTATGTTGAAGCTTCGGGAATTACAAACCCCGATTGGTGGATTTTTCCCAATGTGTATTTCTCCAGCATGCCAATCGTTATTGGATAATCGTTACAGATTATGAGATTATGAAACAAGTTTCGTGTTCAAACTGAAGCGTGTTGCCACAGTGTTAAAACCCCTAGACGACCGGCTAGCTGGCTAACTGACCCCTGTCTGTGCTACAGGGAGCGCAGGCCAGCCCTCTCGGCCTCGGGGTTAATCCCACGGATCTGTACTAAAGCCCTGCCTTCTCGCAGCGCTCACACCGGGGCCAGGCCCTTAACAAGATCAGTCCAGGCAGCAGTGTGGTGGAGGTGCTGCCTTCCTGATGAGCGTTTGTCTTCATGGACAGGGAGTGTCCATGAGGGGCGTGTTGCTTAGTGCAGTTAGTCCTGCCCTCAGACTTTCCCATTACCCGGGGGCGCTATCGTGTTCTAACACAGAGCAGAGTCGGCGTATCGAGCTGGAGGGGATGCTCCAGTCAAACGTTGTCCAACACTTCTTCAATCCATTGTATGGCTTAGATGAGCAGTGTGTATGTGTGTGTTACAATTGTCCCAGTGTGTTAAACAGGAAATTCAGCAGAGGTTTTTAGCAACGAGTAGACCTTTTCGGCAAGCTAGTGGATTATGATGTAGGATACATACATGACGCCACAGAGGTAGCATTGAGTGAGTGAATCCACCACTCTCAGTCCATCTTCTCTGCACGACCTTCTCCTCTTCCTCTGAAGGGCCCGGGCCCCCTGTCAGACCTGTCGCAGTGTTCCACTGCACGTATTGCACTGCACAGCTGTCCCTTTGTCGTTTGCGCTGCGATTTCCCCTCGGTCTGTGTGATTGCAGTGTTGATGTGGTGTACAGTGGAGACACTCTTAGCAGCCCCTCTCGTTGTGGGGGGATGCGAGGATACTCCGGGGAGGTCTAATCCCCACAGCTCCTAATCCAGCACTGCTGAGACCGATTCAAACTCGCATGGGACTTAATGCCTTGTACTGCTATTTTTACAAGGAAAGTTGCGCAAAGCCGACTTCGCATTCGTTCTGGGTGGGATTTTCGGCCGCGGATTACGAGTCAAATTCTGAAATAATGAATGCGAGCTCGACAGAATGGGACGTTTGTTTTTCTTGTCAAACCCTGCTTTCAAATGTTTGACGTGACGCAGTTGGTTCTGAGGCAACAGCCCCCGTGGTTTCATTGTCCTAATGCTTTGTGTCTGATTGGTTCTGGTTTTCTGAGCTACACCTGCTGTTGACCTCCTAATGCGGACGTTCTGACATTT
Source organism: Aplochiton taeniatus (assembly GCA_017639675.1). Lineage (NCBI taxonomy): Eukaryota > Metazoa > Chordata > Actinopteri > Galaxiiformes > Galaxiidae > Aplochiton > Aplochiton taeniatus. Next base: position 5,433,673 of record CM030174.1, on the reverse strand, counting down.
GGTGGCGGGGTGAGTTCTACAGAGCGGCTGTGTAATACCTCACTTGCAAAACAACAGCTTCGAACACTTTAAACTACGATCATATTGTATTATTATTTATGTATATAAAATAAGTATCTGTACTAAATTATTATTTTTACTTTTTACATTACTATTAACGCCATATGAACATTTTGCTATTGCTGTCAATTATTCAATGCATAGCGTGGCGAACGTGTTGTTCCCTCCTAAAAGAAACTCATGACGCTGGAGAGCGTTGGTGGACACGCTGACCAGTGTCAGAATGGAGACGTGGCAAAGAGCATGGACACCAGAGAGAGAGAGGGACTGAAGAAGAAAGAAAGAAAGAAAGAAAGAAAGAAAGAAAGAAAGAACTTTAGAGACGTCTGGAGAAGGAAAAGCAGAAACTATCCAGGTGCCAGCCTCCGCTCCGACTCGCCGTCTATTTATAGCGTGGGAATGGCGTCCTGCTGCTCGAGCTGTCATGCTCTGCATGTTTTCCTCAAGCCCTGTCGCCTCCTCCCTCTCTCCTTCCTACTCTCTTTCCCTCGCCGCCCCCCCTCTCCTTATGTGTCTCCCCCTCCTCCCCCACCTCGTTAGGTGACAGGGCAGACCAGGGGAGAAGAAGCACTCGCTTAAGTAAATCCAGTAGGAAAACTACTGTACATGCACCCTAAAGTACATGCACACAGAGCACCCGGCCGCATCCGCACGCACTCAACAGGAAGACGTCCGCACACACTCCAGTATATGTAGACCACAGGGACACACACACACACACACACTCCAGTATATGTAGACCACAGGGACACACACACACACACACACTCCAGTATATGTAGACCACAGGGACACACACACACACACACTCCAGTATATGTAGACCACAGGGACACACACACACACACACACACTCCTTTATCTCGCTCTCTCTTGCTCCAGTGGCCCAGAGCTGTGGACATGGACCCAGCGGCCTAGAAGACTCTTAAAGATGTTGTATCCACATATCTCCAGTCCCTGACGGCTGCCATCAGTTTCTCACTGGCAGGGCTTGACATCCCCCTTCCCCTTCTCTTTCTAGCTCTTCTGGAGCATCACGAGGACCGGTCTGGCCCGGGATGCGGAGATCCCCCCCCCCCTCCCCCTCTCCGCCCCCCCCCCTCACGCACATACATAGACACGTTAATGTACAAACAGACATGAACAGATGACAGGAGACCCACTCCCATTGATGCAGACAGATAGACACTACGACACAGACAGGGAACAACCTCAAAGACAGTGAGACTAACACACACACACACACACAGACACACACAGAACCAGTGTGACAACGATTCCCCAACCCTCTGTCAGACGCAGGTGACAAACGCCCGTCAGACCCCCTGGCGGAACCATTTCCATATGCAGATGTTAATTACGGCGGGAAGGTGTCACGGGCCAATCGGCTGGCTCCAGCATGGAACAGCTTGTCCCCCCCCCCCCCCTCCCCTCCCCTCCCCCACCACAGGTCACCCATTTCCACGGTTACTCCTCTGGCTGATGGTAAAGATAATCGGCTCCGGTTTTCCTTCACGGCTCGTTCTGTGCCCTCCACCGCTCGGCATCCGGGAAGGCTGGTAATCCCCCCCCCCCCCCCCCCCCCCCCCCCCCCCCCCGTCTGATTCTCCACGCCTCGGGTTTTAGCAGGGGGCTCTGCTGGAGCAGGGTGCCAGAGAGACACACCGATCCCGGGGCCCGAGCCAGGAATGGTAAGGGTGGGGGGGGGTCGGGGGGGGGGATGAACAAAGAGGGACAATTAGTTTAGTCAAGGTCTCGCATATGAGGCGGGAATGAGAAGTGGGATCAGCCGGAGTGACGGGAAGGTGGAGATGAGCAGATGATCCGAGGAGACCCGGGAGGCTGGGATGGAAGGTTGAGGTCTAAGTATACAGAGGAGAAACGCCTGGCTATCTAAAGGGCACAGCTGGCTTTAGTCAGGGTCCCAGGGCGCTGTGTGTGTGTGTGTGTGTGTGTGTGTGTGTGTTTGTAATGGGGCTGTGATGAGGTGTGGATGAAACATGGCTCAAAGTCAACGAGATCTGGAGAGATTACTGCCACCTAGACCCTTCAAAAGGTGTGTATGTGTGTGTGTGTGTGTGTGTGTGTGTGTGTGTCTGTGTACGTGTGTGTGTGTATGGGTGGGTGCGTGCGTGTGTGTTTAGGTAGGTAGCTATGCATCATCCAGCTCCACGGAATTAATATTCCGATATCAAATGTCAGGGTGATTATTTTCATGTTTATTCACGTGTGCCTGCCCTGTCTTTGTCACTTGAAAAAAAACTGCTGGTCTTATGGGCGTCCTTGTGTTCCTCTTCCATTTGCAGCAAATCCTCCATTTCGAGATCTAATTAAGGTAAAGATATAGCCTGTCGCACAGGCCTCCCTCCTCCAATCTGCTTAATAAGCCATCTGCTGTACACAATAGAAAGAATAGACCTCTCTCTTTCTCTCTCTCTCTCTCTCTCTCTCTCTCACTTTCGCTCTCTCTCTCTGTCTCTCTATTTCTCTCTCTGTGTCTCTCTATCCCTCTATCTCTCTCTCCCCCTCCCTCTTTCTCTCGCTATCTCTATCCCTCTCTAAATCTCTCTCTTTCTCTATCCCTCTCTCCCCACCTCTCTCTCTCTCTCTCTCTCTCTCTCTCTATCTTTCTCTCCCTCTGTAATCCCTTGGTTCTATTGTCCAGACAGGGACGTGCCTGGGGTAGCAAGGGCCCGTTTTCGGCACACTTCTTTGAGAATTATTGAAGGCCGAGGAGTTTTCTGTGAAATGAATATTTGATGTGGAGGACCTGAACGCCTTCTCTAACCCCCAAAGCCAAGAGCAACACTTCAGAGACTAGCTGGGGTGAGACATCACACACACCTCTTCACCTTTAGACACAAGCACACACACACACACACACATAAATACATGTATACATGCTCTGCAAAAAAAAACAACATATATATATATTTATATATAATTATATAATCATTATACACACACAGTATATATATACTTATAGTTGTAATGCCAAGGAATCTATTAGAAAGGTAAGCAATCAATATTGTCACAGTGAAACATTGCTCAACCAGAGATGGAAATAATGTACTGCATTTCAGGTATTGTAGTGTCTTTCTCAGGTTATCGTGGTATCATATTCGTAGAGCCGTAGACTGAACAATTGTCGATACAACTGTATTTCCCCCTTGTCCCCGCAAGAGAGCAGAGTGGAGTCATGTTAGAAACCGCTCCTCTTATTCTTAGTATGCAGATTCGGCGAGTGCCTGGAATTCCACAGTCTTATAGCGCCATCTTGTGACCGTCTTAGATCTCGACTTTGTTCATCAAATTCCATCTATAATTCAACACAGCGTATTCCTGGCAGGAAAGAGATCTCAAAACAAAGCCACGCCTGCTCAGTCGATTGTTCTTTTCTGCTCAGAAGATGAACATCCGTGCTCACTGCTAACATCTGTGATTAGGGTATGGCTGACATCGTTATGAGTTATGGACTTGTTTTGAATGAGATAATCAGAACAGGAATGTCCCAAAACTGCTGACATAATTTAGTTGATTTATGTGAAATTTAACGCAGTTGAAAACAAGACAAGAATATATAACATATTTAAAACAAGGAAGGGAGTTTGAAAACTAGAAGGTTAGTGGGAGTTCCTTTTGAGGAAACCAAGATGATGTATTGGTAGCGGTTGTCTTGGGACCAGAACAGCTCCCCATATATCTTATGCGTGTATGGGATGACCGATAGCCAGTCACTGATAGCATTGCACAATACATTCACTTGTGTTTTTTTATTCATATTCCTATGCTCTCTCCCTTTGTCTGTTCACGTGACTCCAGCCCCGGACCTCCCTTCCACGGCTACGACTCTGTGAAGCCCCGAGGGCTCCTAACCCTTCCCGACCTCGCAAACCTTAATCACTTCAAGATGTCTGTCCGGCCGCCCAATCAGGGCCAATTAGCGATGGTTAGCAGGCCTATGGCGTGCGCCCTCTTAGCTGCTCTCCTCCGATAGGGGCGGGAACCGAAGAGACACGGAAGACAAAATATGAAGGAGAGAAAGAAAGACAGAAAGAGAAAGAGAAAGAGAAAGAGAAAGAGAAAGAGAAGAGGTGAGACAGAGGTTAAAAAAAAAAAAAGGCCTCCTCAAATTGACACATTGCTTGGGACGAAATAGCGAGGAGGCCATTGTTGCCTGGTGATCAACACGTTGCAAACCTTTGTGTTTTCTTCTGTGTGCGATGCTGTTTTGAGGAGTGCTTCCCACTGATTGTCTTATCTGGGTGAATGTGTTGTGTTGATTTGCCCTTTACAGTTTGAATGTTGGCTACTGTTGTGCTGGGACTTCATGTGTATCTTTGTGCCCATAAGTATGAGAGGGCGTGTTGGTCTAGATCTGCACACTTGTGTATTTCTCTACGTTAACGCACATTTCTATGTGTTTGTTAGTGTGCGGGTGTGTGTACATATGTGCATGTACATCTGTGTGTGTGTTTGTGTATGCGTGTGTGTGTGTGTGTGTGTGTGTGTGTGTGTGTGTGTGTGTGTGCGTGTGTGTGTCCACGACTGTATGTGTATTGACCTGAGGTGTCCTGAACAATAGTACACACACCCACACCCACACACACACACACACACACACACACACACACTCAGGGGGAACGAAGGAGGGCGGGGAAGAAAACCAAAGAAACTTGGCGGTCTGTTTTGGCCGGCCAGCATCAACACCACCTCCAAATCCACAAATAAAAACAGCAGGACGTCCTCCTTTCGCTCGTCAAACAGGGCAGAACGTGTCCATTTACACACAAACAAAAGCGGTCGGACTCCTCAGGCCTTTGGTGGAGCCAGGCATCGTCGCTCTGGAGATCATACGGGGACTGATGATACACGACGCGATTATGTTTACATCCACAGTCTCCTGGGGCGCTTCCTGGAACGTGATGTCATAGTGTGTCTGCGCGCGGTATTGGACAGCTCCTGGTCCTCTTCCTGTTTCTCTCTTCCTGTCTCCTGTCCTGGTCAGTTTCCTGGTAGGGCATCCTGATTGAGATAAGGCCGGAGGGGTATCGTGCCCCCCATCCGACCCCCCCCCCCCACACACACACACACACACATAATCAACCTGCCTTTGCCGTGTGCTGGGAACCTCTCTCTGACCGTCAGAAAAGTCTGACTGTCCAGACGATGACACAGTAGGAAGTTACTAACACTGTCTACCTGCGGTGTGTACCAACACTGTTCACTCTCTCTTTCTCTCTCGCACACACACACACACACACACACACACATCCTGTAAAACACCGTCCACTCTCTCTTTCTCTGTCACACACACACACATCCTGTAAAACACCGTCCACTCTCTCTTTCTCTGTCACACACACACACACCGACACACTCACACACACATACACACACACATCCTCTGAAACACTGTCCACTCTCTCTCTCTCTCTCTCTCCACTGCCCTCCTCCGCCTGCAGGGGCCGCCTGACGCTGGTAGCTCCACTCTTCGCCGCCGTTACGGAGCGGAAACGCCGGTCCTGGCTGGGGCTCGTTTCACACGCTCTTAGGTAACGTCCACGGAGGTCGGCGGTACTGTACTTCAGCGCCGCGTCAGGGTGGGCTATTTACAGCCCAGGCCAGGAGGAGGTCGGAGGCTCCAGGTCACCCCGAACGGTCACACACCTCTGCTTCCTGTGTGGGGGGTCTAGACAGGAATGGGAGGGGGGGGGGGGGGGGGGGGGCTATGTTTAGGACCAATCAGGCAGAAAACAGACAGAAGAATAGCAGGAAGGAGAGGTGGGGCGTTGAAGGACGCGCTGGAGAGTCAACAGGACAAGAGAGAGGAAAGAGGAGGAGCAGGACTGGTTGATGGGGGGAGGAGGAGGAGGAGGAGGAGGAGGAGGAGGAGGAGGAGGAGGAGGAGGAGGAGGAGGAGAAGGAGAAGGAGGAGGTGGGGCAGGGGGATGTCTACCTCAATCCCTGGCATGGCCTCATCCTCCAGCATGGCTCCCAGGGCATGGACCCAAACCCAGACCCAGTCTCTGTCACACTCAAGTCCCCTGGACCCAAACCCACACCCAGCCACGCTCCCTGGCAGGAAGCTCCCACCATTCCCCAACTTCCAGGAATGCTGGTCGGAATTCCAATCCCTTTCAAGCATGGGTGTCTCATTTGGACACACACACACACGCACATGCATGCACACACACACACAGACACACACACTTACATTGACAATGATCTTGATACGCTGTTTGGCCCTTGCTTTCCTGATAAAGGTCAATGGGTTCTCATTCACACAAATGTTTTCTATTTTCATTTAGAAATAAAAAATAATGTTTGAGCACAACTGCTGGTAAGTAATATGAGCAGGAGGAGAATGAAATCCATCTATGATAACCGCTACAGTGGTAATATGAATAATATTATAATAATATAATGCTCGCAGCAGGGGGCCACCCTGCTCTCCACCCAGAGCCACCTTGAAGAGAACACCAGGCCACAACCAATCAGAGGGGTTATTACTGGGAGCCGACACCAGGCCACAGCCAGTCAAAGGGGTTATCACTGGGATCCGACACCGGGACACAGCCAATCAGAGGGGTTATCACTGTGATCCGACACCGGGACACAGCCAATCAGAGGGGTTATCACTGGGATCAGACGGAGGCCCGGGTCTTTAACTGGACTTCTGGAAGCACTGGAATAACATGGAGCCTTTAGTTGCTGCACGCTGGCCCGCCAGACACACACACACACACACACACTGACACACACACACACACACACACACACACACACAAGCCCATGTGGCAGACCTAACCAGCTGGTATCAAGTCTGGAAGCTACAACCAACCTCCCCCTGAACAGACACACAGCGAGGGGGTGAGAGGGTGGGGGAAGGCCGGGCGACGCTCCTGCCAGGCGGTCATCACAGTGGGGTGCCCTGCTGGCACTGCCCAAACGGTGCCCACCCTCGCCCCTCCAGTCTGGATTGGACAGGCATGAAAGATCCGTGCTCTCCTCTCCACTCCTTTGACAGCACATCTTGCCATGGAGGAGTGCTGGGGTGACTAGGAGGAGGAGGAGGAGCAGGACGGGAGAGGAGAGGAGGGAGGTGGAGAGGAGCAGGGTAACGGCAGGTCGGGATTGGGATGGGAAGAGGAGGGCCAGCGGGTCTGGAGTTGGGATGACTGGTTTGTGGGAGGGGGGAAGGAGGCGGCGGGAATCCCCCAGACTTGATCCACCCCCCATCTGGTCCCATTGTTTGACAGGCAATCCAGCAGGCCAGCGCCATGCAAACAGCAGGACGGGGACTCTAGTGTTTCCAGATGTGGCCTGCTTGGTTCCGTGGAAGGACACGTGTGTGTGTGTGTGTGTGTGCGTGTGTGTGTGTTTGTGTGTGTGTGTGTGTGTGTGTGTGTGTGTGAACATCCAGAGACAATCAGTCTTACACTGGGAGGGCGTTGCCTTGCACAGTGCAGCAGAACTATGGAAAGGGGTTTGGTGGTAAGATTATCAGATTATCATCTAGTAACATTTGTTTCCTTTGGTTTGTTTTGGACGACTTCCCGCTGGCACCTGATGATGTTCTGTGTTTTGTGTGAGTGTTTTGTATCTGTATGTTGAGTTTGTGTGTGCTTGAGTGTGTATGTGTTAAGTGTGTGTTTTGTATCTGTGTTTTGTATTCGTGTTTTGTGTGTGTGAGTGGGACTGTATGTGTGTGTGTGTGTGTGTGTGTGTGTGTGTGCGTGCGTGCGTGCGTGCGTGCGTGCGTGCGTGCGTGCGTGTGCGTGTGTGTCTGTGTGACTGTATTACTCACCCGTCCAGGGGCTCACTAAAAGCAGAGCAGACAGAACAAGGTGCAGGGTGAGGAGATGTTACCTCACTGTGAGGGCTCCGGCTTTTACTAGCCTCGCAGCTCTGTTGTTCCACATAACACACACACACACACACACACACACACACACACACACACACACAAAGACAGTTGGCCACCCACAGTGGCGGCTGGTGAACATTTTTCTAGGTGGGGCTGTACCATAGTAAGTATAAGTAACCATCCCTATACAATTGAACACAAACTGCCGGATACCATGCAGTGCCCTGTGAAATAGTAAGTATTATTATCCTTGTATCAGTCCATATTGAATCTGCCCCCGCAGTTTTAAAAATGAAGCATGGGAAGCGAAATACGGAATTGCTACAACTGCATCTCGCTAGCCAAGCCTAAACCTTTCTCATGTACCAACTACTACGAGAGAAGCCTTGCATGTAGGCCTACTTTCTGCTTTATACTTAATATATATCCCTACGCCAAGAAAGACTACTCTGTTTGGGGCTCTTAAGTCTAGCGTCCTTTCTGCAACAGATTTGAGGACACTGATTGGCTAAGTGTTGCTTTATGTTTCAGCAAAAATTGTCTATTGGCTGAGCTGCTGCACTGAATTGGCAACTTTGTCTAGTGCCCCTCAAATACAATGATTCATATTTCATATATTACACTTTTACACAGTAATTATTGTTTATGATTTTTTTTTTTAAATCAAGTCATTAATTGTGCCTGCCAGGAGGGGTGGCGCCCCAGCGCCCTCTATTGGCCAGCCGCCAATGGCCACCCACGTTATCATGCAGCCTCTACCCAAAAACCTTTTCAAAAGCGTAATCCGCTAGTTTGCCATGAGCTGGAGAAGCGGCCCACCACCAACGCTGTTGAGGAGCTCCTTCACCCAGGACCCAGAACAACCGGACAGAGAAGGGAACCAAAGGACTTTCTTAATTTCCTCTAACAACCACACACACACACACAGACACACACACACACACACACACATCTCATTACCGACTTGTGATTTCTATCTAATTACACATATCAGTTCCGTGTTGTCACTTACTGATT
>CM030174.1:5342226-5419726 GCA_017639675.1 Aplochiton taeniatus | reverse complement strand
TTGTGTGTGTGTATGTGTGTCTAAGCGGTTGATGTGGTCCGTGTTGTTCAGGCTGGGGAACTCAACAGGAAGTGTGCAGTCACGAAAACCAAGCGCGCCCCGGCTGCCCACAGCTTATCCCCTGAACCTCATTGTAAACTCTCTCAACCAAAACAAAGACAACTTCCTCTTTCTACCACGTCCCCCCTTTTCCTCTGCTTTTTCCTTCCCCCTCCTCATTTCACTCCCACTTCCTCTTCATTTTGGGCCAGAGGAATACAAAAAAAAAAAAAAAAATTCTTTGTCGTTCCAACCAACAGATGTGGTCCTTTCACTACCGGGTTCGTTGTGGCTGGTAATGAACGTTCCAGCAAGACAGACGCACTGTGAACCCTTTAACCCTTTAACGCCGCTGGCCCTAATTGGAAACACAAGAGCAAATCCGGTCTGTGTTCTCCGAGGTTGACCACACACCCATAAAAGTGTGCGCATGCGTGCTTGTGTGTGCATGTGTGCGTGTGCGTGTGCGCGCGTGTGTGTGTGTGTGTATCTGGTTGTGTGTGCGTGTGTGTGTGTGTATCTGGCTGTGTGTGCGTGTGTGTGTGTGTGTGTGTGTGTGTGTGTGTGTGTGTATCTGGCTGTGTGTGCGTGTGTGTGTGTGTGTGTGTGTATCTGGTTGTGTGTGTATATCTGGTTGTGTGTGTGTGTGTGTGTGTGTGTATCTGGTTGTGTGTGCGTGTGTGTGTGTGTGTGTGTGTGTATCTGGTTGTGTGTGTATATCTGGTTGTGTGTGTGTGTGTGTGTGTGTGTATCTGGTTGTGTGTGTGTGTGTGTGCGTGTGTGTGACGGGCCATCTGCGTGTTCTCTGTACGAGGCTCTTAAGTCGTTACTTCTTTTTCTCTCTTCCGTCTCGAGAGTTTAACTCGGGCCACAAGCCCCTTCCTCTTCCCACCGTTCCTCCTCTCTCGCTCTCCCACCCTTTAATCCAAACCGGCACGCATGATGGAGGAGACAGATTGAAGAGGAGGAGGAGGAGGAGGAGGAGGAGGGGGAGGAGGAGGAGGAGGAGGAGGAGGAGGAGGACCATAAACAACATGGCGCTATCCTCTTACGGCCTCTCCCAGCTCTCGTGACGAGAAGGTTGGACCCGGGCCATTGACATCTGTTGCCTCAGCCCAGCGTCAGACCCGACCCCAGCCCTGGGAGGGAGGGGGGGGGGGGGGGGGGGGGGCAGCGCGTCCAGCCTCTCAGAGAGCAGCTGCTCCTTTGCAGCCCAACCCAGCGGCCAGCTATCCAGCCACCAGATAGACGGGACTGCTTTGGAAACAAACGTCTCGGGTTACAGGAGCGTGTCTAAAGTAATTGGGATGAGCTAATGGGGGCTGATGGAATGTGTCAGTGCTTCTTTAGGATGCCAGAGCGAGAAGCTAAGTCTCGCCAAAAACCCCGGCCGTTGACGTCTTCTATTGGAAATCAGCTACTAATTGTGTTCTGCTCGATAAAGCAGGAAGAAGATTATTACCACAGAGGTTCTAATTTTTGGAACATGGTATAATTTAATTGCGTTGAAGTGGTCACGGAGAACCCTCACATCTGAGCGTTATTACAGGCAACACATTTCTTAATGGGAGATACAGCTATGCGTTATGATTGGTAACACATTTCTCCCCTTCCCGGTGAAAGGCAGTGTTTCCCCTCGCTCTGTGTGTCCCTGTGGGCACACCGTAGGGTGTTATCTGTCCCCCATAGCGCGTTCACCTCTGGAGCTCGGGAAGTTAGCTGCCCTCCCCGTGCCCTGACAGCCGTGTCCTGCCCTCGGATGCGTGCTCCCATAAGCATTCCAGGGAACGCCGTGGTCGATTCCCTCTTTCTTGTTTTTTTTGGCGGCCCTCGTCCCGTGTTGGCTTTGAAAACACGCAGGGCGTAGGCCAGGTCTGAAACGTTAACTTTGGCTTTTCACCCGCCCCCGCTCTCTCTCAAACATAAACAGGTGTCTGCCGTTTGGTCCGGCAGAGGGGAAGGGCGGTGGGGGGGAGAGAGGGGGGGGGGGGGGGGGGGGTGAGATGGGCAACCCCAGTTGGATGTTCCAGGGTAGATGTTTGTCTTGTTTGTTCTCCTCAGTTTGGGGTCTAGGTGGACGGGGGAGTTGTGGAAAGGTCTAGGCTGTTACCATGGAAACAGTGTGGCAGAGCCAGGCTGGGCTCTTTGTCTGTCTATCTGTCTGTCTGTCTAGTTTACCGGTCTCACAGCTTAGCAGAGAGACAGACAGGCAGAGTTGGTGTTACAGTGGGTTTTGCGCCTTGGGTGTGGCCCCTGTTTTCCTTGGGTGTGGCCCCTCAGCGCAGAGTAAAAGAGAGTTAAATTAGAGTCCCCTGTCCCCCGGTGTCTCACGTCCGTCCCCACCCTCCTTAAGAGGACATTCCTCCTCAGCTATGGAATTGTTCCGGAAGGCTCTCCCTGAGGGGACAGTCTGGGAGACGTCAAGCCCAGGCTACACACAGCTGGACGTGGGGAATGGAGGGACGACCAGGAGCTGGAACAGGGAGGGGGAGCGCTGGGGCTTTGCACAGCCAGGGTGGGGTCTCCAAGGGCTGGGTGGAGGTCCTAGGCGAGGCCCAGGCTTAAGGCCCTTTCGGAGGCCCCGTATCCTCTGGCCTGACGTCAGGAGGCGCCTCTCCTTTCGCCCGGGGGAGGAAGCCGGGGAGCGGACGAGGGAGTCGGCTCCCAGAGGAGGCCCTTCTTACGTCTGAAGCTATTTCCCTCCTCCCTCTCTCCCTCTCTGCCGCTCTCCCTCTCTTTCTCCTGCCTCCTCCCTCCTCTCTCTCTCCCTCCCTCTCTCCCTCCTCCCTCTCTCTCCCTTTCTCCCTCCTCTCTCTCTCCCTCCCTCCCTCCCTCCTCCCTCCTCGCCTCCCTCCCTCCCTCCTCCCTCTCCCCCTCTCTCTCTGTCTAACCAGCTCACAACAAACCTGTAACTGAGACCAGGACAGTGGTTTTAACCTTTCCATTATCCCATCACTCCCTGTAGTTTGACAGTCAGAATAGAGCGTGCCCGGCCCTTTGTGCTGACGATCTCCCCTCCAATCGCAGGCGTCAGGGTCGGTGCTTACAACGGGCTGTCCATGCTCCCTTTAATCTGCCGTGGAGATGTTTGTTTTCGGTTTTCCCTCTCCCGTCCCCACCCTGCGTGCGTCCCAACTCTGGGAAGCCAAGGGGTGTGTGGGGGGGGGGGGGGGGGGGGGGGGGGCTCAGAGATGGCAATCCCTCTGGGAACAGTTCCCCCAGTAGATGTTGGAGAATGGGATAAGTGGAGGAAACGGAAAAGTGGGAGAGGTGGTGGATTGAAGAGCAGGAAGGACAGGAGAAGTGGGGGAGTGAGAGAGAGAGAGAGAGAGAGAGAGAGAGAGAGAGAGAGAGAGAGAGAGAGAGAGAGAGAGAGAGAGAGAGAGAGAGAGAGCGGGAGAGAGGGAGAGAGAGAGAGAGAGAGCGGGAGAGAGGGAGAGAGGGAGAGAGAGAGAGAGAGAGCGGGACGACTGATAAGTAGACGATGAGGGAGGACAAAGTTTGAACACAAAAGCCTGTGACTGTCCATATACAGCAAACACACACACACACACGCGCACTTGCCAGACACAACCGTGAACATACACTTGTAGAAGAACAGAGATGTCCGTATTCAAATATATGAGTTTGAAGTGGAAGGAGTCCATGAGTCTAGCTCTATGTTTCTGAAGTCTAAGCTATGAAGAGTCTATACAGTTTAAAGCCAGAGCTGTCCACTTGTCTACCCCGGACTTTGTTGAGGTGTGTGTGTGTATGTGTGTGTGTGTGTGTGTGTGTGTGTGTGTGTGTGTGTCTGTGTGTGTGTGTGTGTGTGTGTGTGTGTGTGTGTGTGTTCGTATTCGTGTACACACAGGCTCAGCATCACCTCACCATGTGCCACAGGCTGCAACAGCAAGGTGCAAACAAAATCCCCCTTCTCTCCTTCTTTCCCTCCCCCTCTCTTCCTCCCACTCTTTCTCCCACTCCCCCTCTTCCCATGGTAGTGATCTAGTGGGCATGTTGAATGTGTTGGCAGGCCGGTTCCGTCCTGGGACACAATGAGCCAATCTGTTCTGCCGCCATGGTGACATCATGGTGACATCAGAGGCCAGGGGACGCTCAGCAGCTGATTTACGGCCGAGAGGCAAAGCAGAGGAGCCTGAGACACACACACACACACACACACACACACACACACACACACACACACACACACACACACACACACACACACACACACAGAGACAGAGACAGAGACAGAGACAGAGACAGAGACAGAGACAGAGACAGAGAGAGAGAGAGAGAGAGAGAGAGAGAGAGAGAGAGAGAGAAAACACAGGTCTCACACAAACAACCATACACAGCTAAAACTAAACATCCCACGCCCAAACACACACAAAGAGAGATGAATGACAGTCTAGGTTTGGTGGTTCTGCTCTATACTGAGTGGATAGCATCTCTGCTGAAGGAAGGATTTCTCATATAGTCCCTTCAGACACACTCCCAGCTCAGTTCTGTGTGTGTGTGTGTGTGTGTGTGTGTGTGTGTGTGTGTGTGTGTGTGTGTGTGTGTGCTTGCGTCCATGTGTGTGTGTGGGTGCATGGGTCAGAGTACATTTAAGGGGAGTCAGCTTTGGAAACAAACGGCTCTCACACAGACATCAACATGTACAGTTCATGAATAACAACGTACAGTAATGTTCTCCACCCCTCCCTCCCTCCCTCCCTCCCTCTCTCCCTCCCTACCCCCCTCCTTCCTGCATGGTGGGCTTCTCCAGAGCCGTGATAGGACAGAAAACCCAGGCCCTCAGCCAAACGCTGGGCCCCATCACATCTGCTATGGAAACCCGGCTTGTTTTGGCAACAGGTCTGAGATGAAGGCAGCCATCTCCAACGATCGTTAACAGCGTGTGTTAGCCAGACCAGAGCATCTGTTGCAGGTCTTGGTGTGTGTGTGTGTGTGTATGTGTGTGTGTGTGTGTGTGTGTTTGTGAATGTGTAAGCATAAACACACACACACACACACACACACACACACACACACACGCACACACACAAACATACGAGGTGAGTCTTGCTTTAACAGCCCAGCGCCATCTCTGTTTATTATATCTTGACCTGCCCCTATCCGGTCTGATGTTCCGCACGGACACAGCCTGTTGTGAAACTCGTGTCGCGCTCTCAACAACAGCAACGTCTCTGTCACGCACGGACACTCCTGAGACTCCGAGGCTCCGTTTCAATTTGGAACCGTCTTTAGAAGGCGCCGCCTCGCTTGGCCTCCGTGTAAACACGCTCGTCCCCTGGGTAAATAAATACGAAACAAGATGGGGCCATCCCATCCGTCCGCTAGCCGACCTCCCCTCGCTCATGTCTGCCGCGCGTCATCCGAAACCGTAGCAGCCTTTTTATTTGTGCGTACCAGGACGCAGCGACCCCCGCCACGCCGCGTCAAAGGCCCGGTGCAACCGTAGAGGTGGGGCCAGGGTGAAGGACCGGCGACCAGGGTGAAGAGGCCTCCGACGTGGCCTTACGTGGTCAGGGCCAGAGGTCCTTTTCAGACCCTGGGTTTCATTCTGATTCTTCTAAGACCGGTCGTGTTTACGTGTGAGAGGTTTACATGCTCCAGGAGTGTTAGCCTCCATGTGTGTCTTGTGTGTGTGTGTGTGTGTGTGTGTGTGTGTGTGTGTGTGTGTGTGTGTGTGTGTGTTGGATGTTTCAAAAAGTGTTAGTGTTGGGGAGTGGAGAGGGGTGCGGCTGGAAGCTGTGAGATTTCTCACCCAGCTCTCAGTGTCTGGGTCCACACAGTCCTCCTATCTTGATGCTCAGTGTGTGTGCGTGTGTGTGTGTGCGCGCGTGTGTTAGCGAGCGTGTGCTTGTGTGTGTGTGTGTGTGTATGTGTGTGTATGTGTATGTGTATGTTGGTGTGTTTCTGTGTAATCTAAATATGTGTAAGTTGTGGAATGTAAAGTGTGTTTGTATGAGTGTGTGTGTGTGTGTGTGTGTGTGTGTGTGTGTGTGTGTGTGTGTGTGTGTGACATGGAAACAAGAACAGGCATTTCGAGCTGTGATTAATGTTCTCCTGGGACAGCCAGCGTTGCTAAAAGGTCCAAGTCATTAATTACTTTTCTTTCTCCAATAAAATACTTTAGACAAGAATCTGTATTAAGCAGGTTATATGTTGATAGTTTATGTATGTTAGACATAAAAAGTTTCCCCCCTCAAACAGTGCGCTGCTGTAGATCAAGCCTTTACATTCATTAAACATCCTCCCTCAACCCCTCGTCGTAAAAGAGCTAAGATTTCTCTCAGGTAATCGAATTGGAGTGTTTACTTTCATTTACCACGTGACTTGAGGGCTGAGGTTGGGGCGTTTTGTTTTGCAGTAGTTGTAGATTTTAGGCGGCCTTATTATTCGTCACTACTCCATCAATAAACGTGACCAGTCGGGTGCCAAAGGGAGTTAGCCAACGATTTTAATAACACAGTTAAACGTTTCGGATTTAGGCCTGGTTAAGCCAATTAAAATATATGTTGTGCTCTGCAAAATGTCTTAGCCGTTGGTTTTGCTGTGAAGATAATGTGCTTTGCAGGAGGGATACGCAGCTACATATTACAGGGCTGAGTAAACAGTGCTGGACGCACGCTATCATAGTTGCAGCTTGCCAGTCTGCAATCTGAAGGAAAGGTGACGTAATGTTAAACAGATTGTTTACAAAGTAGATGCATATATAGGGTGACACACACGAAAGAAAGGGAAGAAACTATTCATGCGTTTGTGTTTATGTTCTATGAAGACGGGTAGTATGTTTGTTATACAATATCCAGTTGGAGGATCCTTGACTTCACTTCTTTATTCTTCTGACATTACTTGTTTCCATTCCGACTAGAGTTCAGAAGTTTATTTTATTTTATTTTATTTTACCTTGCAGCACTCTGTATTGCGCCGTGTGTTGTGACTTAAAAGCTACGCAATTATTACATCGACGTGGGCAAGACGACAAATATAGTTAATGTTCCCATCCCCAAACCCCCCCTCAGCAATAAAAAACTGTAGCACCTAATAACTACTTATTACATTGCACATTACATGTCATAAGTGCACGCGAGGAATACAAATTACAGGAAATAACTCAAGCACTACAGCAACATACCAGCTACATAGAGTCACCCTCATAAGCCTCTCACCAAGTGTAGAATCCACCCAGATACTGGGGCTTCATCATACTTAAAATCCATTTGGTTTTGTTTTACTAAGGTTTTCACCTTCCAACCTCCCCTAAATTGCCCACAGAACCTGACCCCCAAATCTCTCGCTGTATTCCCGAAATGAGATCCGTCCCAGAGGACAGGACACAGCCATAGGGTTTGCGACCTTCGAGATACATGTATTTGTGCAGCCGTCCCTAATGGTATTCGACCACATATTAGCTATTAATTACTCGGGGTGGGGGGCGCCAAGCAAACAGGTCAAATTGGGTTCAGAAGGGGCGTGGTGGACGTGTGTGTGTGCTGGTGGGTTATTTTAAGGTCATGGCTGTTGTAACGGTAACCCCCTCCACTGTCCGATTAGCCATGTAAACACACCACCCACATGCTAGAAACCCCCTCTCAG
The DNA here is from genome assembly GCA_017639675.1 of Aplochiton taeniatus. Lineage (NCBI taxonomy): Eukaryota > Metazoa > Chordata > Actinopteri > Galaxiiformes > Galaxiidae > Aplochiton > Aplochiton taeniatus. The sequence goes on along the minus strand of CM030174.1, from coordinate 5,412,094 downwards.
GGGACCAGCGGTTCCCCTTCAGGCAGACTGACTTAAGACAGACATGTGGAGTGTGTGGGCCTTGGTGGTCGACTCTGACCTGGGACGCTGGAGAAAGACCAACGTTGACCTCAAATAGGCCAGGGGGTTGTGATCAGCCAAGCCTATGTTTGTTCAGGCTCAGCAGGGCTGGGCTAATAAGGAAAACATTAAGGAATGGTATTCTTTTTTTCTTTGTTTTTTGGGGGGCGGGGTGGGGGGTGGGTGGGGTAGCACTTTATATCTTGCCTGTTTGCTCTTTGCTCCACTCTAGCCTACAGACTCCATTTGAAATGCATTCAGGCAACGCTCACATCCAAACAGTGTCTATAATAACAAGCACAGGAGCAATAGCCATGATATCGTTACCGTGGGTACCGAGTGACTGCAGGAAAAGAGCAGGGAGTACACACAGGTAAAAGTGGCAGCCATGTTGGAGATGTATTAAGGCCGTACCTCAAAGTGATTTTTGTTGCAACACAGCCGTCCAACAAAACGAGAGATTTTTAATTATGTGTGATCATGCTCCCTGATTATGCTTGTTTAGTTTAAATGATTGAATCTATGTGTTTTTCCTGTTACCATGTAAAGTGTCTTTGAGTGTTTTGAAAAAGTTGTTATTAAAAAAGTATTGTTATTATTATAAAAGGACGCTGTGGGCTCTTGTCTTTCCTCGCGACTGACCGGAAACTTTCTGTCTCTCTCTTTTAGATGGGGTTGTTTGTGATGGGGAGACCACCGTTGCTGCGACAGGAACCCCTGCTGTTCTGACTGGGACAGGTAAAGAACCTCCATTTTGACCTGCACAAGGGAATCAGTTAAAGATCCGTCGGTTACCAGGCGACTGCCCGGGTCCAAGTCTGGGCCTCAAAGGCCTCTCCCTACTCCCCTGTGCCCCTGTGTGGCTGAAGAGAGGGGTGGAGCCTTAAATTTGAAGGGGGGGGGTGGGGGGAAACATTACGGCGTTAAAGCGTTCATCTGGTGACCTTCCTCCCTGTGGTTTTGCGTAGTTGTGGCAGAGACCCTCCAGACCACAGTGGACACTGGGGACACAGCGGCGTCGGACGCCCCCTCCACCAACCCCATCCCGGTGGACCCGTCCACCACGGACAACCCCGCCACCCAGGTCTTCGACAAGGGCCAGTCCGCTGCCACCGATGCCCCTGGCGTTACCCCCAGTGATGCCCCGAGGACGGTCGCCACCGACGTCACCGATCCGAGCCTGACCAGCGTCGCCGCCATCCTCCTGGGAGGCGGCGTGGTCACTTTCAGTCCCACTGTCATCGACAACGTTCAGGCGTTCCTCAATAGCGTGGGTGGGCAGAACGACCCGGCAGCTGGTACCCCGGCCCAGGCCGCCCCCGCTGGCCCTGCGACCCCCCAACCCAAGGCCCCTGAAACCAGGGCCCCTGTCGTAAAGGCGGTGGTGAGTACCTGGCCTGGCATTGTTTAAACTGCCACTCTACTGTCGATTTGCTTTTGTTTAGCAAGGCTGTGTTTGACTACTGACTATGTCTGTCTGTCTGTCTGTGTGTTATTATGTGTGTGTGTGTGTGTGTGTGTCTGTGTGTGTGTGTGTGTGTGTGTGTGTGTGTGTGTGTGTCTGTCTGTCTGTGTGTTATTGTGTGTCTATCTGTCTGTATATTATTGTGTGTGTGTGTGTGTGTGTGTGTGTGTGTCTGTCTGTGTGTTATTGTGTGTCTATCTGTCTGTATATTATTGTGTGTGTGTGTGTGTGTATGTCTGTCTGTGTGTGTGTTATTGTGTGTGTCTGTTCCTCCCCACAGCCTAGTGTGGAATGTGTTTCAAAAGAGGCCATGGAAGGCAGGGATGTCGTGGAGGCCACCCTGCCATTCACATCATGTGTAAGTATTGAAAACAAAACATTTAGTAGCTAAGAAGTCATATTTAGTGACAATTCAAATGTAAGAGTTCTTTTGGGGTGGAGGGGCAGTGTATTTAGCACGAGGTCATGATCCTAGATGAACTGCTGAAAGATCCTTTTTGAAAAAGAAACCGATTTGGTGCTTTGGTTGACATCTTGTCAGATTCTGACTGTTACTGCCTTCCTTCATGGGAAATCTCACAAGGTAAAGGCCAACCATGGACTGTCAGTCAATATTATTTATTGAATTGATTTGGTTGGCTTTTTTTTAATCATTAAATTGGTTTCACCCCTGACTCCTGAGATGTAGCGTGTGTTTGTGTGTGTGTGTGTGTGTGTGTGTGTGTGCCAGCCCTTCCAAGTCAGCCCCCCCCTACCCTCCGACCCTGGGACAGCTCCCAGCGGGTAAAAAAAAAAACCGCCTGGTATATCTCCACGCCCCAGCCGGGTAGAGAGACAGGAGGAAGTGGCTGGGTCGCCCCCCTCATCCTTCCCCTTCTCCTGGCCTGTTCCGTTGGCCCTTATCGAGGCCCCAGCAGCTTGGCTCCTATAGGAAGTGAGGCACGCCACACACTGCCAGGAGACGACTGCGTCTGGAACGGCTGAAGTCGTGGTGGTGGGGGGGGGGGGGGGGGGGTTGAGAAACGATACACAGCGGATCGGGTCTTCCCTGACATTCTTCGGCTGGTGTAAATCAAGAGGCCTCCCTTAGAGCTGTGGGCGTAGGGGGAATGGTGTTTTAGTTGCTTCACGGGCGGGTTTCTGCTCTTAGGTGGTCACAGGGGAGGTCAAAGGTTACCAGGCAGAATCACTGGGGTGAGACCTGGTTTCCTAGTGTAGCGTTGTTCGATGACGTATAGGTTGTTAATAGCTGGGTTAGTCAGGACAAGAGGCAAAAACGTCCTGGGCTGTTGACTGTCGTTGTCAGGGTAACCGCTGTGGCCTGGAGTTTTTTTCCCCAGAATAGGTCGCAATGTTAAACGAAAAGGAAAAAAAACTGTATTTTCCAGATATTCCACAAATTATTACTCACCTCCTATTAACACAAAAAACACATTTGGAAATGCACGCTAATTCCGCTAAGAAAAAGTGAAATTACGCTAGCCTTTTCTTGACCCGCTTTGGCATGTTTCTACCTGGTGCGTCTACGCTGGGAATGGACTTGAACTGCCCCCGGTCGTGCCAGCAGACCTAGACCTATTGCTGGTCCTCATGTCCCACTCACACACACTTCGTATGTGTGCTACACATCCGAGTCACTGCGAAACTGAACATGGAGAGCTGGCCCGGGCCGAAGGGCTCTTTCACACAAGTGGGAAAAACACGAGTCACCATGTTGGACTGCGTGTGGGTGAGCAGCTTTAAAGAACCTTGATAAGAGGAACCGTCTAAGAAAAAAAAAAAACACAAGGACAATAGAAAGTTCTTCCCATCAGCTCGGGGGGGGGGGGGGGGGGGGGGGGGCAGTGGAAAAATCTCCCAGTGACCATAGCCCGTGACGGCTCTCTCAAAGCAGCACCTTCGCGCGTTCCCATGAGAAACGTCCCGTTTCCCCTCTCTCTTGTCTGAGCAGACGGGAGGCCAACTATAACAGGCGGAGGCTTAACCCCTGTCCGTCGTAATGCCAACGGCCGTCAGTCCCACTCCAGAACCACGCCAGTCAATGGCTGACAGAGCGCGTGGAGCAGTTTCCTCTGAGCGCTTGTCTCCGGGCTACGACCATGGCCGTCACAGGGAAAGCCGGGGTCACAGCAGGCCGTTGCCGTGGGAGCACTTCCTGGATGTAACTGTTTAACGGGGTCACTTGTGTGCAGCAGGCAGAGGGAGAGGATTGGGTGCATGGGAACAGTCTCCTTGTGTTGGCTGGGCTTGGTAGCGTGTTTGATCGGAGGGAGGCTGGCGTAGTCTCCCGCCCGAGCCCAGAGGAGCTGCTTCCCCCCTTGGGGGGGGGGGGCAACTGCAGACCCTCCCCTAAACTGCCCGGGGCTCCGGTGTTTGCGTGAGGAGGTCTTTTGGTCAGGCCAGCGCAGTCTGGATTGAATTAGAGAGAACGGAGAGCTCTGACATCCTGAAGGTCTTGCGCAACGCGATGATGTCACCGTTTTAACGGCAAGGTGGGGGAGGCAAAGCGGGCGTGGCGGCAAAGCTGTTTCCCATTAGACGCCGTCGTTTCTGTTTTGCACATGCACACACGTTTGTACGGACCCTCACTCCCATAAACACACACACACACACACACACACACACACACACACACATAGCAAACCATGCAGACAATAATTCCATGGCAAAGGCAGTTAAGGTAATTTCAAGACAGAGAGAAGGAGACAGATGGGGCAAGACTAAGAATTGTTTGCAGACCTGTATGAGCTGGAGGTGAAAGGTCGAATCAGGTCGTTCGATATAACATGACATTCGACAAAGACCATCCATTCATCAGCCTGTTGTGCAGGAAGAACTCCACCTCCATGCAACTGTACTAGTGATAATGGTAATACTGTATACCTTAACTTGAATTGCACTTTTCTCAACAGAGTAACAAAGTGCTTAAACAAGACAATAGCATATACAAGGGGGAACAATTGAAATAACACACCAAAAAATAATGCTCTGTGATACGGGAATTGTAAACATATCGATGTAAAACTGTCTTTGTCTTCCAGGAGGAGACAAAAAACCTGTTGCAGAGCGAGCCTGGAGCATGGTGTGACCAAGCCAACTGTCACCTAGAGATCTACCAGAAGGAGGACTCCAAGGAGATCATGTTAGCAAGCCGCGATGGTGCGTCCAGCAAGCTCATAAATTCATATCATCACAATCCTACCGTAGTTCACAGTGTGATTCCGATCACGTAAAAAATTAAAAGTGAAATGAGAAAAAATATTGCCTCACAATTTGAGGTTTTACTTTGTGGAACTTAGAACCAATAAGCTCAGGTTTTATGTAAAACCTTTCATGTTCTCCAGTATTTTTTCTTTTTGAAATCCCTCTGACTTTGTGAGTGACAGGTATTCTGAGGGACCTTAAAAATGACAGTAACAAGTTACAACAAGAATCATTTTTCTTTTCTGAATGAAAACATGTGTGTGTGTGTGTGTTTTCTCCCTGCAGCGGACATGAATACCCTTGCTAAAGCCTTGAGGCCGTTGGTGGGTTCACTTAACTCCTACTCTCCATTTCCATCCGTTCAGAGCATTCATTGTAATAACCCTTTAGTGGCAGTGAGCCGACATCTATAAAATAACCCCACTCCTCTCCCCCTGTGTGTTTTGTGTGTGTTTGTGTGTGTGTGTGTGTGTGTGTGTGTGTGTGTGTGTGTGTCTGCCGTGGGTGGAACAGTCATCAGCCGACGTCCAGACTCGGACAGTGCAGCCGGAGTCGTCCTCATCCTCGGCGGTCTTTGTGTCGGTGCTGATCGCAGGTCTGCTGCTGGCCGCCGCCCTCCTGGGAGGATACTGCATGAAGAGCCGCCGGGGCTCCAGCGGGAAAGGCATGAGGCTGGTCAGTCACAGTCCACACGGCGCCTCTGGAGTCACAGCACCTCTGTAGTCACAGCCCCTCCGTACACACAGCGCCTCTGTAGTCACAGCACCTCCGTACACACAGCGCCTCTGGAGTCACAGTGCCTCTGGAGTCACAGCACCTCCGTACACACAGCGCCTCTGTAGTCACAGCACCTCCGTACACACAGCGCCTCTGGAGTCACAGCACCTCCGTACACACAGTGCCTCTGTAGTCACAGCACCTCCGGCGGGGGCGTGGCGATTGAGGACAGCCTGCAGCGGTGAACGCTGGTTACCGAGGCAGTCGACGTTCTGACATCTCGCTGTCCACACCTTTTTTGTGGCGTTCAACCTCAGGGTCGTTACCGTTCCATTATGTGTGTCCCAGAGACCTGTTTCAATGGCACAGGTCGCATCGCCTCTGGCAGGGCACTGCTTGGCTAGCTCTGGGACTCTGCTTCTCTTCAGAAAGGGTGGGCTTTACGAACAATGGCGCAGTCTTGTAACACTCAAATTCACCTGTTTGTCTGTGCGTCTGTGTGTGTGTGTGTGTGTGTGTGTGGCGCAGGCGGAAGACTCCTACCCCGTGGATGAGGAGAACCAGGGTAACACGTTGGTTTCGGTGGCCCCCCTGACGCCCCCCGCCGACGCCCTGCCGGAGAAGCCCAGCGTCAACGGAGCAGAGACCCCCGACGCGGCCAAGACCCAGCCGCCCCCGCCCACCAACGGACACTCCACCGCCAAGGCCCCCGTGGCAGACACTGAGCTGTGAGGAGGACCCCCCCCTCAAAGAAAGCATCCTTGCCCGTACCTCTCCACCCACACGCTCCCCATCCGCTACCACCCTCTCCAGTCTCTTCATGGAGAACTGTGGAATAGCTTACACTCCTCCTCTTCCCTCCATCCCTCCCTCCATCCATCCCTCCACTCCCCACAGAAGCAAAGCTAACCCACGGGGAGCCCAGTGGGGACTAGGGTCTAGAACGTAGTCTTCCTGCATATGCTCTCTTTTCGACGCCCCGTGCCCCCCCCCTGCAGCTACTGACCATAGCCAGGGCCATCCCAGTGGTATAGCCAGCCAAGGATAACAATATTATACTGATGATGAGAATTGTGAATGGCCTTATTAGCATATGGTTATTGTTGGTGAAGATGAATATGATGATGATGGTGATAATGGATATGATGATGATGGTGATGATGTGCTGCACATATAACTCTGTCCTTGGGTTGTTGATGGCAGCCAGGCCTGTTGACAGATATGAGGACACACACACACACACACACACACACACACACACACACACACACAGGCTTACAATGCTCCTGAAAACGTCCGCTGGCTCCCATGACTGTATCATCTGGGACCCCAGCTGTCAACGCCCAGGACAGTCCCAGTGTAGTTGTCTGCCCCCCCCCCTCCCCCCAATACAACCCTCCCAAAAAATAGTTTGAGGTCATTCATTGGCCATAAGTTTATAATTCAGCCACAGAAAACAAAAGAAGATCAACATCTCAGAGATAGTCAGTTCTGAGCAAGTGTGTGTGTGTGTGTGTGTGAATTGTATGTACATGTACTGTATCAGATCATGTGTGTGTCCGTATGTTCTGGTAGTGCTTGTGTGTATATACAATATAGTAAAGTGTTTTCTATAGTTGTGTATGTGCGCGTGTGAATGGGGGTAAGTGTCCATGATGTGACGCTAAGAATAATTGTAAAAAATTTGTAAAATGTCGTCGACAAGGTGATGGCTTGGGGAATTGTATTAGCTCCACATAGCTCCAGGGTAGAAGGCGGAGGTTCTCTACGGCGCTTTAATCTCACATCTATCTGGATGGGCTGAACCAGGAAGGAATTCTCCAATTCATCACCGCATTCTGGACTGGTGTCAGTTAAAATTCCCTGACAGGAAGGGATCATCACCACGGTAGCCAACCACGCCTTTGTGTTGTTTTTATACTCTGCCACGACTCCACTGGGCACTGCTGAAAACCAGGAAGCGGCAACTGTCAACAGTCTTATCCGTTTCTCTGTCGGTAATATGTCCTTTGTAATACCTTAGTGCTTGTGTTAGACGTGTTTGTACGTCTATATTCTATTCACTGTGTTGTATTTTACGATTTATTTCCTCGTGTATTTCCACATATACAGTTTGTCCTGTACCACTGTGCCAACAAAATGTGTTTCACCGACTTGAAAAAATGTATGAAAACAGTACTTGTTGCAGCCTATAGATGTCTTTTTATTTTGAAGTCAAGTGTGGACTGTTACTCATTTAGTTCAGCTTGGGTCTTGACCCGAGTATCCATTGATATTCACTCAATTAAAATTTTGTTGAAACTAACTGTTGAACAATTAATTATCAAACTGGAGGAAAGGAAGTAAGGAAATACAATTTGAGCACATAAGTGGGTTACCTGTTTTGGGGTTTTGTATTTAAATTCATTTTATTATCTTATTTTTTTTAACATTACGTACTTACTGTTAATTCTACTAGCGTAGAATTGTGAGATTGGAATTTTTGGAAGAAAAATAAAAAAATATACTTTTTTTAACCATTTACCAAAGAAATTGCCTTTGTTAAGACAGGCTAGAAGTCTTTTTTTTTCAAAGACTGTGGAAGTGAACATGTTCTTCAATTGCATACATATGTGAACAAGCTCTGTACAGACACACGCGATAGCACACACACACTCACGTGCTGTCAATCCAACACTGTCCATAAGGTCACCCAGCTGGTTTCCATAAGCGTTAGTCATGACATCACTTCACACGGTTGTGCTGTTCAGTTCTTGGGTGTGGCAGGGCAGCTGTCCGTCCTAAAAAGCATCGCTCACGCCCGTTATTCCCACCGCTCGCTAGGCTGAGCACAGACGGACACGGCGTCCTCCTTCGCTGCCTTGGGCCAAGCGTTTGCTGGAAAGGGTAGCCATGGCCAAATTGAATCCCGCGACGCTGCCCGCCACATTTCTGCAGCACGTTTCAGGGTGGGCGTTTTTTTGGTCTGTTTTGAATCCTTTCCAAAAAAAAAATCCCCCATCTGAGGCCATAACACAAGCATACTAGGAATACGTCTCTTCAAAATAAGATACGTCTTCTTTGTTCTGAAATAAACCTTTCATACCACACAATGTAACCCATACCGTAACCTCCTAACACAAGACGCAGTTATGATCAACACAGTACTAAAGATTATAATTTGGATAAAAGATTATCTCTACAATAGATCCAGGAACTTAAGGATGATACAAATTACATTGGTAATCAATATGCACAGCATGTTATATGTGTTACATTGTAAAAGGCTTTGTCCTTGATAGGTTTAACCTGGAACTCCTAAAAGATGTTCGAAAGACTTCAGTGACATCGGAAACGCTCTGTGAACCGTTAGACAGATGTGGTTTGGAAGTTAAGCTGTCCGACGCAGAGGACCTCCACACCCCAGGATCCCTCCCAGGTCGAAGAGCTCACTCCCCCCTCTCCACCCCCTCCAGCTGTCCTAGTCTCCCTCCACCTGAAGGCCAACCCCTCCCCCCGCCCACAGCGTCCATAGATCCCCCTTCTAACTCATCATTGTGACCCCTAGGTCCTCCACCCACCCCCAGCCTGGCATCACCTCCTGGGTGCACTGCCTCTCCCCACTCTCTGTCTCTGTGCCTGCGTGTGTGTGTGTGTGTGTGTGTGAGAGAGAGAGTGTGTGTGCGCAGGTACGTGCGTGTGTAGGGGCAGTCAGAGATTACGAACACATCTCGGTGGGTTGTTTTTGCTGCTGGGCGTGGGTCTCCCTCGCTGTTGTAACAGCTGCCAGACACAGCATGTTTTCGCTTCGCACTGCCGGGTCGGCCCGCCCCATCTCCCCAAGGGTAGCATAACAGCAAGGGGTGGGGTGTGTGTGCGTGCGTGTGTGTGCGTGTGTTGGTGGGGGTGGGGTTGGGGGGGGGGGGGGGTTGACGTAGCAGGGTGCAGACAAGGTGTCCAGGATAGCCGCCCAACCCATTAGCTGGGTACATGAGATAACCCCTCACGCCTCTCTCACGGTTAGACTGATGAGACTACAGAGGTTCCAACCTATATACAGTATATATAAATATATAAACATATAGGATACATAGACATATATATACAAACGATATACCTGTATATATATATATATAAAATATTGTATTATATATATATATATATATATATATATATATATATATATATGTATATATATATATATTTATATATATATATAAAAACACACACTATATACTATATATATATATATATATATATATATATATATATAAATACAGTACTGTGCAAAAGTTTTAGGCAGGTGTGTAAAGTAAGAATGCTTTCAAAAATCGAAGTGTTAATAGTTTGATTTTATCAATTAAGTAAATGCAAAGTAAATTAACAATCTAAATCAAATCAATATTTGATGTGACCACTCTATGCTTTAACATTTTTGCCAGCATTTTTTCACACCTGCCTAAAACTTTTGCACAGTGCTGTATATACCTATACATATAGGTATATCAAGTATCCAGTTTTCTCCCGACTGTTTCCACATGGGGCACCTCACTGAGCTCTTACAGGACATTGTCTCACATCAACGACAGATGCATCCTCAGGAGTTTGTCATTAGGAGGAGTACAAGGAGGTAGGGACACAGAGGCCGGGGCCTCCTATTGGTGGGATGCATACTGACCTTCAGCCAATCTTTTACCGGCGGACAGAACTTGTGATCAGTCAAATGCACCACATCTGATCTTGTGATCAGTCAAAAGCACCACATCTGATCTTGTGATCAGTCAAAAGCACCACATCTGATCTTGCTAAATCCATAGAATCTAGGTCATATGGGATGAACTAGAGCAGTAGTCTGGCCGTTATACATGCAGCCTATGGAGCGATCAGCGTGTGCAGCTCAAAGCATTCCCACACAGAGCATTGGAAGGTCATGCATGTGATTTGCATGTGTGAGGATGTCCAGCTACAGGACTAAAGCGTGTTTAGCAAGGACAAAACACACACACACACACACACACTCGTATTCAGTTACATCCTATACTATCAAAGCAAAACACATCATGGGAAAATGTCCTGCATGGACCTGGTGATGAGATCACCAGTGAGGGAGGGGTCAAGCCCATGGCGAGTCTAAGAGTCTCCCGTTACTGGCAAGACCACAATGGGTTGGTCCGATCCAACAGGCCCGTACCTGGCCTGTGCCAGAAACCAGCATACACTCCTTCAGAGCACGAGAATTGAGTAGTCAGCCTGAGCCGCCTTGTAACATGCTGTTGGCGGCCTAATCTATTTATGAATAAATAAAGGGATTCTGGATTTATTATAGAAAGACAGAGAACACTTTTACAGAGAGCTAGCCCTTTTTCACAGCAAACAGGATGGGCCATTAACCATATTCAACGATACGCATATTTCGGATATAAATATATAGATCATACTTTCTGCAACTCAACATATAGGCTAAGATTAAGTACCAAATATCTTAATAGATTAATAAAATATTGACTGTTAAAAGTGTTCTAAAGTTTTACCTTAAGTCTTTCAGACTTAGATATTTGCACTTACAAACACAAGAGGAAGTGAAGAAAGCTAAGATTTGAATGAAAAGTATTTTTTTTAGGTTAGTATGCCCCCTGCTGGGCCTCCTGTCAATTGCACGAGGAACCGCTGGTTTGAGAAGGCTCCAGAGAGCTTGTACAGTGTGCCATGGTCGTTTTTGGGATGGGGGGTATTATTTATCTTATCTGGCAGATATTCGAATCCAAAAAGGTTAAAAAAACGAAATACTTTATGACAAAAAAGAGAGAGACTATGAGAATAATCTCTACAAATGACGTACACACCGAAAACTCATACATTGAACTGTCAGTCTTATTTCTAACCAGCGCACAAGTCAAATGGCTGTATTCCATAGTTACTTTAGAATGGTCTAGACTCTACAGTACGTGCTCCTGGAGAACGAAGGAAACGAACAGAGTAGGCCTGCAGGGCTTGTTTGAATGCAAACACAATTACATATATTTCTGACCTAGTCTGGGTAGACAGACACGAACAAAATAAAATGTCAGCTGCAAGTCAAGACTCTAGAGGTAACATGAGCAGGTGCTCCAATGCTGTGAAAACGAGTAAGCGTTGTATCTGCTTTCATTATATTCAACTAGGCCGTTATATTCAACTGCAAAACTGTTACACAATATTATAATGTCTGGCTATCAAATTATCATGCTATTCATATAATTTTGTGCTACTGATGGAACAATGAAAATACAATGCAAATTCTAAACCCCGTTGTAATTTCTCTGAGTCAAGTGATTTGTGTTAGGTAATCTACACGGCAAAAGGGCAGATGAACACGTGACAGAATATGTTTGTAAACATGCGTCGCTACCATGTGATGGAGAGGACGCAACATTGCGTTTCTGTGCAGTGACCAATCCTAGGAACAGGGGTGTGTCAGGGGGCGTGTTTAAACGGAGCTCTGTGGAATATTCGATGATTACCAGGTTACAAGGAAAGAGGGATCAAGTGCAAGTTATCGCAAATGTTTGAGGAGCACTACCGTTTCCCTAGCGGACTCATCTGGTAAAAGACGTGGGTGAGTGTTTGCTTGGGCATTATAATCTGCCCTCTATTCTTGGTGACATGTCACCTTCTTAGACTATACCTAGTAATCCTAGTAGATTAACTATAGACTATTTAGCCTCTTCTGACTCAATAGTTTGAAAGGCGTTGAAATTGCATGCATGGTTGTGTTGACCGTTGACATGGTAGTGTACACAGAAGAACCCGTCGGTAAATATAGCCCAATGTAAATGGCTCAATAGATGTTTCCTTCTTTTAACACCATGATGTAGGTCTTCTTAACGACGAGATGCTGGGACTAGGCCAAGCACGTCGAGGGGGGGGGGGGGGTCCACACGATGCAGTGGTGGCTGCTGGATGCTGCGCCGCGCGCTGGGAGAAGGATGTTGCGCAGTTTTATTTACCTTGTTTGGTAAATGCACCTGGCAGCGTTGTTGATTGGGGCACGAGTTTATAAAACACAGGTATATTGACCTCATGTTTCAATGCGACATTGGAATAATATAGCCATTATTACCATAATAATTAGGCTAATCGCAATATTTTAAGATTCGTGGAGTGTTACCTCCTTGATCTACAGTATGTTTGAAATAAAGTTTTGTGTTGGCATGCAGAAAAAGTATGTGTGATGTACTTTTCATGTTTATTGACATTGTTTCCATGTTAGTGTACATGTACATAAAAATCCCCCCAAAACGACTTAAACATAGCCTAGGATAGTCGAATATATCTTTTTTTAAAATGTGACTATATATCGTATTTTCAGATGTTTCTAGATGCAGTAAGTACTACTTTTATAATCAATGTAAACAAACATTTTTGAGCCATTATGCCACTTCAACACTAGATGGCGCAAATCCGCAGTCCTTCGCTGACACCTGAACATGGCCCTGCCAGATAATCGACAACATGGGCTAATGGATGTTCCATAATGCATAGGGCAAAACGTAAAGACCTTTTAAAGAAGTTACATGCAAATCACATATTATTCATAGTACTGAGGACTTAATATATAATGCAAATAGCTTTTGTTTATGAGTTTTTATGAGGCTATCTAGAAAGAAGGGCTTAGGTTGTTAATGGGGCTTGACAGAGAGACTTAGTGGCACCTTCAACAAGGAGAAGAAGAATAGCCTCTAACGTGACGTCAAGTGCTTAACCCTTTCTGGTTCAATTGATTCTATTAGAGTCTACCCAATGTTTATCCTATCAGTAAGTGAAGACCGGTCGGAGGTAATTGAGTAGCAAATGAATAGCCTGATCGACAAACAGACAGGATTGGCTTGTATGTAGCGAACACAAAAAGGATGAATGTTTCTTCTAAAGGAAATAAAGTCACCCTAATGACACACTGATTTAAATTGTTCTCGTTTTATTTTCCAGTCTAAATGAAGATGTTGGTGTTGCTGCTGGCGGTGAGCATGGGAGTGAGAGGTATGTGCACACACCGAGACCACCAAACAAAACAGTGGATACTTTCATGGTGTGGGCACAATGGGTCAGGGCTACCACTTTCCAGTTACAAAATGGACGCTGTCGGACTACAGCTCCCACCTACCCCGTCTCCCTGCCCATGTACACTAGTTACAAAATGGACGCTGTCGGACTACAGCTCCCACCTACCCCGTCTCCCTGCCCATGTACACTAGCCACAAATGCTCTTTCCAAGGTGCCTGAAACAGATCGGCCAAGTGGCACCGCAATCGATGGGTTCGTGCCCCATCACTCGGTCAGTAAACGTTGTACAGTCAGACAAAGAAAATCTGCCGGGCTGAGAATTTGTTCTGTTATAGGTCGGTCGTTGTGCAAACAACGGAAGAGACAAACCAGTTACGTCGCCCTAACATTATTCAGCGGAACAGCTTGATTGGCTGGTGCGTGGACGCACACGCACACACCAACGATGGCTCGTACACTGCCAGACAGGACTGTAGAATAAGCCAAGCTACAATACAAAGTACAACACAATAGAACACACCCACGTCCGCTCGATGAAATCACACATAGCACGGTGTACTGTATCCATTACAGCGCACCCACCATGGCCTGTATTTCCTCTGACAATGACTTAACACTTTTTTCCCCTCACTTTTGCCGGAATCTGCTGTGCGTCATACCCACGCTGAGGTATGCGTCGATGCACTTGAAGGAAAAGGGCAGTCATTCTTTCCTGCAAGTACAACAACAGCGACTGCTGGCTGGTTGAATGGCTGGCTGGGCACCTTTCCTGGGAGAGATTAGGCTTTAGGAAGTAAACCAGGGACTGGGCGAACCAGAGGCTAAAATTAACAGGCGCAGCGGCTGGCCGCTGAATGATGGGTATTAATAGCAAAGGACTGGTGTTGGAACGGTTCATTCACTGTCAACACAAAGCCAATCGTCAAAACCCCATGAGCGTTCTCTCTCAGTCTTAGACCTCCAACGGTGTTATTTCCATGTAATATTTGAAATCTGTGACGTACACGATGGTCATAACCAGATGCAATTCTGACGTAGCAGTAGCAAACACTAACAAAGAGCAGTTTTGTAACCAAAAATGACACCCATGGTAAGTTTAATATCCCATTTTTGGGATTCATGTTGAGAATAGCATTTTATTGTAAACATGATGTACAGCGTGATGCTGTGTAACTTTTGGCTCAGCGTTAAACATTTCTATCCGGCCAATTCCATTCTAAAGTTAGGCCACAAAACCAGACTCCTTTTTAATCCCTGCCTCTGGCTCGCTGACATTGTATTTTAAGTGTGTCTCCAAATGTCCAATTTGTTTACATTCTGGGTGGCTTCTAAGGACTTCTAAAGATTAAGCCCAAACATAATGACTAAAACTCCTGTTTAGCTCTCCCAAATACCAATCTCTATATCGACAGGTCTGCCAAACACTTTAGAAATGGGCCTTTTCTGTAGAACGGCCACCTTTTGTTTACGTTATAGTTGCCTTAGTGAGGCTTAGATAGTTCTGGCACGAAAAAAAGATGTTCCAGTTACAGCAGAAAACTATACAAAAGACGAATAGCCTTGGATCTGGTTATTGGAGTTCAAAATGAAGACTGTGTGTGTGTGTGTGTGTGTGTGTGTGTGTGTGTGTGTGTGTGTGTGTCTGTCTGTCAATTGCATGCAAGGACACTGCCTCCGTTTTTGTATTAATTATGATTCACTGTGCTCTCCACAATAGATTTTCATCTATTTAAGCACCATCTTGAGATTCCCTCTTTTTCATCATGTCTTGAAAACCGCCCTAGCCGGGGAGAAGCGGAACACGACCTGGCACTCAGCCAATAGTTAACCCCCTCCAACCTTTCCATCTGTCTTTCTTTGGAGGTACAGACCACATCATATTTAAAGCCCCTGTTGAATCAATACTTCCCTCCATGTAGCATAACTGACTTTCAGTTCATCCCATCAGATCCCATACATTTCTTCGAGTGCATGGGGGGGGGGGGGGTTCCTACTTTGCAGGACTTTGAGGAAAATATAGGTTGATACTCAGATTTAAGGAACAGTCAGTTATTTGATTGAAAGGTATCTGGAAAATGCAAGCAGCACAGAGGGAGTAGTAGATTTATCCATGGGAGGAAAAGTATAGAACTGAGTTTATTGTCGGATGAAAACGTATTAATAACATACTTTCTGGTCGAGCGCCTGGCAGAGCCGTAAGATAGCTTCGAATGTGAAGAAGGACCACACAGGTTTAAGAGAGGCAGCCAGCCTTGAAGCCCCGCTGCAACAGTCTCTAAAGCCGCAGCTAGAATTAATACCAGCAGACAGGTGTCAAAAGCGGGCCTCACATCACAGAGTGATAAAACGGTCTGCTACTCTGGAATTAGCATCATGCTATCTCTATCCCGAAATACCGCTAACAACGCGACGCAAACTGCGCTTCATAAATGTTAAGTGTTTATGGTTTCTTATTAATATATTCATATTATCATGCGACAGTGTCAGCTTGACGCAACACTCGGTGACAGGCTGGTGCTTGGAAGAGTCGGACACGGGTTTTTAAGGTTGCTCTACTAGTGGAACATCCGCGGCTTGGTTGAGAGCACTCCGGACTGTAGTAGCGGACAAAGAGGTTCGCACCGAGCCATGTTTATAAACGCAGGTCAGCGATCGGTCACGGCTAGTAACATCAGGATCACTCACCGTCACAACATGGACCAGAGCCGCTGAGACAAATTGGCACCGGATCTATTTGAGATCTATCGTATCGATGCCCTGCGGATAAGGATCTCCTAGACTCACTCCGTTTTGACGTCAGGCTCACACGCCTCGCCGGAAACGTGCAGGGACACTTTCTAGCATACGTCAACCAGACGCCCCTGTGTGGGAAAAGCGTCAATGCGCGCCTCGCTCTATTTGTCACTATTTAACGTGTGTGTGTGTGTGTGTGTGTGTGTGTGTGTGTGTGTGTGTGTGTGTGTGGCCACTGGCCAGGCCTATAGCTGCCTCACCCTGTCCATTTCCTTTCAGACAGAGCGACGCTACATTTAGGAATGGCGACGTAGCACTGCAACATAGTAGTGCGTCATAATCTATCTCCAACTTAATGTCCGTTGGGTTAAAAAGCTACTGAAGGATTTTTTACCCCCCCCCCCCCCCCCCCCCCGGTGACAGGGAAGGGGTGGGGGTTGGGGGAGCAAACCATGACAGAGAGTCACAAAATGAGGAGATATTTATCACTCCAATTTCCCAGTGGCTGTTATCCTTGGCAGTAGGCCTTAGTCACTGTCATAGTATGTGGTGCAGCCCTTCTATCAATTGCGCCTCTAAGCCCCACATCTAAGAGTTAACTCTTTGTAAATGATTAACGGAATTGAAGCCGACTATTTTAGGACGAGAGCACCCTCTTAAAGATACAGCACTGCAAACATTCGAAGACTCAGCGGATATAAAACAAGGACTACGTTGTAAACTCTTATTCAAAGGGGTTTTGATGAGCTGATGGGAGGCTTGTCACTTGTTAGCCTACTCGTGAAGTGGAGAAGTGGAGTTGTTTGTGCGGCGAGTCAGTCTGAGCCGGCATTTCCTATCAACCGTATTTGCATCTGGGCTCTTTCCCTGGAACAGGATGAGGAAGTGCAGTCGATTGGCCCGCGGGCAGCCGTGTGACCCGGTCTCCGGTGGTCCCGGAGCCCGTCCGTTAAGCCCCCTCCGTCTGCCCGTTGGCATGCCGACGTGAGTCCACGTACGAAACCAGCCCTCGGTTTCCACGACAGCGCCAGCGGCAAAAAGACGCGCGGCCGCAGGACTGCGTGCAGGAGGATAAACGCGCGTCTCCTTCTCTCCCTGACGGCGGAGAGGGGAAGGCCGTCGGCGCGGCTTATGTAACGGACTCTCAGTGAGGCAGCGGTGTGCCTTTAAAAGCAGTGGGCTGTCAGGTGATCGAGGAAGCCCAGTCGGCTCAGGCTGGAGCTCCACAGCGTGTCTTCATGGGGGGGGGGGGGGGGGAGAGAGAGAGAGAGAGACCCCCAATTAAAATGGGATGCGGGGGGGGGGGGGGGGGGGGGGGGGGGGGGTGTAAGGGTTAGGCAGGGTTCCTTTAACCGCAGCCCTCGGTGAGCTGCGCTTGTCTGGGCGGCCGCCAGCAGTGGGTTGCTTCGTGTTGTGAAGCCACATCACAGGCAGGGAGAGAGAGAGAGAGAGAGAGAGAGAGAGAGAGAGAGAGAGAGAGAGAGAGGGAGAGAGAGAGGGAGAGGGAGAGGGAGAGAGAGGGAGAGAGAATTAAGTGCTGCGTCACACTGAGGAAGAGGAAGAGTGTGATCAAGCATGCGCGCGTGTGTGTCTCTGGTCTGTTCTGTTGGCGTACGTTTGCCTGAAAGTCGCTGTCGATGAGGGACAGAGACCAATTCTGCCGTTGCAACGAGATTTAGAATAGACTTGTGTTTGTGCCGTAGTGTGTGTGTGTGTGTGTGTGTGTGTGTGTGTGTGTGTGTGTGTGTGCGCGCGCACGCGCGCGTGTGTGAGAGAGAGAAACAGGCAAACAGGCAGGGAGGGTGAGAGAGAGAGAGAGAGAGAGAGAGAGAGAGAGAGAGAGAGAGAGAGAGAGAGAGAGAGAGAGAGAGAGAGAGAGAGAGAGAGAGAGAGAGAGAGAGAGAGAGTGAGCAAAAGAGCGTGAGTCAGGGCCAGAGACAGATTTTGGATTAGTTGCTACGTCACTTTTTCTGAGCGAGAGGGAAACAGACCCTAAGACAACAGCAGCCCAGGACTCGTCGCGTTTTTGCCACCTGCAAGCGGACGCTTTGGGTCCCGGACAGCCTTCCTCCTCCTTCTCCTCCTCTTCCTCGGTGGTACTAATCTCCTCTGCCTCTCGGCCCCAGGTGCTATCGGCTGAGTTTCAACATGGATGCTGGAGTTAGGAAACGATTGCCCTCGCTCCGCGACCGGCTGAGGGCTGTGACTTCACCGCAAGGGGCGTTTGTTTTGTGGACAGGGCCGAGGCGTGGTGAACGGGTTAACCAGGGATTCTTCTAGAAGGTTCTAAATATATCCAAGCGCTCTGAGGGAGGGGGACGTTTTTTTGTTGTTATTTTACCGAGAATTACTGAGGCAACTGATTTGGAGGACTATTTTCTTTTGCTCGAAGAGTCGAGCTATTCAGGTAGATTCATCAATACACAAGCATATTACATAATTTAGAACGGTACTGAACCCAGACAAAGCAGGTGCTGTTGGAGGGACGCTGCATCATTGGAAACAGAAAGAACCAGGCCACTGTCAGGTAAGCAGTGCCGCATATGCTCAAAGATGCCTCATTTTCCTACTTCTGAGCACCTGCTCTGGCCAACAGCCTTTAGCTAGCCGGATCCAAAGGAGTGTGTTTGTTTGGTTGCTATGCAGATGTATTCGTTTCTATTACAGCCTCCTACTTTATTTTTGTTGTTGTAGTTAACTCTTGACGCAAAGAGGAGAGAGGAACGGCAGCTGATAGCTGGCGGCGGCTAGCAGCAGAAATGTTTTTGGAAGCCGTTTCTCTGTGTGTGTGTGTGTGTGTGTGTGTGTGTGTGTGTCGGCGCTGTGGTGTCATGAGATTTGTTTACTCGTTCTCTTTCTCCTCCTCCCCGGTCTTCAGGGCTCTGCTGGGGGTTGTGCTCCAACCCTCCCCAGGACACTCATGTCTGCCTAGCTGGTGGTGAGGTGGTGACGCAGTCATCGTCAGGGCTGGCCTGCTAGCAGCGCCAAGCGCACTGGCCCAGTCTTCCTCGCTCTCTTTCTCTCTCTTTCAATTGCATCTTTCTTTTTTCCCTTTGCATTAAGCTTTACTAACATGAAATGCTGTATCGTAATTATTGTCACAAAGCATTGGCCAAAGAAAACAATAACAAAAACAGCTTACAACTGGAATAACAATAATAAATAATAAAAACATAGATGTTAACATATGATATTCATCAAAAAGCACAAGTTAAACATTTTACACTTTACTGTTGCTTTACTGCCTGTCCCTTAGGTTGGGACCGGTATTTACAAATGTTGCAGCCAGCACGACATTCATTTTTTTCCCCTTAAAGGATATTGCATTTTTATTTTGTCTTTCAGGTTCTCAATTTCGTTGTTTGTGGGGAAAAAAAGGTCCAGTGAATTTTTTTTTTTTTACCTATTATTTACCTACCTAAGGTATTATAGGAAATGGGTTTCTGTCTCAATTTCTCCACTGGGGCACTGCTGACACACTCCATCCTCCCTTGGTAGCCAGGTTTGTCTGTGTCGCTGAGTCAATACATAATCAATGTTGTCCCGAGTTTTTGATCTCAAACGTTGGTCAGATACTCTGTAAGTGTGTAATTTCTATTTCGGGCCAAATAGCCCGAGGCATTCATTTTGTGTAGTTTTTTCCCCCGGTAATCAATTTAATAGTCTTTTTGATTTTATTTTTTTGTCATTTGAGTTGGTTGAGTTGGTTGACTAGATTGTTTTGAGGGGTAACCTGAGGAGTTGTAGAATAGGTCACTGAGGTTCCGGACTCACTGGCAAAGGGGGACTTTTCATTTGATCATTTCATAGACCATCAGAGGCTCTTTGATTGTATGAGTGGGGGTGACTTGTTTTAAGGTGATTATAAAATGTTCCTGGATGAATATTATTGATTAGAGGGAATTGTCCGAGTTACGCTCTGCACGCATTACTCGGGCCTTTCGTATTTACTTTAAGAATAGATTTACACATTTCTGAATGTAGTGTTTCAACTGGGTGTTCATCGCAGTAGGAACAATCATGATTTCCATACCTCACTACCATTGAGGGCAATTGTTTCAATCATTGATTTGAATATTTGAAGGCAGATTCTAATGGGGATATTTATTTTGTTGTTTTCAATCATATAAAAAGTCCTTCTTGCCCTCTCTTTCAGGTAATTTATGGCCAAGTTGAAATTACCAGTGGAGCTCATTTTTAATGATAAATACTTGTATGTGTGTTTTCAATATTAGTGGAGCACAATACAAATTATCATAATTTGGGTATTTTCAAATTCACTGTCAGGGTCCAGTTATGACAGAATTGTTTAGGAGTTGTCTACTGAGTTAGATAGTAAAACTAAATCATCTGCAAATAAATGATTTTTTATGAAGTGCCATTCTGGAGAATACCAGGGGCTGTTGAGTCCTCAAGCGTTTCTTTTTTATCGATGTATAAATATCAATGTTGAATAGGCTTGGACTAAGGCTGTTGCCTTGCATCAGCCCCCTGGGGAAAAAAGTATTTCCGCTTGTTTCTTCTATCGCACATTTATTGTTTTTGTACATTGACATCATGTTTTTGCCCCCACACCCGTTTCTTGTAATTTAAACAAAAGACCAAAAGACTATATGGAGCAGAATGCTTTCTCAAAATCAATAAAACAAGAGAAAAGTTAGTTTGGTTAACATGTTTAGCAATTCAGTATGCTGAATTGTATGATTTCCAATAGCCCTCTGGTGGTTTTCCTTGCGGCCTGCACTGTAAGGTGGTTTTGTGCTGTACAGATTACTAGGCTCTGTCTCTCTCTGCATGTTTTAGGTGTGGGGTGTGGTCGGGTCGGGCGATAAGGGACAGACCGCGATTGCTCTGAAATGCACTGGGTCTGTCTGTTTGGGACCAAGAGCAGAGCCCACCACAGGAGTCCCCTCTCAGCCTCCCCATTGACGTAGGTGCAGACCTAGCATGCCCCATAGAAGTCATTTTACTACAACAGAAATGTTAATGTTCTCTGGTAGATGTTTGTCTGCCTGGGTGTAAATAGTTCCAGCGTCTATTCCTGTTCTGGCACTGAGGCCTCCACAGATCAGTCCATTACCCTGGGGCCGGAAGTGACAGATCTCCTCTTCTAAGATGGCGACGGTGTTCTCCTTGTGGTAGGGGGACTCTATAGGAGGGATGTATGTTTCACTGTAATAGGTTTGTTGTTTGTGGAGAGTCTCCTTCGTGATTTTGAGCCAGGTGAAGATCCCGGCAGACTTCATTAAATCAATGGAATGTCTCGATCGTCTTTTAATACCAAATCAGCATTCCTCCCGAGTCTCTGCCCTGAGGGACCACTTTTCATTTAGAAGATGGAACAACAATCTCTCTTTGATTAAAGAGACACCCAGTAGACACTTCTGCTCGACTCTGTCTGGGTTTCAACTGTGCACCAAAAGTAAAAAACCTTAGACCTCGGATATTCCAACATGAAACAGGAAGTGATTTGTCTTCCATCAACAAAAATATAAACAACTTGACCCTAAAGAAGGATTTATTAAACATTTGTGATTTAATAAAGTAATTGTATTTCAATCAGTACAATTGAACTGGTAGGGTCTCTGAGTCGGGGTCCGGGGGAGCGTCTGGGTGGACGGGGGTGCTGTTGTATTACTCTTAGGGGGTGACAGGGCTCCTGTTGAGGGCAACGTCCTCCAGTGTCTGGGCAAAGGTAGGGACTGTCTCTCTGTGGAGAAGGACAAGGTCACAAAGACATCCTAGGTTCAGATTGGGGTGATGGGCCAGGTAAACAAGACTTTAGAGTACAATCTCGTTGATGTCCGCTTACTCTGTTGCAAAAGATTATCTCTCCTTTTCTCTCTCTCTCTCTCCCTCCTGCTTTCCTCTCTTTCCTTCAATCTGTCACTCTTTCTATCTTCTGTGTAACTCCCCAATATGTTTTTATTGATTAAAATGGCGGGCATTCGAAGGGTCACAGTTAAGTTTAAACTGAGCAGAAGACACAAAACAGCTGTTGTTTATCATTTGCATCTCAACATATATTCTCTGTTACTCTCGGCCTACTTGGTCCTCTCAAAGTGGGAACAGTAGGTCTCTACAAGACTCCAATACTTCCTGGATGTGCTTATCCTCTGGATGTGCTTATCCTCTAGCCGTCGCAGCTAGCCCACCACAGGGCTACGTTCCAGGTCTGGACTGTCTCTTCTGTCCCCATTGCCACTAGCGACTGTAGCCCCCTGGATCCTTCACGTTAGCCAGCTAGCCTTTTGCTGACTTGCTTTGCCGTATTGAAACAACTGACCAAGGGGGTTTCTCCTCGATGGCACTTTGTAAGGCGACACCACCGTGTCCGAAAGGTGCGCAGTTTGGAGATGAGGCAAGGACGCGGACGTCTGACGATGGTCTGCATTGCAGCTCCCACTGCAGTCAGTCAGTCAGTCAGTCAGCCCCGCTCTCTCTCTCTCTCTCTTTCTTCAGCTCACACCCCCTTATTCTCCCTCTCCCTCTCTCTCTAGCTTACACGCAAACGGAATACAATCACTCTTTCTCTCCTTGTGTGTCTCTCTCTCTCTCTCTCTCTCTCTCTCTCTAGCTTAAACACAAACGGAATATGCTCCCCCCCCCCCCCCCCAGCAGACTCGATCCTCAGCACAGAGGTCAGGCATGGTGCCGATCACCTCATCTCACCCCGCAGGGGGTCCCTCCTTATGAATTAGTTGGCACCCAGAGGACTGGGTCAGCCCGCCTGGTGGGCGGGTCTTCGCCGTATGCTGTCTGTCCGTCACAGCTAGGCCAGGGCCCCGCCGTCTTTCACCAGGGTTGTGTAACCGTTTGTTTCTAAATGGTTAGTGTCGCTATTGTTACGAGGCCTTTCGGTTTGAAATGACAATTTCACGTTGACACAAACACAATGGAGTCGGGCCCGACTTTGCTTTCCTTTGATTCCCTCGGTTGGCGAGGTAACGGGCCGGCCTTGTAACGTGGTTTAATTTAGCCGTCTAGTGACGAGGTTGGGAAGACAAAGCCTTCCACACAGACGGTCAAGTCCGCCCCGTTGTCTTGGAAGGCTCCCCAAAAAACAACAACCTGGCTCCTGTCCCTTTAAGTCTTTTCTAGATATTACACAACAGGTCCAGGGTGCATCGGTATCCTCTAACAACCGCAAGCATAAGAATGCAGGTCAGACACGAGCTGCTGAGCCGACGAGGGCGAGGGACCAGACAGACAGACAGACAGACCGACTCTCTGATCTCCTCCCTCTCTGTGGCCACATCCCAGAAACCACACACACACACACACACACCGATGGCTCTGCGCAGCCCTAGGATGACTCCTACACCAAGGTCCGGTTCATTTGAAGACTGACAAAGACCTCATGAGCCTTGGGGATTTTGTGTGTGTGTGTCTGTGAGTGTGTGTGCTGTTCCTCTCATTGTGGAAATCAAAGAAAATCAGCGCCTGACCAAAAATAAAAACTCCGTATCTGTTGGGGGAAGTTTGGCAGCAGGAAGTGCAAGCGGGGGGCTCCGATCAGTCGACGAGCGCAAGGCCAGCTTGGCGCGGTGGCGTGCTGAAATAACACCAACAAAATGGAGGACCGGAGAGGTGGATGGATGGAGCCAGGCTAGGTCAGCAGCGGCGACGGCCTCGCTCACCTGCCTGTCCGTGGGGACCGAACGACAGAGCAAGGAGCGGCCCAGCTGGAGGGGGCGTAGCTCTGAGCCGAACCTGCGCTCTCTGGCCACAGTGTACGTTCCCCTCAGAGCCCTTGGCACCGAGTCATCAGGCGGTCGGCCTTTACCCGTGTTTATTCATCACACCCTCACCGCCTGTCCAACCCATTACCCCCCCCCCCACCCCCCCACCAGAGGCTCCCACGCCCTGGGTGTCCTCCGCAGCCGCGGGAGAACCGTGGAAGGGGAGGAACGAGGTAAGAAGGGGCCGAGTGGGTGTCCCCAGCCACCTGCTGTCTTTTTATGGGTTCGAGGGGAACTGTGGTGTGGGTGAAGGGGGCGCTGTGGGGCGGGTGAAGGGGGCGCTGTGGGGCGGGTGGAAGGTGCGCCTGATAGCTCCTGTTCTGGATCGAGTGCCGAAAGTCACGCGGGAGGGTAAGGAAGGAGGGTGGGTGGGAGAGGTGTTCAGGTGCTTCTTTCTGTTTTGTTCCGCCTTTCAACACTTACTTTCTTTTTCCCCTTCTCCCTTTGTCCCCCCCCCCCCCCCCCCCGTCTCTCTCTAGCAGGGCACCCCAATGGAACCCGCCAGAAGATGAGAACCTGGGCTATCTCACCACGCGTTTCATCCGCTGACCCATACAACGGACAACATTGGCGCTACGACGCTCCGCTCCTGTTCAAGAGAAAAGCAGGGGGAGAATTTACACGTTTAACATTGCAGGCTCTGACCTACTTCCTCTGCGCAATAAACCAACCTGCATTACGAACATAAATAGTGACTCATGATGGGAGGTGGTTTAAAAACAGCCTGTGTTGTAAAACAATACAATATAGGAAGATGACATCTTGTGATTTGGAACCAAAAAAAAAAATCATTCGATTAACAGTGTCCATGTTTGTTTTGGAATGTCCAGGTATCAGGATGGACTTCCACTCCAGGAAGCAGTGTGGTCTGATTGTGTTGCTCCCCTTGGAAGCTGGTTTCCAGTGGTGGCTTAGAGTAATGTCATCTATCTAGCACCATTTGAAATCAGTGTTCTAAGGGCGGGACGCCTATTCTTCCAAGCTAGCCAGCCATCCGTCTGTTCACCAAAACACATCGGACAGGAAACCTCTTCAAGATGGATGGTGACCACCCATACGTGCCGTGCCGTCTGCAGCAGGGCCGAGCACTTTGTCCTATCTCCAAAGTTGACCGATTTCTTTTGGTGTTCAGAGTCTCGTCCTGTTTCTAGCACCATTTGAAATCGGTTACAATGAAGGACCTAGTCGACTTAAAATGGCTGACCCGATTGGCAATTTGCTGCATTTGAATGGAGTTCCACAGAGGCAGGTAATGAAATAGGTTGCTTGGGTTGAGGTTGTTGACTCAAATTTCATGAAGGAAAATCTGACGACAAATTAAATACATCATTGGTTTAATCTCTGCATTTTAAGTTTAGCTTCCTTGTGAAGTGTGCTGAAATAAATGTGGTTGGAACAGTGAACGAGAATGCCTTGTTTTCCTCTACTTAGCAGTTCTCACATTAAGATGGTTTTATTGCAGCTTCGACACTGCGCTGACCCATTCTATTTGTCTGCATTTCAATCCACCAGATGGCACTACAGGCATACACAGGTTTTTATACTGCGCTTTGAACAATAGGAACGTATTTAACTTTCTCCCACACTTCTTGGAAATATTTAGAGGAATGTGTTTGCGAGTTTCTCAATTGAAGTTCAGGAGCCTAACATCTTATTTTAGCACACAATAACTTTGTGGTTATGCAAATGTTCGATGTGATCAAATAATCGTAGCTGCCGCTAAGGAAGTTACTGTAGCTTTAAGATATTTTGACCAGCATGCTTTGAAAACCGTATCAAACGACGACTAGGTGCTCTGCCAAGAAATACACAACCCAAGGGAAGTTTACACAACCTGTGATGGATTTATGTAGACTGTGGCGCAAGCAGCAGTAGATTCTAGAAAAGTATGACTGATCAAGGGAACCTCCGTAGGCGGTTAACCACCTTTAAGGTAAAGCGGATACGGTCAAAATCAGAGCCAACTGCTTCATCACGCAATGTTCCAAACTGCAGGAAGTTTTTATTTATGATTTCATCAAAATTACTTCAGTACACATTTTTTGACAGGCTGCAAATAACATCTCAATCAGATTGAAGCGCAACACACAAATCAAGAAGGTAACAGCATGAGAGGAAAGTACATTTCTTTTACTTTAGGATGTAGAAGACTGAACAAAAATAATTCTTTTTTTAAGCACTTCTCTTCGGGTTGTGTGTGTATTTTCACAAGAGAACTGGTATGTTTACTCAATCTAATCATTTCAGAAAATCTCAGATTGTTTTTAGTTTTTTTAAATAACATGTTGCAGAAATAATAAACCACAAAACACAATCACACGTCCTCGTATTTAAATAACATCAGGTGCAAAGTAACACAATTAAAAGTATTTTTTTTCCCATCAATTGTTTCTATTATAAAAAAAATTGCAAAACGAAGTTAGGATGAAAAAGATTACAAACACAACCCTAACTATACAATACGTGGTCTTTACGTTATTACGGCTTAACATTTAACACTGTGAAGTATCCTTGGTGGGCCATTCTCACGCACTCTAAAAAGACAATACATGCCAGATATTACAAGGGAAAGACTGTTTGTTGGCAACTGTCCACACTCCTTCAGATTGGGCTAGTTCAGCCATAAGTCTAATCTTCAGTGCACTTTTTCAGAATGTGTACATTTAAGCTATTCAAATAGCTACTATAGAATAATTATCTGGTGACATTGTAATGCATTTGGTGTCATATCTGAACATCCTTCACCAGACATACAATTACAGTGAAAGGAACAGTCATGCCCATAAAATCTGTCTTGTGGGCTTTTACACAGCCAGTCAACAATGGGCATCGGGCAAGTCGTCCTTGACGTCCCAGCCCCATCTAGCATGGAGCCAAACCCTCTTTCTCTGTCCATTGCACTCATTTGACATTTCCCTCCCCCCTCATTCAACTGATTAGAAAAGTATAGTGTGATGGGAAAAAATCAGGAAGCAAAGCTCTGGCCGTGTGAGCGAAGCATAACTTTCAGGGTGAATCGTGCCGCAGTGCACAAATGAAATTTCAAGTAATTGGTTATATTATCAATATGCATTTTTTTTGTATTATCCAAACAGATATGTATTCCTTTCCTTAGAATTAGAAGGAGGGGGTGGGGGGGGGTTAAAGCACAATCTGGCTACCATAGAATCAATAGAACCACTCCTTAAGTACAAGTATCCATTTGGAGTGAAGCCAGTTGTTCCTCACTCCGTGGTCTCTGTCTTCAGTCCTTTATCCTTAATCAATTCCTGTTGAACAGGCTGACTCTTACTGGTACTGGAAACCAGAAGGGAAATATGAACCATTAGTATTAGTATTTGTTGGACGTGTTTTGTGGTCAAAACGGGAAGTTTGTGAACGCCCAGCCGCTGTTTGGAACAGGGAGAGGCCCTCTATTCATTGGGTGGACTTTGATGGCAGGGTTTACATCATGCAACTGAGTCTCAGCCAACGTGTGCATGCAACCTAGGAGTAATAATTCAGTTTTATTTGGCAATGCTCAAGAGATTATGATATGACCCGATGATGAAACGTATTTGAAAACGGTAATGCCTACTCATTTACGCACTACTTTGTTTTTAAATCTAGCTATTCGGGATGTACAAAACGATGTCTTCGCATCTGTCCATCTCCTTACCATGGCTACAACCCCGGATCATCATCCACTGTAGGTCGTGTAGCCAGTTTCCCACTGTAGTCACCGCGTGAGCTGTAATCCAAAAGTGACTGGTCAGCACACTTCTAGGATGTTTGGACTAAGAGAACAAGGACACCCACACCCAGTGCTAGAGTCAACCTTGCCCGCATTGCCATTGCCACCCTTGGACTGCCTCTGACACACCAACCCGCTGGATTCCATATGCACCATATTTGTAATTTGTTTTTGATAGCGTTTTTTTAAATGTTTTAATTTGTTTATTAATATAATAATAATAATGAGTATTGTTATTATTATTATACAGTGGCTGGTGTGTGTTATGGATGCAAAATTCAGAGGTTCGCAAGCACACGGAAAGCATGCAGCAATATTATATGTGGCATAAGGGAGAAGTAGTAAGAAGAATTCAATCTTAGTCACACTCCACAGGAATATCATATTACCTCTTTTTCTCGAACAAATAATAGGAAAGACCAGGAACCACAACTCCAGCTGTTGAGAGAAAAAAACATTAATATAGGCATATTTTGTTTAATGAGGGAAACAGTACAAATAATAGTAATAACTACCTAGTAATAACTACCAAATATATTTTTGGTTGAAATTTTTCTGGCTTAAACAGACCAAATTGGTTTAGCTTAACAAAAAGATATTGTAGAACGAATTTGCGGATATTAGTTATATAATGTTGTTATTGAAGCATTGTCCCTGCATGGATACAATTTTGTTGTTTTCATTTTAGTCCACCACATTGAATACAGATAGTTAAACTATCATTTATTACATAAATGGTAAAAAACAACAGCTTCCATAACTCTTCCTTTGTACAACTAACTAGTTAAAACGAATTAATTAGATATTAACTCT
This sequence comes from Aplochiton taeniatus, assembly GCA_017639675.1. Taxonomy (NCBI): domain Eukaryota; kingdom Metazoa; phylum Chordata; class Actinopteri; order Galaxiiformes; family Galaxiidae; genus Aplochiton; species Aplochiton taeniatus. The sequence goes on along the minus strand of CM030174.1, from coordinate 5,383,608 downwards.
GTGTTTGGTAGAGAAAACCTTGCTAAAGCGGCAAACGGTGTGCCCTAAATGTACGCACCCTTTTTCCCTGTTTGTGCACTGATGCTAACATCTTCACTTGTAAGACAAACTTCCCGTATCCATCTAAATACCAGACATATCAACGTTGTTTTGAAATTTTGGGGAACTTCTAGGAGTACCAAAACAGAAGCAGCGGCCTAGCAGAAGAGGTGGGAATTTGAGAATTCTTTATCAGCTTTGCACTCACCCACTGCTAGTAGAGGTCCACAAACATACCACCAATTGAATGTATGTGCTGCAAGAAAAACTAAATGTTATTATGGAGGAGGGGCACCATTGGTGTGACATTACTACTAGCTTGTGCATCGAACTTTTTGTGGCATTCCAAATCCTTATAATATATAGCTTGACAAATAGTTGCTGAATACAAATCTTAAAGAAATAATACATTCAATATTATAATATAAAGTATGGATTTTCTGAGAGATAATATGTATAAAATAATATAACACAAAAAAAACTCGACCAGCAGGGGTGACTTACGCTCTGATGGAGGCTGAGTGGGGTCTACAGGCACACGGCCTAAGATCAAAATACAGACATTTTTAAATAACATCCTACATAATAAAACAAATGCTTCCCCCATGTTCACAAACAAAGTCAATCCAATAGTAGTAATTAAGGGGGTTATTGGACAATGAATTGGGGTTTACATGGCATGCTGGCAAGCGGGAAGGAAAAGCAAGAACTTAGAAACAGTAACTGCCCAAGAGGGAGAACCCAACCCTAACCAGAGATGCAGGTGTTTAGTGGGAATCAATACGTTTTGATCTATGCAAGATATTCCAGACAGAGAGTACAGTGGGTCTGGCCTCCACCATGCAAGAAAAGCGAACAAACTGGTTGAGCCAAGCCCAAAACATTGAGGCCCTAATCAATCCAAAAAATAACCCTGGCCCACCACGTCTTTCTCTGCTTCTTGAGGCAGCAAAGACCCATTAACTTCCACCACAAGACATCCCTCTCACAAGAGATAAATGATTGCCAGGGAAAAACACACAGGGCTTGGATGAACCAAGGCCACAGCCATCTTGATCATAATATCGCTAAGCATATTAAAAAGGTACTAAATCTTGCTTTCAATAAATGGTAATAAACTGTACCTGACACTGGGACTGATGTGTGGGTTGTTGTACGCGTAGGGGTTGTACTAGGAGCTTTCGTGGTTGTAGTAGTTGGTATTTCTACAAGTGCATCAGAAATAAATACTTGGTGTAGTTCTTATCACTACAATTCCATGACAGCACTAAGATCTGTTTTGGACAATGGCTGTCGGTTCATTAAAGTCACACAAAGCTCCATGAACGGGAATCAAGAAAGTGTTGACCTAGCACCAAAAGCCAAGGCGAGGGGTTAGAGGAAACACCAAAAATAAAAATGGAAGGCATTCTAGAAATGTTTTAAAGAAGAAAACAGATCAACCATTCTAAACAAAGGACCAAGCAGCCATTTAAGTGGATAAGAGGTCATTTTTCTTTTTTGTTGCGTCTTCCTTTTGAATATCTAACGGCGTCAAATCCATTGTGCATACATTTGTTAAGGAAAACACGTTCAAGTAGCGTTAAAGTTAAAGTGGTGCTTTAAACACACAGAATGAGGATGATCGAAAACTATGCAGGAAAGATGCCCATTAGTCAGGCAGTTTGAACAACTGATGCTGAGTGAAGGCTGTATGGAGAAGACATTCGGGGTGTTATGGCCCTGAGAGCGTGAATGTAAACAGAAACGACTGCATTTATATTTACATTAGCGTGTCAAACGCCAGACAGGGTTTTCCCCCTTCTGTTATTCACAACAGCAAGAGCGGTTATGATTACAAAACAAAAGAACGACGGAAGCTTTTGCATTGGATTATCACTCCAAACACGCTGCGCAAAACTAGGTTGCTTGTCATTGTCAGTTTACCTTTGCAGACTGGGAGAGAGGAGGACCACAAGCTGTTGATGCCACAGGTTAACGTTTTAGCCCCCACCATCGTGTGGCCAGTTTGGCATTTATAAGTCACGAAGTCATTGAACCCGTAGGGTGGGCGCCCACCGTCAATGCGCTCAGCGTGTTTAATCTCGGGTGTAGGACAAACAACCTCTGTTCAAGTACAGGTGGAGAAGAGGAGAAAAAAAGAATAATAATAAAACTTAAAAAGCAGTGACTACTCGTGTAGTTTGACACCAGTCAGGCGTCAACAAAAGGTGACGTGATCGAGGAAGCGGAAGCAGGAAAAGACGGTGACCTACTAATACACTTGGGCGGATGGGGTTGGAAGAAGGCATTGGCTGAGCACGTTATGCTGGCTGGTCCATCACGCGTGAACCCAGCATGGCACGTGTATGTAACGGCGTCCCTGAAGTCATAGATCTCCTGAGTCGGCTCCGGCGCTTCTGCGTTGGCAATGGGAGGTGGTGGAGGACATCTCACCACTGCAGGGGGAAAGGATCACGTTCAGTCGTTTCGCTAATGTTGGATAGGGCAACGTTAAGGTGCAATTTGTTAACCAAGTTGTCTTCTCCGTGGAACACAGAAGGATTTCACAGCAGTGGCTTGTGGTTGGGGCGCTTTTGTTTCTCCTACAGTAGCACTATCTCTACAGGTGCTCTGCATCACTGACCTTCACATACAGGATCATTGCCCGTCCAGCCGTTCGCCCCGCAGGTCTTTTTGCCGCTGTTATGGAGAGTGTAACTATAAAGAAAGTGGAAAAGGTAGAAAAAGGCTTTGTATGTCACACAATAGGACAGATGTGAACGTATATCTAAATGCCATGAATCCAATTAGCTTTTAATCGTTATGTGGTGCTGAAGAATTACAATGATGTAAATATCTTAATGACCCATATAAAATCGGACTTTATAGTGATACTTTTTCCCCAAAGTTTTAAAATCTTTAATAGCTTTTTTTTTTTTTACCTAAACGTGCAACAAATACCATAATGGAAAATGATATTAATGAGTGATGCTGACCCTTCATTGCAATTGGCCTCAACTGTGTCACCAAACTCAATTCCGTTAGCGATGACAAAATGTCCGTTCAAGAAGTCGCCAGGAGAGCCGCAACTTTTCTCTGAAATGACCAGAGAAGAAATTGTATAATGAGGATATGGAGAGATTCTACAATATCAGCCTCTCCACTCGTGTAGCTCTATACGGACACACTCAGATATGCCTCTTATCTTTTGTGTACTGGTACTGGTCACTATTAATAATTGTTATTATTATTTATTCATACAGGGGTAGCAGACTGAGACTAGGTGTTTTTTTCAAGCAGTGCCCCGTTTAACGGCAGAGATCGCGATTTATGACTAGGGCTGCACGATATAAGGAAAGTATGTGATATGCGTTAACGTTGAATATTGTGATAACGATACTTCTTGAGATAGTGAAGGTATTGAAGTGCACACAGTACTGCTTTTCTGCTGCTTTCAGTATACTGCTCAGAAACAACACATTTTTATTGGACAAATTGAACATTAAAAACGAAGCACCAATAAAAAATCTATATGAATAATTCAATTTGAATGTGCAGTTTCCCCCTCCTACTCTCTCCCTCTGCCTCATACGGTGCCTAATGGTGAGGGCTCTGTCCAAATATATCCGTGCAGGAAAATCCATGTCGCGCACCTGATCAAATAATGTAATTGTAAAAGAATAAACATGTAATCATGTTAAATATAGAGCCAAATCAAATATTGCAGTCTTTTGCGATGTGTTTATTGCGCAAGTTGACATCGCGATGACGATAAAAAAAACCATATATTGTGCAGCCGTATTTATCACTACTGGATTTATGCTTTAAAAGCAAAGTAAGGCGAATAGGCAACTTGCCCAGCATTACCTTATAAAAAAGAGACAATGCTTTTCTCTCCTATCACTAAGGGAAGACCATCTGACTTTCTTATATAGTATACAATGATGAGCTCTAAAACTATTCCCAGTTACAAAACGCAAAGTATTGTGGTAAACTGCATCAAGGGACTAGCATTATCAGCAGAGGAAGATAGGATGAAACACTAGCTTTAACTAATGTAAGCTCTTTCCAGAATGTTGATGAATTCTTTCCACATGCAGACAAATTGTTCAAACAATATTTAGTTCTGGCCATTTTTATCAACATGCATTTCTAAGATGTCTATACTGTACATCTTCGTTTCCTCCCCCTAACGCTCAATATATCTGCAATAAGGATGTGTAAAATATAAAAGGTGATATTTACTTTCACAGATCAAAGACAAATTGCTCCAAGTGCCAGCAGTGCAGGTAACACTTGTAGTTCCTCTTTTTATTTCATAGCCAACTGTGCATTTAAATGTGGCTTTTTCGAGCTCATTGAAAGATTCTTTCAGAATATCCGGGCTTGACAAAACCGTGTTAGGATTTCCTTTAGGGACTCCACATGCTTGAGCTTTGGATAAAAGAATAAAATAGAAATTACAGTTATAAACAAACGAAGTGCTGTAAGGGCCAAATTTGTGCATCCTAGCGGATGTTCAAATCTGAGCAGTTGTTCAGATGTGAGGTAAGGTTCAGAGTGAAGGCCAGAGCACCAAAGAGATAACACGTGCCTCTCTGAGACCCTGAAGGCTAGTGTTGTCTGTTCGTAGCCATCACAATACGAGTTGGTATACGTGTCCTTTTCAAGACTGGGAAGTAACACATGTTCCTCCCTCGACCAATGAATGATTTGTTTAGTTTAGACCGATATACTCGTTTCAACCTTGTCAACAAATCAGAACTTGCTATGTCGTTGGAGTGAACTCACTGTAGTAATTTCTCTGTGTACAGACTTGCTCTCTGTAGTCATTAATAAAATTGTACTTTGATTATTGCCAAAAGTCTCACTTAGTTAATTGGCTGTTTTCCAAATACATTTGAAAATATGCCTTACAGTGCTTTTACATTTTTTTCAAAAACAATAGAAAACTGGTCGGTTCACAACATTACACTCTTACCTTGGACAGAGTAAACAGTCAAGGAAATGCTGGCTAGCAGAAGCCCACACACTGCTTCCACCGATTGCATGACGCGCTGAGGGGAAGAACCTCTTTTACTCCAGTCAAGTTAACTCACGGGGGTCTCGTGTGTAAATTACAACGTTAGGTTGCTCGTCTGTAGACACCTGCTGTACCTTCTTAAGAGATTTCCCTGTGCATTGTCAAAAAATAAAGGAGGTTAAGATATGTTTAAGATGACCATAGTAATAATAACTAACATGTCTGTGACATCGTCTGTATTCACTGCCATGTTTCGGAGCCATTATACAAACTAACATAGCATCCATTCCTTGGATGTTATGTATCACAGTGTGTTGGCAGATCGACAGTAGGGGCTATATGGTAGCTCGTAATCAGAGCAATGCATTTCTGATGAACCAGGGAGTTAACGCAAAAGGTTTTTTGTCCATTATGACCAATTTATTTCAAACAAGACTCACCTATCAATATCATACCATCAAATCAGCAAAAAAAATTGAATAAAGAACAATAAGGCTGAATGGAAGTAACTTGCCTGTTTGGCTTTACCTCTACACTATCCCAAACCATAACAAAACATGCACGTGATGAGCTTTAGATTATAACTTTTTGTATAGATTTGGGATCTTTCTGCCTTTTAAATTGGACGACGCAAAAGATTACACAGAATACACAGGGCTTAAGTCACTGGAAATGTTTTCACCAACACAAACATCAATGTGTACAGTAGCTAACGTTAGCTAGCTAGATAACTAGCTTGAATTTAATTCATTGACCCTCCCACACGTTTTTTCCTCAGACTGGTGTTAACCGACCCTCGGCAATGTTCCCTCCAGCTTTGAATATAGACAGTCGCCGCTTAACGTTACTTTAACATAGTTAACGTCGACTGGCTAACAAGCTAACACTAAGGGTTACCTATATAGATGAGTTGGTATTATGTAGCAGCCCTATTTTTCGGTCTTGACTGTAAATTCCTATCCTTACCATTGACGTTGTAGGACTCAAGCGTTTCCCGTTAACGCATGGGCGTGCCCTTAAAGTTAAAGGAGCAGTCAAATTATTTAAAGTGTAGGCTACCGTATACAGAAATAACTGGTTGCTTACCTTACGATCTTATAACGTTGGCATTTTAAATTTCTTGAGTTGAATAAGACATTTTAGTAATACGAAAATACACGATATTTAACATATTTACTTAAAGATTAATGTAATCAATGAGGCCAACATGGAGTACGCGGACTTTGTCTTCGGCTCAAGTCTTCGGAGTCTGTCGTTTTATATCAGGAAGTGAAGTGGTTTCTTTAGAATATGACTCACAAGCAAAGTAAGTAAGGAGTGGGGGAGGGGGAGGGGAGTAAGATAAAACAGAACGCATGATCAAATGCACATGTCCTATGCAAAAAGAATCTTGGTCAACAGCTTACCATTAAATGACATATAATTATGTTATTATAGATAAACACAGAAATAGAAAAAGAGAGAATATACAGCAAAAACAGGTAATACAAACATCATTACGATATTACATCATTACAATAAAATGGCAATACAGTAGGCCTACGCGTGCATTGTATATTAATTTTCATTTAAGAATCCAGCCACAGTAGCCTATGGACAAAGCAAACAAACCATCAGACAACTGAAGCATTTCTCTTTCAGTCTCACATGGACATTACAAAGCAATATAATCCAATGAAACTTCCCTTAAATGTAAAAATCGTATAGGCCTCGCCTCTAATTGCAAGCTGGATTGCAACGTTTTCAAATTTTTGTTTAAAAAAATATGTCAATAAAACTGGCTAAGTTATGATCACTTAGAGAGTGAACTCTCTGTCTTAGTCTATTACATTAATCTTAATAAATGTTAATACACCAACATATTACTTAATATGTAGACAAACTACAAATACGACTATTTTAGAACATTAAAAACAGGCCTTACATGTATAAATATCTAAAGATCTGAGATTACTTAGGAAGAATAGACATAGCACGGCTTTACAAAAACCTTGCTAGTATTCTCTTTCAAATGATTTTAATTGGATTATTCAATACTGGTTTTCTTTTAAAATAAACATTGACTTCATTGATGGTAATTCTTAGAACACCATCAAATATGACAGTAACCAATGACATTCTGATATCAAGACAATCCATAAGTGTAATCATAAATATGTTCATGTGTGGCCTGATTATTTGTTAAGCCTAAAGTTGGAGGGATATAAAGTAATCAGAAATATAAATATAACAGCTCCCTGGGGGGATACCAGTTTTGGTTTAAATCCTCTGGGATTAAGCCTTGTTTTCCACAAAACGAACTAGTGTCATGTGATAGTGAAATTTAGCGTGGACAATTTTACCCATAATTGTTTGCCTAAATCCCGTGGGACAAACTAAGTCATTGTTAACCTACAGTTTCAACAGGAAGTGAGTCATTTCTTTCCGAATGCATTGGGCTTGGCTCTTCATTGCGACCAGCTGATGAAAATAAAAGATAAGAAATAATTCACCTTTTTTTGTACACATTCCAATACATATGACGTTAACAATACTTCAGCCTACATTTGTAGGATTTTTTTTGTAGGATTTTTCCTGGCTGTAGTGCAGAAATATATTTTAATGTAAGTGCACAAATGAACGACAGGCAAAAGTGATCTAAAATACACAGCTGCAGGTGACGAATTGTCAAATTTACAAACTCAGATACCACGATGGCAAGCGTTGGGCAGTGTAACACAATAAACAGTTAAGATAAAAATCACAGAGTAGCCCACAGGCACTTATTGGAACAAACATGTCAAAAGAGCTCCTGAAATTGTTTATTTAATGAATTAGTCAGTTTTAGTTTGAGTTACTTTTTATTTTAGAACTAAACAAAATAGTGACAATAGGCATAGTAAACTATTGGACAATTAGTGGTGACAGCTTTATCCTACTTAGGCCTACATCCGTATACGCTCCAGAACCAGAACTATATTAATTCAAGAAGCAGACCCACGCCATCCCGATTGACCGTTGTCAACTAAGCTCATAGGTTTGCTTTGAAAAGGAGGACAGTGCCCAAAACCCAGTGCCCGGTGTTGCTTTCTTCAGATCTTGCAATGCGGACTATGCGGTTGCAAAGGGCCCCAGGAGCCACCAGGGAGTGCCATTTCAGCCTCTTGTCTCTGTCCGGTCTATCTTGGTAGCAAAGCACCCTTCTGTGTTGAATGAAGCACTGCTCCCATAAAATATATATATATATATATATATGGAGCATAATACATTTTTTACATCGAAAAAATTGTCATGCAAAATCAATATGTTAAAAACAGAAATTAAACTGGAATGACAGCTTATATTCTTTCAAAGTACCTTTTGGGTCACAACATGCCGATAGGTTGTCGTTGGGTCTCACTCGATACAGGGTCGGCACACCTGTGCACCAGGCACAGGCTTATCACAAGTAAAGCTAAACCGAACCAGCGAACCACCTCCTACCACAGCGGCAGCCCTGGCCAAGTCCTAAAAAACACATATTTCAAATTTACTAAACGAATAGAAATATGGATGAGGACATTTATTTTCTTTGATCATTAAAGTTAAAATGAATACTGTGAGCCTTTAGATGTGAAATTCATGTTCTTGGACGTGATCATTTATATATGCCACAAATCCAACTCGGTTCATGTAACATATCACACAGTAGCTATTACAGATGGAAAGTTTTGCTGCTCAATCTCTGCCAACCCTAAACAAAACATATTTTTTACTCGAAACCACAATTGTTTCCGAGCTGTGAAGACTAAATTGCTGACCTGCTGTGAGCCTGGCCTTCTTGAGTTGTATTAAAGTAGGTTGACTGGTTTGTGGTGCCACCTCTCTGGGTGGTTTCCTCTGTGGCCTGATGAGTGTTTAGAGTTTGGGCTGTGCTGCTTTTCAGTCTATCAGCACAGTCGTATTCACTTTGGCCTAAGCAGTAGGAAGGAGAGGATATAGAGTCGGCCTAAATCACAAACAACATATGTTGTGGCCCTTTTACTAGTAATTCAACCATTCGAGTTTTGTTGTTTTGTTCATCAACATTTGATAGCAACTATAATTAGGAAATATTGAGACTTTTTTTTTAAACGTTCTTTGGAGTATGATGCAAGCAATATCTTGGAACCAAATTGAACTCAGTCAAAGGTAAAGTTTCCATTTAGGACACTGATCAGAGATCAGGCAAACCGCCAATCAAAACCTTACTTATTAGTAGGGACATTTTAAAACTGAACGCCTATCAGTGTGGGGACTACTGTCAATGTGTGGTCATCATGTCTTCTTACCGTCAACAGTGACAACGTAGACACAGTCGCCCTCTGCAGGCAGTAGGACCTGAACTAAGACGATGCCACTCTGCTCGCTGCTGACAGCGTTTCTGGCTGTGCAGTGGTAGTGGCTGTTCTCTCGTCCCACAGACCCACAGTGAAAGTGCAGGTCGGGGGAAGGTTGGACAAGCAAGGCCTCCAGGGGCTCAAGTCGTTGGTACCAGGCGTAGCCGACGCCAGTGCCCTGCTGGCTGGCACAGCGCACGGTCACCGGCTGGCCCCAGCAAGTGTCAACCAGAGGGGAAAAGGGCAGTAGTTGAGGCTTGGACACTGGGACTACAGGGAAGATGGTGGATAGATTGTGGTTAGGTGATGAAAAAAAGTTTACGTATATAAAGCCCTGAGTTACTGCCTTCTTTCTGCGTCTCTCTGACACACTGTTCTTATTTATTTTTATTTACAAAGCTAATAGTTTGGTCATATGTCTGGATGATATAGGTTGTGGGAAAAAACTTTTCTGATGCCCCACTGAGAGGAAGTTTCCAACTCTTTGTGCAATTATAAAGTAAATTGTTCAAAATAATTGAAACAGGATTTTTTTAATACATTGAGTTCGCAACTGTTGTTAATTTTAACTCAACTTGCTTTAGCCAAAACAATACCACAGAGACCACACCACAATTGACACGGTAGAAGATATTTAAAGTGAACTAAATGTACCTTCAGTGACATCCAGTTGTACTGACAGCATAATGTCAAAGCGGACTTTGTCAATCCCCATCCAGTACACTCCACTGTCCTCTAATTTCAGGCCTGTCAGGATGAGGAAGAGGCCAAACCTGTGTCTGTCAACGATCTGCCACTTTGCCCCAGCTTTGGCTTTTGAATCCGTGTCGGCCAGAATCTCACAGGTGGTCCTGGATTCTCCGCGACACCAGTACTTTTTACTGAACAAAGAACCACTGATCTCGTAACTGCAGACGAGCTTGACTTCCCCACCGACGTGCGCCCAGATTTGTCTTTTGTCACACTTGAGCTGGAGACTGGCTGAAATACAAATATGTCCATTTTGTTTTGATTCGACAGACCTTAAAATGCATGCTATGATCTAACATCCTGTCACGATTTTAAGAGACTACTGCTACTGAGTACTCTAGGTCAGATATTCAAAGATTCTATAACTATATATCTGATAAACATATTTCCATGAAATCATATAATCCAAATGCCCTGGTTACCATTGAAAAACAGAATGAATAAGAAGACGACAACCAATCAATGTGCTAAAGGAAAATAAAAATGCATTCTGATATATGAAAAATTGTTACTAGGATAACATTGCTATAATTCCTGCTTCATTTTACTTACTCCCTTTTTCATTGGTATAATTATTTGACAAGATCTTCTATATTAAAGAAAATTCGAGAGAAAACCCTAATCTTGGTTGTTTTTCTCAACCCGGTCTGGTGAAAACAGAAAAACTTTTATGGTTACATACTGTTGCTCTTCAAAACTATTAAAAAAATATATATATAGAATTTAAATAAAAAATATAACCTGAACATACTTACTGTGCACCAGCAAAATGAAACAAATAATCCTCATAATGGTTATAAAAAGTCTACGTCAGGTATACTTAACACATATTGCACAGCAGTGGACTCTGCTCATCCTCCTACATGTAGCAACACACTGTACAAAACTCTTGTGGTTTCTGAGATGCAACTCAATCTAAATTTAACCCTGGCCGTACTTCTTTCCACCCTCTAAAGATTGCTGTTCACCTTTTTCTTACAAACACTGGAACCATCACATATTTGTCAACACATATAATCAAATCTCATGTATACTATGTACATAGATAGATATTAGCCCATTTTAACAGACATTTATTCTTTATTCTTAGTTACTAAATATTGATCCTTTCGCCAAGATTGCATAACTCTACTTGAAGTAAGCCCTTTCGCTTAACAGTAAAAGTTATGACATCCTCTACAGTTTTTGGGCAGGTACTACTACACCTACTTTAATGTGCTGTCTTTCTCACATAAGATACATGCGTTATAAAAATGAGCCACTAGATGTCCTTGTGCTACCAACAAAGACTCTCTGGAACCTGTTGAATTAATTTTTCTCTTTCCTTTCTTATTCCCAAGTGATTTCTCCAGTGTATGATTGCAGACCAAAAAGAAACAACGTGAGTCAACCAACTGAAACAAGTTGCCGAGGTATACCTATTTAAAACGGGAGGTCACTCATGGTCATGGTTCTGCTAAGCCTATCATTCTCCATCTAATCAAAGCGCAATCACAGACGATGGCCGTGTGTGCAAGCAGCGGCGCCAAAGGGAGGTCTCACCACATTGCACGGTGAGTCAATACACCAGCATCAACCCACGGACAGCCACGGTGACTCCTGCTATGCTATTTGTTGGCTGCAGCATGTACTGCGTCGATGTAGTTGACCATGTTGTACTTTACTGGGTGGTTGGGAGTAGTGGACGGTTCCCCATTTGAATAGAGGACCTCAAAGAGGAAGCAACTCTTCTTACAGAACCCTAGTGTTTCTCATTCTGAGGCACCTACTGCTCTCTCTCGCTCTCTCATCCCTCTCTTTACCACTCCCTCCTACCCCGCCCTCCATCCCCCCTTCCACCCCTCCTGTCAGTCCTGAATGCGGCTCAACAGGCTGGACTGCCTCCGGAAACACACATACACACACACACACACACACCAACACCCACACCCACACAAACAAGCACAGACGCTAAGGTACACTAGGAACAGCTGTTCAAGTATCAGTGTGTGCGTGCTTATCTATTCATCGTTCTATTCACTTTTGGACAATCAGTGCGACTTGTCTTTTCTCTGACTCTCTCTATCTCTCCGTCTTCTCTTTTTCTGGCTTCTCGACACACCAATGGCTTTAGGACCCAGTGATGGACACAGCTTGGGGGAGAGGAGGGGAAAGGGGGGAGGTGGGGGAGCAATATTTTTAATCTAACCACAGAACCTGTTAGTTCTCTCTTGCTTCCTCTAAGACAGGCAGCTCTCTTTCTCTCTCTCTCTCTCTCACACACACACACACACACGCAGTGTCTCATTCTAAGTTCCTCTGTGTAACAGATTGGAGAGCTGCAGAAGCAGGAACGAGGCAGCGCTGCGATCAAGGCAGGGAGCGTCCGTGGTCGGCCTAGCTCTGATCCAGGGACCCCCCCCCCCCCGCCTGGATCTCCCACTCGGTCCCCCTCTCTGGCGTGATGGCTGCGGCCCTTCAGAGCGCCGCGTCCTGACATGCCCAAGGGAACCAGGCGGACCCCAGGAGAAGAGCAGAAAACCCGTGTCAGCCATGGAGCAGCAGGCGGCCATCCTGAGGAGCCTCTTGGCTCAGCTGGAGATGAAGGAGGCGGAGGACGAGGAGACAGAGAGCGGCTATGGTGGGGAGTTCATGGTGAGTCCGTTGTGTCATTTCTCCGTCTGCTTGGGTTTGCCACGGAAGAAAGAATGCGAGAAGGCTCCGAAAGTGACTCGGAGCATATGTACACATTCTGTGCATCCATGAGTCAAAGATAGCCCGGGAGTGGATAGGGGTTTACAACTGTAGGTCTTCCCTGTTCTGCTGAGGTTGATATTACACGTAGCACAGCAGCAGCAGCACAGGTTCTGTTGGTGTTTGCCTAGATAAACACAGTTTGGACAACGCGAGCTAAAGTGCATTCCAACAGCGACGGATGGGGCTTTCCAAAAGTCCCCCAGAAGAATTTCACAAGAACGCCGTGTGCCGGGCAAAGACATTTCGTTATTGTAGCGACGCTCTTCCCAACCACAGACTTTCGGTAACTTCCTCTTACAGCATCGTGAAGTTGCATGTCTATGAAAGCCCCCTGAACAAGGAAGGTGAGCTGCAGGGGTAAATGTTTGATAGGTCGTACAGAGCAATTTCCAACATCAGCCTGCCTCCGTTTACGGCGCATATAGCCCTATGCGCGCAGAGAGTTTGCTACATCTGCGTTTAGCACACACAAAAACACGGTATTTCATCCTTTTAAAATGTGGAAATATTTATTAAAAGCCTACATATTATGATTCTAGTAGTCTTCCACGCGTAGTCAGCCAACTCAGACTCAACCTCCTTACGAATACATCACCGTTACCTTGGTGACGACAGGGGACACCTTCGCCGTGCAGTGCCAGCCTCCCTGAGCCGACCAGGCAGCCATCATTACCACCCTCATTGGACTCTCTCGGCATGCTGCCGCCATGAGGCTGTCATACCCCTGCCAGCCCTGACCACTCGAGGGAACAGGCCCCTTGGCTTCACTTCCCATGCGAACAAAAAGATCTCTGTGGTGCCAGAGTTACAGATGGTCTGCGAGGCAGGTCTTAGAACTGTGAGAACACTGCCCCAAAACAAGAGAGTCAGTGTTGTAAATAGGCAGAAAATTAGATGGGGGTGGTTGGTGGGGTCGATGCGCCGTGACTTCATTTTATAATGTAGGCCTACTCACTTGTGTTGATGTCGCTTCGGGTTAGTCGGGGAAGACGCCTGATATTGGTCAAGGCTTCCTGGACGAGGACGTGCCAAATTTAAGACATAATGTTGAACTAACATCTCAGAATATTACATTGATTTAAAGTTCACACATAAAGAAAACACAACACAACCCATGCCATAGTTGCCCCCACGGTATAACAGTGTCACATACGGCCATGGCGGTGTGTCAGAGGAGCAACTGCCTAATTGCCTTATGTTCTTGAACGACCACGACGTCGATGAGATTATGATTGATGAATGCTGCAACAATAGCTTGTGTCCTTGATCTATATTCAGATTTTTTTTTTTTTTGCTATCAACACAAGGGCGTTGATTCAACGGTCCAATAGCCATCTTCTGTGCAAGCGTGTGTTTGAGTTAGCTTTCACGGGCCAACCAGGGTTGGAAACGGTTTAGCCCGACACCATGCTAGGCTATAAGAAATGTTACAAAATAATTTAAAACAATGACACAGTGAGTCCCACACAAAAAAAAGATATATCTAATCTGTAATCCAACTCGTTTTACTCGTTCATGTAACAGAGGCTGAAAACGCAGTCCACCAAGTACCGCACTGACAAAACCTACCCCTCTAAGGCAGCGGAGAAGCAAGACAACATCAAGAAAAACCGATACAAGGATATAGTCCCCTGTGAGTTACCTTTCCTAACTTCTTATGCTAACAGTAGGTTCAGTAACGTGGCAAGAATATGCGTTATTATAACACGAGAACATCAACAAAAGTATCCTTTCAATGTTGTGTTGCGGGCAAAGTGACGGACTGAAGGTACCAGATGAGTATACTAGTTGTTATTTCATACTTCTGTGTGCTGACAGCTCGGCCATATAGTGAAATTCCGTCTTCCTCTCATTTCCTCTTCACAGTTGACCACAGCAGAGTGAAGCTCTCTGTAAACTCCTCCAAAAAGGACTCGGATTACATCAACGCCAACTTCATCAAGGTGGGTCAGGAACCATCAAGAAACTCCACAGCAACAAAGTAGGGCCTACCAGAGAAAGAATTGCCACTATAGTGCCATACTTCAATGACATATCTGGAAAACTTTATATCATTAATGCTGAGAGCATTTCTTATTCAGATTGTTCCTTTCCATTTATGAACTTGCATATTGCATACATTATCTTTCAGCCTAATTATTGTGTATGAGTGTCTGTTTATTATTTGGCACAAATATATTGGCCTCAATCTCACACTAAATTCGCTTTATGGATAGATCAGAAAGAGTAGATTCCCAATGTATGTGTGTGCAGTGTGAACATGACTAATCAGGGCCTACAAAGGATCCGGTATATTTTTTACATTGTGCCAATCTCTGTCATCATGTTTTGTGACTCTGCTCTTTCTGTTTGAAGGGAGTGTCTGGTACCAGAGCATACATCGCCACACAGGGTCCTCTCCCACACACTGTGTTGGACTTCTGGAGGATGATCTGGGAGTATAACATAAAGGTGATTCTACATCAAGGCAGCACAATGTGTGTGTGTGTGTGTCTGTGTGTGTGTGTGTGTGTGTGTGTGCATTGGTCTTTTTTCCATAGTTTGCTATTAACTTTGATGACTTCCTTGTATTTTACCAGGTTATAGTGATGGCATGTCGGGAGTTTGAGATGGGCAGAGTAAGGCCAGTTTTTAAAGTGTTACTAACACACACAAACACATGTACACACCTACCTCACAGCCTAATTTTTGCTTATAATTTCTGTAGATCAAACCACTGCACGTTAGCTGCTGTTTATTTTAGTTCTCCAAGGTTCTTTTGTGTCAGTTGTCTACACTGTTGTTTTCAACCACTTCCTGCTTTTTCTTGACCATAGTTTGACTTTTTGAATTTCTGTACAATTCGTTTTTTTCATCATATAGGCCAACAGTTGGACATTGTTCAGTGTCATATTGTACATATTGGTTTCTATTTCTGTACACAATTTCTTTGTATCAAATTTTTTTTTTGGTCTGCATAATAGAACTGTAGTAATATTCTGTTACGTAGACCCCCAGAGAAGATAATGGTTGTGCAACATTTTACGCCACAATATACATATTTTTTTTTTGTTTCAGAAAAAGTGTGAGCGCTACAGCCCAGCTATAGCAGAGGAGCCGTTTGTGTGTGAGCCGTTCACCGTCTGTTGTGTGAGTTCTTCCTGCTTCCTCTTTGGCCACTTCCCCAACTTGGGTCGCTTCTAGAAAACACCGTCCACGCTGTGTAAACACTAAACAGTGCACTAATGCCACACGGTACCTTAAGAAAGGCATTGACCTTTCCCAATTACAGCAGGCTCACAAGGTGCTGTCGTTTTGGCCGCTTAGAATAAGCTTCAATATATTCTTAGTCTTCAAAGAACCACAAACTTTTTTTTCACCCCAGTCAAATGTAGAAACAGAAAATTCCCACATTATGGCCAGCTTGGAAAGAACTATTCCCGTGTCAGCAGGGAATGAAGTGAGAGTGTGAACTCAACCCGCTGGCTGTGTTGTCATGTTTACAGGAGTCTGAAGAGAACAAAGGAGACTATGTAACCAGAACACTGAGGGTGACCTACTGCAATGTAAGTCTTGTCTATATTTATTCACAGCTATACCTCTCTCATCATGTTGCTAGTAATAACACGCGATGGACAATGGTGGATGTTGAAGATTGTAGCTATGGAGTGGCCCCCTATGGAATTTATGCTTGATATTTGACAGTGATCTGTCATGTGTTGTGTCGTGCGTTATGGTTTGCTTTCTGTAGAATGTCTGGCTGAATCCTCAGAGTATGCAATTGTTTATGGTAGCGCCTCATTTATGCTTGAAATACACTTCAAACAACTTCCACATACACATTTCAGTGAGATTACATGGGGTAATCTGAACATAACCATTTCAAAATAAGAGTTTACACCGCAGACAGCGACTTTTGACATGGTGTCCTGGGACGTTTGATTTGTTCACCTCAGTGTACCCGGGCACTGCTGCAGCTGCACTATGTGAACTGGCCAGACCACGGGGTCCCGGACTCCATCCCCCCCATTCTGGAGATGCTGCAAGATATGCGATCTTACCAAGACCACGACGACGTTCCTATCTGCATCCATTGCAGGTTAGACCCCCTGTAAAGATGATATCTAACATCCAGATTCAGGCAGGTTTTCACACAACTTTGTACCAGGTGGTTGACCCAGTGCGTGCTGGCAAGTGCTACGTCGACGTGTTGCTGCCATCTTGGCCACAACTCAAACGTAGACATTTCAGACTTTCAAGAAGTTGAATCTAATTTCATCGTTTTATCGAATTCCTATTGATAGAATCTCAAGGGGCTGTTAGTATAAGAAGTAAGTGGATTAGACCTTTCCACTTTTTCTGATGAGGCTCACTGAAGGGTAAATGCATTACAGAACTGAGAGGTCGGTCTGTGGAGAAAAAGGAATGGGCAGTACAGGACTGCGGCGCAGTTCCCTTTCACATGCTAGTATCTGTTGCACGGGGTGTGTCAATTTTTGGTCCCAGAAATGTGAGCATTTGAAGAACTACAGACAAGCTGATGAAGCGATGTTTCAGTTTGTGACTGAAGTGCGTCACGATGGTGGCCTCAGGGTTTGAGCTTGTTACGTTTCCGTTGGCGAATGCCGCTCAGAGCGCGCGCGTGGTTTTTGGGGCATCCTGTTCTCGCCCATCTCTTAAGAGCAGGCTCCACCCCCTGTCTCTCACACACACAGGAAGTGTGCATTGGCGGATGACCAACAGCCCACTGTGGGGGGGGGGGGAGAAAGTAGACACACACACACTCATGTGCCTCCCCTCCGCTGCCGCTCAGTCACTCGGCTGAAGGTGAGACCCCTCCCTCAGCTCTGTGCGGTGACCAAGGTAACCCTGTGAAGGAAAGTTTTTCGTTTTTTTTTCAACTGTCACCTGTGATCACTCGCCCTTCTGTCGAACTGCAAAGCGTAAGCACAATTTTATTTTCCATCCAAGCTGAGACCTAACGGTGACAAATGGAAATTTCGTTTTTCCGTCTAAAATCAACAAACAAACCAACCAAAAAAGTTACCCAACCTGTTTGACATGTCTTGAATGTCATGTGCTCAAGTAAAAATAATCCATAACAAGAAAGGGCATAATTATTCCTCTCTATTCTAACAGTCATAACAGGCTAACCTCTGGTTTGGAACTGGTGTTTTAGCAGACATAATATTGCTGGAGATCCATGTAGAGTACATTGCCGTGTAGCGTCCACACGGCTGGCAGTGAGCTGTGGCATGGAGGCATCTCAATGGGCCCCTACTTCCCGGATTAACTGTGAGGATGCACCAGCACAGGAATTTTCCGTCTGAGTCATGTCCATGCTACCACCATGTTGACACTGTGACTGCAAGTCATAGACTTCCCTTTACACCAAAGCAAGACCCACAACACACACCCAGGCAAACCAGAGAGAGCATTTGACATTTCATAAACAGAAAGCTAAATAGCGATTGACTGTACATATGATTGTCCTAACAAGTTTTATTACGGAACTATCTAAAATGTTTTGCGGGTGTTTATTTTACTCCAATTTGACCTTTGTTGAGGGGAAGGACTCATCACCTGAAAATATCCTAACGACTCATGACGTTCACATGTATGGGGGTGTACAATCCTGCCCTGTGGTTCGGACATTAATTATAATTGCTTTGAACTCTCTCTCTCTCTCTCTCTCTCTCTCTCTCTCTCTCTCTCTCTCTCTCTCTCTCTCTCTCTCTCTCTCTCTCTCTCTCTCGCTCTCTCTCTCTGCCTCTTTCTCTCTTGCGGGCGTGCCTCCAGCGCTGGGTGTGGTCGAACAGGAGCCCTTTGTGCCATCGACTACACCTGGAACCTGATCAGAAGACAGGTGAGATGGTCCTCCTGACAGAAAACCTTCTTTGTGCTCCCACGTTCCATCTACCTGTCCCATTTCCATTGATATTATCATGACAATATTATTTTTATTATTAGTAGTAGTTGTTGTAGTTGTATAGTAGTAGTAGCTGCTAGTAGGGATATTAGTAGTAGTACTAGCATTGGTTGTAGTAGTAGTAGTACAGTAGCAGTGGTAGTAGTGGTATTATTAGTAGTAGTGGTGTAGTATTTTTACTATAATTACTATTTCTCTTATCGTCATCATTATTATTGTAATAATACATTTATTTATATAGCTCTTTCATAAAACCCAAAGATGCTTCACTTAAACAGCAAACATGGCAACGGACAGTGACACACAAACAGCGAGAACTTCACACAACAAGCACCAGTAGTTTAAACTAAATTCAAGAAAAACAAAGCAACAAAGCAAACCGAAAAGAACAAACTATCAGATGAGAGATCGTACAAGTTATTTAACACAGCCTTATTATGAGTAGGTCCTAGTGAAACGATGGGCTTGGAGGCTGGATTGAAAGATTGATTGTGAATAAGAATTGCTAATTAGCCTGGGAGAGAGTTACATGGTTTTGGTGCTAATATTATTTTTCACTTTTGGAAATCGCTCAGATTGCCCAGGTACTTATTCCCTCGTATTTCAATATAAACTGTACTGATTATGCATATTGTCGACAGATGATCCGTGAGAACTTCAGCATCTTTGACCTGGTCCAGAGCATGCGGACACAAAGACCCTCGGTGGTTCAAACCAAGGTAGCTCTACTGTCTTGATGGCGGGAAAACAAACAGGAGGGTGATGAAGAGGGCTGGTTCATTTTCTCCGCCCCTCCTGGGGCCAGGCACGGGAGTAAGCCAGGCCACTAGAGTGATGCAAAATGCTTAAGGGAGTGTGTAACAGACTGCTCTCTGAGTCATCGAGTTCCTGAGCACCCTCCATTTATTGTATGTACACGGATATTCAACCAGTCCATTCACATTTCAGACGGTTAAAACCTTTGTCAACGACTCCCTCCCTTGTCAATGGGTTGTTGGACCTCCCATTATGTTGTGTGGTTCTGTGCATGGCCGGCCAGGAGATTTGCTGTGTGTGGAGGGGAGTTTACTGAACCGGTTTTCCGGCGCTGTGTGTGTGTGTGTGTGTGTGTGTGTGTGTGTGTGTGTGTGTGTGCGTGTGTGTGTGTGTCTCCCTCAGGAGCAGTATGTGCTGGTGTGCCGCACCATCAGGTTCCTGTTCGAGAGGTATCTCCAGTCCATGGACGTCCCAGCCTGCCCCAAAGAGGTGAGGCCCTGTAGAGGCACAAACACACAACACACAACACACACACACACACACACACACAACACACAACACACAACACACAACACACACACACACAACACACAGACACACACACAACACACAGACACACACACACAACACACAAACACACAACACACAGACACAGACACACACACACCCACCCACACACACACACAACACACAGACACACACACACACAACACACAACACACAGACACAGACACACAACACACACACACACAGACACACACACACAACACACAAACACACAACACACAACACACAGACACACACACACAACACACAACACACAGACACAAACACACAACACACACACACACAGACACACAACACACAACACACACACACACACACACACACACACACAACACACAACACACACACACACACACAAACACACAACACACAACACACAACACACAACACACAGACACACACACACAACACACAGACACACACACAGACACAGACACACACACACACACACACACACACACACAAACACACAACACACAGACACAGACACACACACACACACACATCGAGTCGATCAATCCGATAAGGACACACATTTTCAACTTCTCTCTTTCTTTTCTTCCTTCCTCTCTCTCTTTCTCTCTCTCTCTCACACACACACACACACACACACACACACACAGTTCACAAGCTTGATGGTAGACGTGTCAGAACCTCATGCTGTATGGGCTGCCTTACCATTAGATGGTATACGATTTACTAAGTGTGATAGATGAGGGCTATGACAGGAGGCGAGGGAAATGAGATATGGGTCCCCAGCTAAAGACGTCAGGGTTTCAAAAACGTTGTTTTAATGTGATACTACCACACTAAAAGACCTCAGGGGTTCAAAAACATCGTTTTAATGTGATACTACCACACTAAAAGACCTCAGGGTTTCAAAAACATCGTTTTAATGTGATACTACCACACTAAAAGACCTCAGGGTTTCAAAAACACAGTTTTAATGTGATACTACCACACTAAAAGACATCAGGGTTTCAAAAACGTCGTTTTAATGTGATACTACCATACTAAAAGACGTCAGGGTTTCAAAAACGTAGTTTTAATATGGTACTACCACACTAAAAGACATCAGGGTTTCAAAAACTTTGTTTTAATGTGATACTACCACACTAAAAGACCTCAGGGTTTCAAAAACGTTCTTTTAATGTGATACTACCACACTAAAAGACATCAGGGTTTCAAAAACATCGTTTTAATGTGATACTACCAGACTAAAAGACCTCAGGGTTTCAAAAACATCGTTTTAATGTGATACTACCACACTAAAAGACATCAGGGTTTCAAAAACATCGTTTTAATGTGATACTACCAGACTAAAAGACCTCAGGGTTTCAAAAACATCGTTTTAATGTGATACTACCACACTAAAAGACCTCAGGGTTTCAAAAACATCGTTTTAATGTGATACTACCACACTAAAAGACCTCAGGGTTTCAAAAACACAGTTTTAATGTGATGCTACCACACTAAAAGACATCAGGGTTTCAAAAACGTCGTTTTAATGTGATACTACCATACTAAAAGACGTCAGGGTTTCAAAAACGTAGTTTTAATATGGTACTACCACACTAAAAGACATCAGGGTTTCAAAAACTTTGTTTTAATGTGATACTACCACACTAAAAGACCTCAGGGTTTCAAAAACGTTCTTTTAATGTCATACTACCACACTAAAAGACATCAGGGTTTCAAAAACGTAGTTTTAATGTGATACTACCACACTAAAAAACATCAGGGTTTCAAAAACATCGTTTTAATGTGATACTACCAGACTAAAAGACATCAGGGTTTCAAAAACATCGTTTTAATGTGATACTACCACACTAAAAGACCTCAGGGTTTCAATGGGATGTTACCACACTAAAAACGCTGTCCTCCCATGCTGTCTGTGCAGTAATAGTACAACATGCCAGCATGACAACATGCCAACTAACACAGCCATGCAATATCCTCTTTTCTTAATATCGCAAATATAGTCCCATGAGTGCGTCTTCCAACGAAACAGGTGCAATTCAATCATTTTTACTACTAACGTGATTCTCGTTCACAAATAAATGTTGAATGAAATGTGCCTATTACTGTGCGTCTGTAGAATGGCTAAGGGATGTGTGTAGCGTCCATAAAAGACAATTTGTTTTCCCATGGCGCAGGAGAGCGGGGTGTCGGCTCTGAGCCCTGCAGAAAGTGACTCAGAACTGTCGGACCTGAGTGAGGAGTTTGAGCCGGAAACACTGCTGAAGTTTGAACCCGGACTGGAGCAAAGGTACAATGAGGCGTCCGTACGTTGTGCATGGAAAGATAATCACATCGCCCATTACACAATGCATTTTCTAACCGTTACAACAGAACGAGTGAAATTTGGCCCGGAGGTAGAGTGTGGAGCGGAGCATCCACTAGGTTGCAGGTTCGATTCCCGGCTCCCCCTGTCCGCATGTCAAAGGGTCCTTGGGCAAGACGTTCATCCCGGTGGCATGGCTGCGCCTTGCATGGCAGCTTTCTTGGCCTCGTTGTGTGTGTGTGTGAATGGGTGAAGGAGAGGCCTAAATAATTAAAAAGTAATAATCTATCATCTTCTAATTTAAGCAAATCTGTGAAGGTCATTTAAATGGTTGAGCGCTCAAACAATCTCTGTTTCTTTATTAGGCTGGTGGTTCCCTCCTCTCCAATGGTAGATTATAACCTTGGACCCTGGTATGACACTGGTCCGCAGATAGAGACAACCAAACCCTTCTCCTCCTGTGCCAGAGAGATGGACAGGCTGAGACGATACGTCCAGCCCTCCACCTCCCAGGGCCGTGAGGGATGGCCCGGCCTCAGCGCCCCCAGCAGAGCCTCACAATGCCTGGGCCCGGAGTTCAGCCACAGAGCCCCGGAACCGGGGCCGATTCTGGACAAGACGGAGGAGCTGCTTCCGTTAAAAAACGCGGCCGCCCACGTGCCACCTATCTGTCTGACTGTGGAGGACCCATACTTTGGGCCGGAGTCACCGATGTGCTCCCCGACGACGGTGGAAACGCCCTGGGGCTCACCAGAGGGCCACGCTGCCCCTGGTCGTAATCCGGAGCAGCCCACTCTCATCAGACCCACCCTGACTCTCAACGACCAGACTCTGGAGCTGCGGGACGCCCAGGCAGACGGCCCAGGTCAGGGGCACAGCAGCACGCCGCATGTCTCAATGAGAGCAATGTCCCACAAACAGGGGAACAGTTCTACAAGGGGGTCTACTAGCCGGACAAATAGGGGGGGAAAAAAGTGATTGGTGATATGTGTGTTTGTTTCTGTAGGCCCAGTCGTGCCTGCCTCAGACGACGATGCCGCCCCTCCGTTGCCTTTCCGAACTCCGGAGTCGTTCCAACTTGCTCCCGAGGCAGGTCGGTCTCGTCAAAGCCAAGGCTTTCATTACTGTCCAGTGAGGCAGAGCCATTCAGTAGCCATTCGCAAAGTGACTGCTCAGCCTCTTAAATGCTAAGGTCCTCTTCTTTTACTCTGGTTGAACGGCTACCCATGGTCACCTCAGCTTCATACATGCCAGAAACACGTTAGGTTTACGAATCAAGGTGTGGCCAAAAACAACAGTTCTGAAGTTAGACATCTTTGTTTTAACAAGATTCGCTAGAAAATTACAATGCAGTTATTATGTAGCTTGGACGCTATCTTTGGCTAACTTAAGATAAGGCAAGCTAGTGGTTTATTGTCTCTGATCTACGTCACTGCTATCCAAGTGTAGAAACAAGACCAATATTATGATCTATTTCTTTATTTCAAATACCTGGTTATTATATTGTGTCTGTC
Organism: Aplochiton taeniatus; assembly: GCA_017639675.1. NCBI lineage: Eukaryota > Metazoa > Chordata > Actinopteri > Galaxiiformes > Galaxiidae > Aplochiton > Aplochiton taeniatus. The sequence continues at coordinate 5,359,712 of CM030174.1, read as the reverse complement.
AGAGAGCCGTGGGTCTTGCATGAGGCTGGAGGTCATCATCCCAGCGAACGCTGCGGCAGAAGCACTCAGGGAGAGGGGAGGTGAGTAACCCAACATGGCCTCTAGGGGTTTGAGGTCCAGTGGGATGTGAGGTTAGGAGAGAAAACCAGACCGGAGTGTTTTCACCGGCATGTTCACTTCAAACAATGGCTACCTGTACATAGCTGTGTTTTGTACGTCTTTGTGTCCCAGCATCGGAGTTGAACAACCTGCCCTCTTTCCCCTCAGCCCCCGTGAACGCTTTGATGATGCCAACGATGATACTTTTACTTATTTGATTTAACCATGCCAAGTCATTAAGAACAAATTCTTATTTGCAATGGCGGCCCGGCAAAAAGGCACCCTAACCCTGCGTTCATTACCGTTGATACGACCAGGCTCTCCAGTGGGGAGTGGTCCCCCCTCGCCCGTGCCCTCGCTGCCGGAGAGGACCCCAGAGTCCTTCGAGTTGGCCGCCCACCAAGGTAGGCCCAAGCACGGCCTAATCACGCGGCTCCGCCACCCGTTTGAAAAGGGGCCTAAATCCTTTAGACACGTATCTCCTGTTTGGTCGCCCAGCTCCCGTGGAGTGCGTCCTCCAGGAGAAGGCCGGTGAGGGCCTGAGCCGGCTGGTAACGTCTCCCGAGTGCTCCGGGGACTCAGGGATGACCTCCCCTCAGACCACCAAGACCGCCCGGGCCAGGAGTAAGGTGAGCCCAGCCTACCATATCCTAAAAGAATCATCATTGAGTTTGATTTGATACTTTGTGGCATTGCTACGAAAAGTGCTTAATGATCAAATCTTCATTAATAAAATAATAACAGTTGGTACGGTAAAAAAAACAACATATGTTATTAAATAACACGTTCATTAAGCAATTTTTTTTTATTAATAATAAATAATCAATGAATAAATAAAATAGAAGAATATCATGTAAGCCCCTTGATAGTGTAAGGGGGGTTACACTATGTGGCTGATGCAGGTATTTTTGTACGGACAAGTTATTAGAGGACGTCCTAAACACGCTGTCGCTAAGAGACCAGTTGTGAGTGACAGGTTGTACATAGGTGTTGCCATAGGTGTCACAGCACTCAGAACCATTGACACACTCTTTCATGCACTTTGTTTCAGAGCTTGAAAGTCAAAATGACCCTATCAGGTGAGCTTTTTAAAATGTTACATCGGACGCTGTTGAACTCGACAGCGAGTCTCGCTTTCACCAAAACGACTACACACAAAGAAGGCTTCCAAGAATCATGAGATTGACTTTTTCAACTTTGTGGTGTTTACGCCTATTTGGGAACTTCACTTTTTTTCCGGCTACAGCACCAGCCTCGGAGACACCTGTCTTTCCTGCTGTGCACGTGATGGATCTGGCATCTCCTCCCCCCCCTGACCACCCACTGACCCCTCAACGCCCCTCTCAAGGTAAGACCAGGTGAAGGATGTGACGTCATCACGTTCAGGTCAGCACCAACTTAGGGTGTTAAGGACTCTGCCGTTCACACATTGCATCTCTGCTTGGATTATATATATATATATATATATATATATATATATATATATATATATATGGAACCCTCAAGCAGTCACGTACGCACTGTAAAAAAACTGAAATCTAAGCAAGACCAAATATTCTGTATCCTCCAAGGGTCTTAGGAACATAATTTAGCTTGTATTCATAAATATTAAATATATTGGCCTGATAGAAGATATTGGGTTAGCTTTCATTGTTTTGCATGGTGGGCACTTAAAAGGATCACTTCACACCGAAACGGAGGGGCCGCGAACATTTACAAGCCTTTGTAACCAAACAACAGTGGCCTGAGAAATAGTTTTTGCGCAACGGCTTTGAACGCTTTACGACACAAAGAGGACATGCTAAGTGCCGGGATGCGACTTTTGACGATTGACTGTTTATTTCTGGTCTACGTGTGAAGCTTGCGACAGCCTGACGCCGCCTTTACCCGAAAGAACCCCGGAGTCCTTCATCCTCGTCAGCCAGGACGGTGAGTGTGTGTGTGTGTGTGTGTGTGTGTGTGTGTGTGTGTGTGTGTGTGTGTGTGCAATATTCCAGTTCTCAGTGACCATAGCCCGGAATGCTACGCTGCATCAATCTTCCTCCCTTAATAAAGGACATTGCTAAAAATGATTACTACAGAACGTACGTGGTCTTGAGGTGAGACGTATAATCCGCAGACCAGGACCTAAAAACCTGACTCTCCTCGTTCTGGTGCGTCCCCCCCCCCCCCCCCCCCCCCCGCAGTGTCCCAGAGCAGCGCCCCCTGTCTTCAGGCCCCGGCGACCGCAGAGGCTCCTTGGAGGATAGGTAGCTCCTCGGAGTGGGCGGGGATATCGCAGCCTAAGAGCTTCATGGATGGCGTGATGAACAGGAGCAAGGTAACTATGAGGTGCCGATTAGGCCAAAATTCAAACTTGCCTTTCACGTTCACTACAAACACTCTCACTCTCACTACTCAAAGCACATACACTCACAAAATGTTCACTCACATTCACTACTGAATGTGCTTACATTCACAAAACAGTCTCACATTCATTATTGAAAGCATTCATACACACATTAAAGTCTCTTACATTATCTAGTGAACCCTCTTACATAGACTAGTGAAATTACTCACACACAAAAATATGAAGTGCCGTTTAGGCCAAAATTGCTAATAGCTGTTCACATGCACTACAAACACTCTCACTCTCACTACTCAAAGCACATACATTCACAAAATGTCCACTCACATTCACTACTAAATGTGCTTACATTCACAAAACAGTCCCACATTCACCACTGAGATCATTCATACATACATTAAAGGCTCTTACATTACCTAGTGAACCCTCTTACATAGACTAGTGAAATTACTCACACACAAATAAAATGCTCACACATTTACTATTGAGCAGTCTTACATCAAAAAAAGTGTGAGTGCAAACTTTTGTTGTGTGATAATTTATTTTGAGTGTAAGAGCGATTCTCACTTGAAACGGAAGGCACTCAGTGTAACCGGAAAATGATTACGTTTTTCCAAAGTACTGTATGGCAGGCCGTTCTAACATTATCGCCAATAGCCAATTATTACATATAAAATACAGTTAAAATAGAATCGTCTTCCATTATTATCTGCTTTCGGAGTCTGGATATCAGCGTAATTGAAACGTGATAATCATTTGATCTAACCACGACCATACCAACATTTCGTAACACGGATTTCCAAACTAGTAATTTATTAACCTATTCCAGGATGAGTCATAGCCTCCTTACAATCTTTTGTAATGCTGACATAGAAGTTGAATATAGCCTAGGTATTTGCCAATGTCAGTATTTTTTACAGTAGCCTACTTTGAAAAACGTAATCATTTTCCGGTTATACTGAGTGCCTTCTGTTTCAAGTGAGAATCGCTCTCACACAAAATAAATGATCACACAACAAAAGTTTGCGCTCACTTTTTTTTATGTAAGACTGCTCAATAGTAAATGTGTGAGCATTTTATTTGTATGTGAGTGCTTCATTAGTCTATGTAAGAGGGTTCACTTCACTAGGCAATGTATGAGCCTTTACTGTGTGTATGAATGCTTTATTTAGTGAATGCGAGTAGACTTTTTATGAGTGTGTATGGTAGAGTAGTGAGTGTGACAGTGTTTCATAATGAATATGAAAGACAAATTAATTTTTTTTACATAAATGGCACATCATAGTATGGAATGGAGTGCTCGTTAGTAAATGTGTGAGCATTTTGTTTGTGTGTGAGTAATTTCACTAGTCTATGTAAGAGGGTTCACTAGGTAATGTAAGAGCCTTTAATGTATGTATGAATGATTTCAATAGTGAATGTGGGACTGTTTTGTGAATGTAAGTACATTTAGTAGTGAATGTGAGTGGACATTTTGTGAATGTATGTGCTTTGAGTAGTGAGAGTGAGAGTGTTTGTAGTGAATGTGAACAGCTATTAGCAATTTTGGCCTAAACGGCACCTCATAGGTAACGCATTGACACACACACGGTGTGGCGCAGGCTGGATCTCTCTGGCTACACTGTCCGCGGTCCTCACCATCTCGTATGGGAAATTCAAGGCCTCTCTGGCAAACAAGGCCCATCACCGAATGCATCATTCTGCCTTTCAACTAATACACAATGACTTCAAGTCGTGCAAAAAAAACGCACTTACACCACATTATTGATTGTGACCATTTAGTTATTGATTTTGTTAAGTGTGTGTGTAATTCCTGGTGTTGCGTTCATTACGCCTCCCCCCTCACCTTTTTGAATAAGAAACGGTGGGTAGATATAATCTTTTCTAAGCTGTCATACAAAAGGTGTGATAGTCCTTTTCTCCATGTGATGCGAACTATGGCTGACTAGATCCTGTTGCGTGTGCACCCATTCATTGGCTCTTCAATTCTCTTCTCAGAGCGTACGGATGAAAAGTTCAAGGAAAGGTAAAGTCCTGTGCTAGACTTCCTATCTAGACTGATATCAAAGTCTCTGCACACACAAAAGTACCCCTTTTCTGCCACCTGGTGGTAGTCATGCCACAAGCAATACAATACACGTGTTTAAATGAAAACGTCTCGAAATGTAACAAATCTAAGAAGAGCAGCGTGCCACTGTGTGACTTGCTTTAGGTGTTAGGGGTGAGTTGGATGGTATGTGTTGTAGTGGTAGGTCATGCTGTCAACTGTTTCCTGTGCAGAACCGCTGGCTGTGGCCATAGATGTTGCCCGACCTCCGTGGGCTGTGGCTGGTGGAGAAAGTAGTGAGTTACCGGAGGACGCACCCTGTGATCACACACACGCACGCACGCACGCACACACACACACACACACACACACACACACACACAGTGGTCACACACAAAGGATGGTCACATCCATACACACAGGATGTCACATACACACACACACACGGTGGTCACAGACACACATGTATCTTTCCTACATATTCCCTTCTCTCTCTGTCTCTCTCTCTCTCTCTCACTCACTCACACACACACACACACACACACACACACACACAGAGTAAATGCAGCACATCACAAATTTTATGTTCAAAGTGTTAGTGTATAAAAATGTATCATGATTGATCTCCTAGTGAGTGGACAGCCGTTACTGGACAACCAGGCCTCGCCTAGCACTGATGTCCCACAGTCGGACATGAACGGAGGCAAAGGGATGAATAGAAGCAGGGTACGCTAAATCACCAGCACTACTCACACCCACTCTCATCCTCACTCCTCACCAGCACCCACTCACACCCTCACTCCTCACCACACCCACTCACACCCTCACTCCTCACCACACCCACTCACACCCTCACTCCTCACCACACCCACTCACATCCTCACTCCTTACCCTAACCCTTTAATAAACGTGATCATTGAGTACGTAACATTCCATGGTTATACCTCAAATCGAAGGGTTTTTCTTTCTTTTTTTTTCCAGAGCTTGAAGTTTTTCAGACCCAAAACAAAACGTAAGCAAACCTCTTTGTTGATCAGATGTTTTGGGAGTACAGAGCAGAGATATTACATCCTAAGTGTTTAAATCCCCTCCTTTCAGCCAAGGTACCCCCTCCATCTGCACCTACCAAACCTGGGACTCCTCCTTCTTATGCTGCCTCCCAGTCATTTTTCAAGCTTGGTAGTTTTGGTAGGTTCAGCCCCTGTGGGCCCTCACTGTCTAACAGTTAAAAGTTATTAGGGAGGTGTCACTCATGTAGACAGCCTGACACAATGCTTTCAGTCCATCTCAATTGCTTCTCATATTCCTTGGGAAGCCCGTTCATGACTTTCTTGCCCTCTCCCTTTTCTAGGATTCGGGAATCGTTTTGGTAAGCCGAAAGGGCCAAGGAGTTACCCCGAGAGCTGGGTGTGAAACGTGTTCCCGCCCCCTGACCTCCCTAGACCTCCGGGGCTGGCATCCTGGGCGTAGAAATACAAGCTCTAGAAAGACACGCTCCCTTCCTACAAGGTCTGAGGCGGGAGCTCCAAGTGGACCGGGGAAGTGTGGATGAAGTTGTTCTGACAGGACCCACACGCCACCTTCTACAGCTCCGCGACGATCACCCTCGCTTCAGCCGCGCATGGCAGTATTCACGGCATTCTGCCTGATTGTAGCCAGTTGCCAGCGGTGCAAGAATTTATGCCGCAACTGACTTGCGTGGGCACATTGCTCTGTGGACAAGAGGCTTATTTAATAAATATACATAGATATTTTTTGCTTGACCACGTTGAACTTTCTAATTCACACGAAGTGCTCTTTGTTAATTTATACAATAAATCTTTAAAGTGGTCAGAATACAGCCAATCATCGTTTCTGCAGGGTACACTGGAAAGAAGAATCCAATATTTCCGTAGTTCTTGTACTGTACACATTTTGCACAGGTATTTATTTTAAAAAACACAGACAAATTCTGTGCATTTCAATTGTTTGCCTGTGTATTTTTTTTCGAACCAATGACTGAGATGCAATCACACTTGGCCAAGAGATCTATTAAAAAGGTATGTTATTATTTGGCCAAAACTATTCAGACTATTTTGCACTATGCGGTAATATTGTTTTTTTAAATGCCACGATACAAACACCAACAACAGGGACTATTGGTTCTAGGACACGTATAGACTGAACTGAACCCGACAGAACACAGACCACATTTAGCTGCCCTCGAATATTTAAATCTACTCATTACTTAACTGTTAAATAAGACAGCCATTTTGTTGCAAAAACAGATGTACTCTAATGACAAGATCACCATAACAAAACTGGCAAAAATGTCAGTTTTTTTTTTTTATCCTAACACCAAAAGGCATCCTATGTCGTCTCCGATGTTTTGTATGAAACGCAAACCCCCAATAAGCACATACACGTTCTCAGCTGGCCTACGATTCACATGTAAAAAAAAAAGTCTTTCCTCTCAATCCAGAGGATACACATTTGTATCCAGTATGCAACAACATATGCAACTGTTGTTGCACATCGACCCTTTGAAGCATTAATATAACTTAGAATAATCCTGTTGGCAATTTAATGAACAGTTTGCAATGAGTCTATCGTTAAACAAGGTACTCAGGTGCGTCCCAATACCCATACTACCCTGCTAGTTAGTATGCCAGAAAAAGATTTAGTATGTCCCAATACATAGTATGTCAAATGCAGTATGCCAAAATTACCAAGATGTCCTACTGCGTCCGGTCACACTTTGCAGTATGTGACATACCGTATATAAGTGCTTTTCTGGCTATTCTGACCCAGAATCCTGTGCAAAGCAGAAGATTTGTCACATCAACTGAGCCACCCCAAGGGAGCACAAGGTAAGGCATGTAGCACCAACCATTTTCAAATTCTGCGCAATGGACTGCAACAGATTTACGAGCAGGAGGGTCAAAGTTCACGTCGTAATGTATGACAAAGTAGTATGTCCCAATTGAAAGCATACTGCCTACAACAGTACATACTTTGTAAGGGCAGATGCCGTGCGTACTAAAAGTAAAAAGTAGTAGTATGCGATTTGGGACGCAGCATATGACTCTTTTGTTTTGGGGCTAATGTTGTATTACCCTCTGCCTTGCTATTGAGTTATTTAAATCAAGATTTATTTTGCACTCAAACTAAGTCAATATGGAATATGAATGGTTATAAAGTTAGTAGCAACTAACAGAATCTCACAGGCTGGACAGAGCAAAATGGTTAGCCGCCACTGAGAGCGCCTGTTTTACACTATATGAGTATAATTTGTACACTAGAGACGTTAGCATCTCAAACTTTGGATATCAATTAAATATGGATTTATTTTTAGATCTATAGTAAAAGTGCACAAACATATATAACATCGACATATTCCCTGCTATAGGACAACATAATAATTACATAATTAGAATGTGAGGCTATCATACCAAAGGATTATTGATGAGTGCAAAACCATCGGTGGTTTGGGTGAAAATTAAACCAACAACCTTATGTTGTAATGCAGATTCACCAGCTCTCAACCTTTAGTTTTTAGCTTCATTCATTAACATTTAGCTTAAGAACACATCAAAAAGCATCATGAAAAAGTGTTCAGCCAAAAAAGGCATGAGAAAAACATGTCCTTCAAGACTGCGTTCACACGCGAAGACAACATTTAAAATCCTTCAATAGAAAAGGAAGATCTGCGTACACAAAGGGATGAGGGCAAATCCATTTCACTCAAGCTCTGAATGCTGATTGGCTCAGGTCAATCCAGGAAGTAAGAATGTCAGTGAGACTTCAGTTGAATCCTGTGTGAATTAGTGGTAACATCACCTTTGCCTCACTTAAAAACGTGTTGCATTTTGCTGTCCTTGTGTTTTGGTCTGCAACAACAACCGAATCTTTCAGAGAGCCACTGTACAATTCAGGTCAACTATTTCCAACAAACGTCTCCTATTTACTTCCATACAATAAAGTGTCCAAAGCAAGGCCATGAGTAAAAATACTTCTCTCTTATGAAATGGTCACTGTCCTAAGGCAGGTCGTTTTCTAAGCATTATGAAAATCAAAACACTGATGAAAATTCAAACAGTTTTCAAAAACAATAGCGACATTGGCCTCTTTACACACAAGACAAAAGTCTGAATAATTAAAAAAAAGAAAACTGCAATATCTTCAACTGAATTTGACACTGAGGGGCTGGCAGTCATATCTGAACACACACACACACACACACACCCACCCACCCACACACCCACACACACACCCACACACACACAGTGTCATTTGTGGAGGTCAGTAGAGTGACAGGAGGACCCAGACGAGGCCAGAGGCTGGGCAAGCACTGGTGCCAGGGGGTGGTTCAGCCTCAGCTCTGGGCTTGGAGCCGCACCCCTGCAGTCCCTCCCTGTTCCAGGCTGGAGGTCCCGGTAGACAGGGGCCAGCTGCACTGCCCTGGCCACCAGAGGGGGTGCCTCCTGGGGCTTTTGAGAAGGAGCCACCGGCCTCTGAAAGGCTGACTCTGTCTGGGACGCGCCGCCCCGCACGTCGGCCGTTTGACGGCGGGCCCCGTGCTCCGCCGCGGGGGCTACCGGGGGGTCGTCCGACCGGGCGGGGGCGGAGGCCGACGTCCGACCCGAGGAGAGGCTCTGGTGGCCGGGGCCGGCCCCCACCTCCTCCTGGGGGGGCGCCTCCTCGGCGTGGTACTGCCGCAGGCGGACGTGCCAGGCCAGGCTGCAGACGGCCGACACCGTCTTGAACTGGTGGATGACGTTGCGGGGGATGAAGTAGACGTCGTCGTGGCAGAGCGGCACGCGGACGTAGCGGATGCCCTCCCGCCTCAGCTGGTTGAGCTTGGCGTCGTCCACCCATTGGACGCACTGCGATGAAGAGGAGGAGGAGGAGGAGGAGGAGGAGGAGGAGGAGGAGGACGGTTAGATCACATAACGTTCATCCAGAAATCCTCCCTATGTCAAAAACCATACCTCACCAAAAACAGCCTAACACTTAAATACTGTACTGGTAGAAATGACTAAACACACACACTTCAGTGTTCAGTGTTCAGTGCTTAGGTAAATCTCCTAGCGGACTCTTTGCTGGCCTCAGATAAGTCAAACATTTGACATCTAGGTGAAGCAGATTAGGAGTGAGGTACAAATGATTCCGACAGCTGTTCTGGGATCAGCCAGTGGTGCTACTGCACCTGTGATACAGGCGGCTCGTACAGATCCAGCTGCAGCCTCTGGACCACGTCGTTGAAGTCCTCGGCGTGGAAACACACCGCGTCTTTGGTGACCCGCGGGCGGCTGCTCCTTCAAAACGGAACGAGAGAGAGAGAGAGAGCCCCGGGTGGGGTTCAAAGTTCAAAGGTCATACGACGGGGTGTTCGTCCGTCTCCTTTTCAGATTTGAATCCTTCACGAATCCAAAGTAAATGATTGAAGTCATCTCAAATTAGAGAATGATCGACTTTTTTTTTTCTCACTTGGCACTATGAAAACATGCAGTAAGTTGATGTTTTTATGAGTTCATACAATATAGTTTCATTTCCCTTTATGGGACCATTTTCCATAAACTAAACATCAGTGAATTGTTCAGTAAATCCGCCCCCCCTCCCCCCCCCCCCCCCTCACCATTCTCCAAACTGCACGGCCTTCAGCACCCCCACGGCGGCGGTGCTCTGCCAGTCAAAGCTCTGGCCCACGTGGTCGGCATGGGCCCGGGTGCGGTCCTCGAACAGAACCTCCCGGGGCTCGCTGGCCCGCGGCAGGTAGTGCAGGTTCTTGATCTCGTTCATGGACCTGGAACAACGTGGAGGTGGCACGCGTCTGAATATTCGCGGCATTTCGGGGCACAACCGAGGAGACTCTGAACCAAGATGGCGTCGCTGTCCAAGTTCGATGAGAGTTGTTGGGACAGGAGTTTCAACGGGTGTGTCTTTTACGTCTAACTAGGGCAGTGAAATGGGGCCTTCGCCGGATTCGCCGACAGAAGCTAGTTTGACGAAGGCCTCTGTCAAGGGGAGATTTGAACAGCAGACTTACAGACTCACCTGCGGCGTTTGAAGGGGGACTTGGGCATGTCCGCGGTGGGCACCATCTGTTCGCCCGGCCGGACCCACATGATTGGTCCGTCGTCGCTCTGGGAACGGCAGTCCAGCTTCAGGCTGGAGAGGCTGCCCCAAGGCAGAGTCATCTGAGGACGCACGCACGCACGTACACACACACACACACACACACACACACACACACACACACACACACACACACACACACACCCACGCACGCAGGTTAAGTGTACAAGCTGTACGCTGCGGTTTCACTCTGTGAATTATGTCTACGCTGTGCTTAACATACAATATCCTCCTACAATATCATATTGCTGACAGAAAGAAAAGGTTGAGCGTTCGATAACAAAACGTCAAAGGTCAACGCTGTCTCCTGACCTTTAGGAAAGGCGACTCCTCCAGCATGTCCAGGAAGTCAGGGAAGAAGTCTCCCACCTCCTCGTCCACGGCCCCCACCAGACTGATCTGCCTCATGGGCCCCGCCCGGTACGTCCCCGAGCAGTAGGTCCTGCTCACCTGCTGACCGGAGGTCAAAGGTCAACACGGGATAGTTTTACAGTTTACAAACTTACATACAAGGCCTACACCATTATGAACAGCGGTTTGCCTGGCACCGGATAAGTAATTATTTCTTCTAAAACGTTTCCTTCCTATTATTCCCATTGGACTCCACAGTAAGATGTAAGGCGTAGACACAGCATTTGAGGTTGAGGTAGACGGGTAACAACAGCAGGTGCTTGGGGATGTTGTTTGTGCATGTTGTTTTCCAAACACAGGGCCCATGTTTTCCACTGAGCTAGCAGGCTCATGTGACAGCTCCTATTGTTGTCCCATAATTCCATGGATACTCCAGATAAGAACCAACCCAGTCTCTCTTTTTCTCTCTCTCTCTCTCTCTCTCTCTCTCTCTCTCTCTGTAAACAGAACAGTCTATTTTTGACTTTTATCTCTCTGTAACCCCCCTCCATCAACTGCCTCTGCTGTTTTTTCTAACTATCACTCCCTCCCTCACTCACTAAACTTCATACAAACACAGACATAGTGTTGTAGAAAGCTTCTGCTGGCTCGGTTAAGTGGACTCTATCTCAAACAGTGTTATGGAACAAAGCCAGCTCCATTAGGGCTCTAGGGTCTCTAGGCAACCAGGGAACACTTGGCACAGGAGTCCCTGTGGACTTCACGTGCACGGACTTTGAACTGAATGGACTGAACTGTCCACTGGAGGGCCAGTAAAGTTGCTGTGGGAGTCGTCCACAAGTGTTATTTTGAGATCGTTATTTATTTGTTTGATACTGTATCTTCGATCCAAATCTAGCTCCATTAATTAACGCCATCACTAGCTTTTGCCCATTGTGTGATTCAAAAAATATAATAAAAAATACCCAAAAAGTGTGTTCTATTTACATCCCCTGCTTTTTCAGGCATCTCATCCTAACTCAGTTTAAGCAATAGGACTGAAACCATGATTCCAGTACATTCGTGCGGTGTGGGAATAGCTAGTGTGTATCAAAAATATTCTCCCATGAAGGGGTATTCAACAGCCCCCTCTCAGAGCTCAGATTCTATACTCGATGACACAATACCTCAGTGACCTCTGAACCCTGAACTCTGTGCAGAGTAAGACGGCCTAGCCCAGAGAGGGAATATTTTTAAATCACCAATGAGAGAGACGTATGCTGTCAGAACTCATCAATCCAGACCAGATGCCAATCAGAGCCATCATGATGACATACTTCATGAGGTTGCATGTTTTTGCACAGGTGCATTTTATTTTTAAAACTTTTCCGATAAACACTTCCTTGACAACCTCATAGGAAGGGTAAACGATCCATACAGTACCTCTTTTCAAATCCAGGTCCGTTTTGATAGGTTTACTGGGTCATAATTAATGTGGTGAGGCTGTCGGAGGAAGGGGGGTCAAATACCTGAGAGTGGAAGTTGGCGATGGTGGTGGTCTCTATGTCTTTCTTCCCCAAGATCTCCATCTTGACCGGCGTGTTGGGGAAGTTAAACGCAAAGTAGTCGAGGAAGTCGGGCAGGTGGGCGGCCGCGCCGTGCACCACCGCCAGCGCGTAGAGCGCCGTGCCGCACGGCTTCTCGCCGAACGCCAGGCCGAGGAACTCCTGGGCGTAGCGCTCCATGCCCGCGGCCCCCAGGCAGGCTAGCTCGTCGGCGTAGCCGTGCAGAACCAGGCCGCCTCCGTTGGCCTGCCGCTCCTCGTGCATCAGCTGCCCGCACCAGGTGCCCGTGTGGAGACTGGCGCTCCGGATGAAGTGGTCCTGGTGGGAGAGGAAAGGCACGTGTGGGGGTTTGGCCGCGGCGGCGTGGAGGAGCCGGGGCCGGTGGTTCTCGTTGGAGCCCGGAGGCTGGAGGCCCGCAGACAGAGAGGCAGTGCTGGTTCGGGAGGGGGGGCCGAGGTCCGGCGGGAGCACCACAGGCAGAGTCTGGACCTCCTTGTTGTGGACACGCCGGAGCTTCTTGGCGTGCTCGTCCTCTCGCTGCCTCCTCTTCTTCTTCTTGTTCTTCTTCTTCAGGAGGAACTCCTCCAGCGTCTGGGACTTGGTGTTCTCGTCCTGGGGCCGGGGTCTCGACTCTGAGGAGGGAACAGAAAGGTAAAGAGAAAAGGCATTCGGATATGATTGTATTTTGAAACAATGTAAAGCGGTGTTTTTATTTAAGGCATTTTAAAACATTCTCCAAAAATGGTATATTAAGGTTTAAATCTACATTACTGTTCAAAAAAGTTATGGACTATGGTGATATTGTGTTTATGCATGCAACCCCAACTATTTTAAAGTCCCTTGATGCAGTTTGAAGAGTTGTTTTGGTTGCAACTTATATATCAATATTTCAGAAAATGTTGTAACAAGTTTTTATTATCTGCTTATTTTTTATTTGTATTTATTTTATTTTATTCGTAATTTTTTAGTTGTCATTTATTTATGCTGCCTTTAACAGGATACTGCTGGAAAAGAGACCCTGTCTCAGCAGGTTACCCTGTATAAATAAATAAATAAATAATAAACCCAAACAGCCTATCAATTGCTGTATAGGCCTATCTAGGTCAATATAAGCATCTTACCCTTGTTTTTCTTGACGTCTCCATTCTTAACGTTGGCCTCTGTATTTTCCTTCTTGGGTTTCAGTTGGATGTCTTTCTGCCGGTGATTCACCTTGAGATCAAGAATCTTTGTCTTGGACACTTTGAGTTGTGTGAAAGTAAAGAGTGCAGGTGGAGCTGGAGGTATCGGCGCTCTCTTCTTGTCCGACTGGGATGATACCTTCCGCGGAGGAGGAGGAGGCAGGGGAGGCTGTGTCTTCTTCTTTGCTGGTCCTCCATTCGTTTGGTTGTTGTGATGGTGATGGTGGTTATGCTGATGGTGATGCAGTGCAGATTTTTCGATGTTAAACTTGGGAGGTTGAAGGTTTTGAGGCTGAGTATGCGCCTGGTGCGTTCGATGTTGAGCGTGTGGTTGATGGTGTTGTGGGTGATGATGGAGCTTCACTTTCTTTGCTTCTTTCTCCAAACGCTCGCGGCAGTCAGTTGGCGGTGAATGGGCTCGTTTATTCTTCTTCTTTTTCTTGTCTTTGGTTAATTTATCAAGGCTGTCTCTTATCTTTTCCTCTAGTTTACCACGGAACAACTCAATCTGCGCTGCCATTTTGCACGCACACACATTTAAAAGGATAATAATCGTAAATGCGCAAGTCAATAAGAAATTGTAGTTCTTTTTTTATGTATTTGTAGTTTCAGTACGTCAATATCAATGTGTGCGCATGCGTAAAGCAGGATTGTTCGGGCAGTGTAGTTCGAAGTATTGCGTTGCTGTATGGGAGTTGAAGTGCATGTTGGTTGGAGTCCGTGCACTCCTGCACGCACACAGTTCTGTAGTGCTGCTGACGTAATCGTTTTCATGGCTGCTGTGCGAATTGCGAAAAACAAAAATATGACGATGTAATTTACTTCCACTTTCTATTGATGAAAAACATCATGCCTGTTCGTCACATTAGCGGTTAGTTGTCTTATCTGGAAAAACACGCTATAAGCCTTTAACAAATATGCATATCTGCCTCCTTAGAATCTAGATTTTGATTGACATGCCATAGTAACCATCCAGCTGTAGGTTAAGCATCGCTACATTCTACACTATCCTTTCAGAATGTCTAGCGTTCTTCTTCTTCTTCTTCTTCTTCTTCTTCTTCTTCTTCTTCTTCTTACTGATACTACATACAAAGCAAAAACTCTGTGCAACGCCATATAAATATTACTCTAATAGTTAGGCCCACTAAGAATGAGTGCATAACTACAACTATTACATACATATTAACTAAGACAACGACAAGTTGTGTTTATTCAGTAAAACTTTATTTATCAGTGCATGAACAGAATGCCATGAACAGATTATTTCCTTTCACCCATTTATAGCATTTTCTTTCCGATCACTTAAAAAAATAATGGAGCGATTTACAGAGATTGTATTTTTTCCTGAATGAAGGCAAGTATTTATACAGGTGCTGTACAATTTATAAACATTTACAACTACCACATCATGTGAGATCCAAAGGCGTTTTTTTCTTTTCGGTTAAAGCAATGCAAGGCCACAGTATAAGACACATGAATATTGGGGTGTGAAAGTAAACTAGTACACAGAAAAATGAAATTCATCTATATATGAACTCTAAGATCTGATCAACTGACACACAATTAAACGTGACATTTTTATATAAGACAGACAAAGTGATAAGTTTTGTAAGGATTGTGATTAACAACGTATTTCCCAACACTAATAATTCAAACCAGACACTGGACGCAACTGTATTGGTCATGTCAATTAATTCCACTAGATGTCCCTATTCTCCACAGATGATTACAACACAAGCGCCAAAGAGGATTTTCTGGAAAACATTGTACTGTATTGGATAGAGCAACACCGCTATATCATTTCAGTGTGTATTGATTTTTCCTTCATTAGTCGTTCAAGAGGAGTTATATTTATACTTTTTTTTTTACTTCTGTTTCAAGGCATGACAATTCGGTTAACGAAAAAAAAAGAGTCTCATACATCGAGATTGGGAGGTTCAGTGAGAAGAAAAAAAATCATGTTTCTGCCCTCCTCCCAAAAAAACTAAAACTAAATACTGATTGGTTTATCTCTACCATAAAGACAAACATCTCACTTCTAACAATTATCTGAGACCTTCCGATTCAGTTACATGATAGCTAAATCTAGATTATTATTTGTCTTTTAAATAATGTACACTACTGTATGGGAATAAGGGAGCACTGACCCAGCTACAGCAATGTCTAAAATACACAGGCCAACCGTGCTGCTTGTAGTTCACACAAGGCCATAGGATCCAATACACATAGACCCATAGCTGATAACAATAAACAATGTTACAAGAATGGAATCGACTTGTTTACCTCACCTCACAATGGTGGTGTAATGTAGAAATAGACTGTATAGACAATTAAAACTCACCCCCATCAACAGGGATTAATCGCCGAATTCAGTTGATACTTTGATACTGCTGACGGGATTGTGTTATCTGGCCAGGATTGTGAATCATAACAAATATACATTAGGGAGTTCATAGTGATAGTATCTATACATTCTACTTCTGCAAATCTCCCCACATCAAACATCCAAAAGTGAAATGGCTCAGTATGGATACACTTTACTTACAGAATATATTTCTTTGTCATATATAATTCTTAATAAATTATACTTTGTTATAAACACACAGGTAATAAACTTTGAAGTAACCACAAGTGTCTTGGTCATTCGGATCGATGCATATATAAAGACTCCAGAGAAGACTACAATATAAACCTCACTGCAAAGCAGGTGACAAGGAAAGACTGATTCAGAGTATGCACTCGCTCTCACGCGCGCACTCTTTCTCTCTCTCTCTCTCTCTCTCTCTCTCTCTCTCTCTCTCTCTCTCTCACACACACTCACACACACACACACACACACACTCACACACTCACACACTCTCACACTCACACTCACACTCACACTCACACTCACACTCACACTCACACTCACACTCACACTCACACTCACACTCACACTCACACTCACACTCACACTCACACTCACACTCACACTCACACTCACACTCACACTCACACTCACACTCACACTCACACTCACACTCACCATCTCTGGTCAAGGTTTTCCAGAAACAAACAGAATGGTATCCCAATTGAACAAGACTTTGCGTCACTCTCTCCATTTTGTTGATGATGAAAGAGAGCCAATGCCATCTTGCCAGCCTTTTCTATGGGAGAAGCAATGAGTCTATCTAGCAGAGGGGAAGCTGAATTACTGCCTGGATACACGCAGAGTCCTTTGGAATCCATCAAAGTGACAAACAACAGGGTTCCTTCATCAAAGCGGCCAGAGGAAGAGTGAAACTATTTCACAGTGAGGAGACGGAGAGCACCTTCTTCCTCTTCTTCTTCTTCAAAAATAGAACTAACCCGGAGTTTCTGATTGGCACAGTAAAGAGATGAGGCCTCAATCTTACTTCCTGGTTCAGACGCTCGATTACAAGACCCCCCCCCCCCCGACCCCACCCACACCCTCCTAAAACAGACATTCACACACACACACACCCCCAAACAGATACACATGCACACACACTCAGACACACACTCACACACATGCAAATAGGTATGCATGCAGCCGCCGATGTCACTTCAGATATAAACAGCCCCTGTATATGCAAACTGGCTGAGCAAGCGAACGGGTTGAAAAGCACTGCGAAGCACTGAGAGGCAATGGTCAATATGGTTACACAGTGATGCAAATCGCCCTTGATGTCCGGGACGCTCCTATCAAGTTCAGTGGCCGAGGGGCCGAGGGAACCAGGCCGTCAGTTCCCCGGATGAGTGGCCTCGCCCTGGGCCTTCATCTTGGCCGTGCTGGGCAC
>CM030174.1:5324726-5337226 GCA_017639675.1 Aplochiton taeniatus | reverse complement strand
AGAAAGAAAGAGAAAGTTAAAAGGCAAGGATAGAGAGAGAGAGGTGCATGGAGTACACAGCAACACTCCCAGAGCTAGAGAGACAGAAAGCCAGAGAGAGACATAGGGAGTAAAAGTTTATGAGTAATGAGCTAGATTTTTGTTGCTGTTGCCGTGGTCACGTAGAGCAGACCCAAGAAATCTGCTTTAACGAATCTGATCAAAGAGAAAATCAGCCACGCCACTCTACTCCCCCTAATCTCATTTTCTCCTGTCTCTCTTCCGTTTGCTCTGTCACTTCCTTTCTCTCTTCTTTCCCCAGCAGACGGCTCCTCTCTCTCTCTCTCTTTCTCTCTCTTTATCTCAGGGTGTCAGGGAGCGTTCAAGCAGGAATGTGGTACTAAGGCAGAGAAGTTTTGCCCACAGTAGTTCCAGCTTTGAAGAAGTTTGAAACTAACAAATGGTAAGCTACAGTACGTGTGTGTGTGTGTGTGTGTGTGTGTCTGTACGTGGGTGCGTGTGCGTGCGTGCGTGTGTGTGTGTGTGTGTATGGCGTGGTGTGTGTATGTGGCATGGTGTGTGTGTGCACTCTGCTACCTGTCAGGCTGGCTGGTAGGCTGCTGGCCAACAGCTCTGTGCTGGGCTGATGGACTCTGCTTGGCTGAGCTGGTTCCAGATGGAGGCCCACTGTTCTCTACAAAACACACACACACACACTTTAGTATGGAACACACACACACACACACACACACACACACACACACACACACACACACACACACACACACACACTCACACAGGGCAGCTAGGGATTTACATTAGACTAGCAACTCCACCAGGAAGTAATCCCAGCCAATCAAGCCTTCGCTGCGGTTATAGCTGCAGCCTCACACGCACGGCCATGCCAACACAAACACTCAAACACAATCCACGACACACTGCCAAATGTACTTATTAAAACACAAACAAAAACACACATTCCACAACACACTGCCAGTGGCACTAATTAAAACACAAACACTAACACATCACATTGTCCATGGCACTTATTAAAACACACACACACACACACACACACACACACACACACACACACACACTCCACAACACACTGTCAGTCGCCCTTATGAAGTATCGTGCCATCGTGAGTAATCTGACGGGCGCATTCCAACCCTGCGTTGTCCCTGTAAAAACTCAATCTCCCAGAGTTCAGTGCGGTGCCTACCGTCCTCGGGCACCACGGTGAGCGTGACGGCGGTGCCCGCCTCCTTGATGAGCTGCACGATGTCGTTGTGGGACAGCTCCATGATGGACTGGCCGTTAACGGCCGAGATGCGGTCGCCCACCTTCAGCTGCCCGCTGCGCTCTGTAGGGCTGCCCTCAATGATGCGGCCGATCTTGTGAGGGATGACTGAAAGAGGGGGGGGGGGGGAGATAGACTTATTATTCTTCCACGCATTTAATGTTGCAGTGGAAATGTATTGTATGCATTGTTAAAATAGTTAACCATTTCTCTAAACAAATAGTATATTTTCAAAACCAAAAAAGACTTGTTCTTAAGAGGCGGTAGTGAATATTACAGTATTTGCTACCAAATCCAATATATATATGTATGTATTATGTGTAAGGTGTTTGTGTATACCTCACTGGTTCCTGCTGTACTAAGAAGGTTATGGAAGCCTGTTGAAAACAACTCTTGCATAACTGAGCAATGACAGAGAGGGAGCCAACGAATGGAGAGCAGGATAAAAGAGAGGAAGAGAGGGATAGAAAGATGGAATGCTGCACGGATCAGCAGAAGGCGTACGATCATTAATGAGGGGAAATCGTGACCTTTAACCTTCGGCATGCCTATGAGTCTGGAAAAAGAAACGCACACACTTTCATTCTGCCTCTTTGAAACTTGGGGACTATGCCTGCTGAGAGGGATGTGAAGGTAGCAGCAGCGGGCCGGTTCTCTGGAGGGTTAGCAGGACCAGAACTTGGACAGCCCTGAACTGTGAAGCCGGCTAGCTGGTTAGCATTTTAGCATGTAATAATTAAAATAATATCATATTTCCTTAAAAAGAGTGGCATTTCATCACCCGCTCTAAAGATAAACAAAGGATTTGATGGAGCAATGGAACGAATAATACATTTCCATGAGGTTAATCACGATATAAACCATGTCGCCGTTTCATAATATGCCGTCAGAATTGGGTGGTTTGTTTGTCCATACACAGGAGATGGTGTGTGTGTGTGTGTGTGCGTGTGTGTGTGTGTGTGTGTGTGTGTGCGCGCGTGCGGCTCACCTCCCGGAGGGGGCCTGTTCTTGGAGGTGAGGATGACGAAGCCGAAGCCCTCGTTGTCACGGCGCTGCAGCGTGATGTCGTAGTGCTCTGAGGGCGGGGCCTGGGGCGAGGCGGGCAGCTCGATGCGGAGAGGCTTGGGGGAACCGTTGACCAGGGCGGGGGCCGGGCGCTGGGGCGGGGGGGCCTGCGGGCCTCCCTCCTCCTCTCCACTCCCATCTGAGGACACGGACACAGAAGACGTGATGGAATAACAAACTCTTCAAAACACACAGGACGCGGTGTTCAAACATCTATTATGCCATAATCCAAAATTGACACAAAGCAACAAATTCCCACTGTAACAGTCAATGAATTATGAGTTCTGCCCATAACAACCTCGTCGTAGTCCTTTGATTTGAATCCGTGTTTAAACGGCGAGGTGGATCTGAACTACGCTTTGGAATGAGTGGCAGAGGGAAGTAGCCATGTTGTTACGAGAGGCCTTCCACAGCGGCGGTGATTTGGTTGCTAGCTTGTTGTTGGTTGTTGCTATGTCGTTCCTCGTCAGAGCCTCACTCCCAGACTTTTCCGGAGTTTTCCTCCCCCAAACGAAAATCCCCGACGCTTGATCACGGAGGCGGCAGGCTCGCCGAGAGAAACGTCGTGGGAAATGGAGGAAACCTTTCCGGAAACCAATCTGTGTGATGAGATCCTTTCCGTTTCAGTTTTTTTTTCTTCAGTTCGGCTTCTCGACGCCTCCTGTTTGTTGTGTTGACTCTCTCTCTGCGTCAGTCCGCTTAAAGCCTTTGGAATTTGCCACGGTGCGAGTCTGTGATTGATGCTTTGTCTCAGAGTCGCTCCAATGAGTCTGCCGTTACAATGCATCACACCCAGAGCCATCTCCAAAAGTGCTTGCTCTTTTCACCGGGGAGCTTATTTTGGTCTGTAAACACGGATGCCGTGCCGACGAGCGGCCCCTGACATTATCCTCGGAGATGTTCAACGGTCTCGCTGACGGATGCCTCCCTGGCCTTCCGTGCGGTGACGGTAATGGCTTTCAGGACAGGCACACGCACGCGCACGCACACACACACACACGAAAAAAGAGAACAGAAGCTTGTTTTTTTGTTTTATGGCCTCCGCTGGCTCAATAACCTCAGCGTCCCTCACACTCTCCACAGGAAACAAACGACGGAAGGAAACACCCACACACACACACACACACACACACACACACACACACACACACACACACACACACACACCCACCAGAGTGTAACCCCCCCCCTCCCAACCCAGACCTCTTCCCCCGTGGAAGTCCCACCTGTCTGGGTCAGCTTGCGGCGCACGGTCAGCATGACCTGGCCGTTGCGGGCGGCGTTGGTCATCAGCTCCAGCACCTGCTTGTGGGACTTCCCCTTGACGGGCACGCCGTCGATGCACATCAGCTCGTCGCCCGCCCTCAGGCGGCCGTCCTTCTCCGCCGCGCCCAGCGGCACGATGGCCCCGATGTACACCTGGAGAGAGGAGGGGGAGCGGGTTAAGACCTGCGGAGGCCTCCGCACCACATCTGATATCACATAAAGGGAGGGGAGAGACATACAGAAATAGGACACTAAACCTAACCCTCCGCACCACATCTGATATCACATAGAGGGAGGGGAGAGACATACAGAGATAGGACACTAACCCTAACCCTCCGCACCACATCTGATATCACATAGAGGGAGGGGAGAGACATACAGAGATAGGACACTAACCCTAACCCTCCGCACCACATCTGATATCACATAGAGGGAGGGGAGAGACATACAGAGATAGGACACTAACCCTAACCCTCCGCACCATATCTGATATCACATAGAGGGAGGGGAGAGACATACAGAGATAGGACACTAACCCTAACCCTCCGCACCACATCTGATATCACAGAGGGAGGGGAGAGACTGTCTGTCTGTCTGTCTGTCTGTCTGTCTGTCTGTCTGTCTGTCTGTCTGTCTGTCTGTCTGTCTGTCTGTCTGTCTGTCTGTCTGTCTGTCTGTCTGTCTGTCTGTCTGTCTGTCTGTCTGTCTGTCTGTCTGTCTGTCTGTCTGACATAACTAGGCTAACAGGCTGTACTTTATAAACACTACGTTCTTTTATATTTGATATATTTTACAGATTCTAAAGCGGTAAATGAATAGCCATAGCCAATAGTAGTAACAGTAGTGGCGGTAGCGTTAGTGGTTCTTATTGAAGCTCTCCTGGGGAGAGGGGGGAGATCTCCTCACGCTGGCTAACCAGCAGGGTGCTGTGTGTGGGGACGGAGGCTTCTTACCGGCTGCTCTGGCCCCTCCCCTCCCAGGACCCGGAACCCGAAGCCCGACTCCTGGTTCCGCTTGATGAACACGTCCAGGTCCTTGGTGTTTGGAGCTGGAGAGGAGAGGAGAGGAGAGGAGAGGAGAGGAGAGGAGAGAGCACAGACAATACAGGTTAGATTAAACGTGTGGAATTAGGACAAGGAGAGGAGAATAGATTATACCAACACAGATCATAGAAGACAATGATTAAAACACGATAAATCCCAAAGACTTTGATTTAGATGACTTACAGTCTAGTCTGCGTGTGTGTGTGTGTGTGTGTGTGTGTGTGTGTGTGTGTGTGTGTGTGTGTGTGTGTAAACTTACGTTTGCTGTCCAGCATGGCCTTGGACTTGAGGTAGAGCTCCGAGGGGTCGGGTTTGGGGGAGGAGGAGGAGCGCTGGGTGTTGGAGGGGAAAGGCAGGGGCTGAGGGGCCAGCTCCGGGGGGCTCAGGGTCTCCGTGCTGGTGGTCAGGTCCTTCCGAGGCTGGGGCCCCGGGGGCTGGGCCACGGGCGGGGGCATCTGCTGGGGAGAGGGCTGGGACATGGCTTGGGACATGGGCGCTGTGCACTGCAAACACACAACCAGAGATGCCCATTAGTGACCATCAAACAACTGGTGATACAGTATGCTAGGCAACTAGGTGGTATCATTACGACATTATAATAATATACCAGTCCTCAAGCATGGCGTGTATACTGTTATGTATAACAATTGATTTGAGTGGTTCCGTGTTGAAATGCAATATTATGGTAAAGCCAAAAACAGAATATTTTTGTAAAAAAGTTTTCGTTGTCCCACACTTTAACTTTGCCAGGGCACGGCGTGCATTCTTATGCAGTCCTCAGAGGAAGGAGCAGCAGAATCTGACGTTCACATTCTGAGATTCATTTTCATCCAAAGAGAATCTCGGGATTGTATTATGGAGCACGGCTGGTGTGCTGCTGAACACACACTTAGACGTCTCATATCTTTCTCTTTATCTCTCTCTCTCTCTCTCTAGTGCACGCACACACACACACACACACACACACACACACACACACACACACACACACACACAGAGAATGTCACAGTACTTACCGTAACTGTTTGCTAAGAGGCCCCCCAGTCAACCCCATTGAAAAAAAAGAGGAAACATCTCCTGGAATGTCTGACTTGTTTAGTGCCCTGAATAATGAAGTGCGCCAGCACACTGTCTGCAAGTGGGAGTATTATCCCTTTAATTATGCATGGCTCCCTTTCCTCAGCTCGAGTCAGCCTGTGGCGCTAAGACCTGTTCTCAGAGATGCACTGGGATGAGCTGGGCTGAGCTGAGCTGGGCTGGGCTGGGCTGGGCTGGGCTGGGCTGGGCTGGGCTGGGCTTGGCTGGGCTGGGCTGAACTGGACTTGGCTGAACTGAACTGGGCTGAACTGAACTGAACTGAACTGAACGTGGCTGGATAGGGCTGGGCTGGGCTGGGCTGGGCTGGGCAGGGCTAGGGTTTGTAAGACTGATGACGGATGAGGTACGGATAAGAGATTCAACGAAAACCGCTTCAGACTCACTGGCTTCAATGCTTTCACAGGCGACGTCTGACCTGGAATCAGGAAGAGAAAGAAGCAAACAAACAAAGCACATTTAGATTAAGAGCAGAGAGAAAGTGGAACGTAACTAAACATTTTGAGACGTTTTGTTTTGAAAGGTGCTACATAACTAACGATTATTATTATTATGATTAAACAAAGTGAAAAGGTTCCCATGGCCTGAGGGGGACGAGTTTGCAACTGCGCAACCAAGTAGTAAATCATTGTCCATTATGATAAACCACCCACTTACTGAACAAACAACTTACTCTGCAACATAAACTAAAGTGACTATGCCTGAAGCAATTCACCCTCTCTGTGTGTCTCTCGCTCTCCCCCTGTCGTGAAGGCACTCAGCCAGCAGGTGTCACTGCATCCCAGCAGCAACATGTCACAGAGGATAACATGAGCGGCGTATTGCACTGTAGGTAGCGTTCGCTCAGCCAAATGTAAACACACCTCTCCTTCCGTCTGTCTTTCTGTCGGTGGTGGCCCTGGGCTTGTACCCCCACGACCCTAGCAACGACGCATTTCCCTTTTCAAGGAAATCCTTATCCTTCGGAGGGAAAAACAGGGATATACGTGAGCTCTCCCGCACGGAGGGCTTCCCTCCCACTGGTGTAGCGACGGAACCGAACAGAACCAAGCTGCACTGGAAACAACGATGTTTCCACTGGACGGACGGAGAGGAAAATGGAACGGACGTCATGCCGAACACAGCCCGGTTCTCCGATTGGTTCTGTGCCGCTGGTCAGGTGACCCACTGACCCTGGCTTAAACCCAACTATTCCAGGAATGCTGAGCGGGAATAATCTGGGCCGGCTCAGGATCGGAGTCCAGTCGAACCCTGTGGCGCGTTATGAGACAAAAGAGAACTTGTGACACCTTCCACCATCTCCAGCTAACACTGGCCGGTTAGAAATGACCTGTATACTCCCTGTACGCACCAAGGAGGCTTTGCTTTACAAAAGACCCTTCTAAGTGGCCAATACAAAGAACATGGCCGAGTCACTTCCTGGTTCTCTTCTTCAGTGGTTGTTTAAGGAGGTCAGTGGAGGACAGATGTAGCCTTTGGCTCTAAATAACAAGGGCCCCTCAACTCTGCTCCCCATGCCCTATCCTTAGGGGAGGTCCTGTTAGTCCTGCCAGGCTGTGGTCTCCCCCAGCTATTGCCTTGCAGCCAGACACACCAACACACACACGCACACACACACACACACGCACCAACAACGCCTCTAGTCTGCCAGCTCAACGGGCCATTAGGATAACCATACACTCAAAGTCCAGCAGAACAGTGAGCACACACTCTCTTGTGTATACACACACACGCGCACACAAACACACACACACACACACACACACCATCAACCCGAGGATCTAGGCTACTGCAGTGCGGAGCCTGAGCACAAAGGGAGAACAAGCCCTTCAACTCTGGTGACAGCTAGAGAACGTCTGCTTTGAAGGAGGAGAGAGGGGCAACAATTACCCTTCCCCTCCCCAATGTCACCCTGCCTGCCTGGCTCTGCTGCTGGCTGACAGGGCCAACGATGACACTAAAGATTAGGCTGCCTCTGCCTCTGCCTCTGCCTCTGCCTCTGCCTCTGCCTCTGCCTCTCTCTCTCTCTCTCTCTCTCTCTCTCTCTCTCTCTCTCTCTCTCTCTCTCTCTCTCTCTCTCTCTCTCTCTCTCTCTCTCTCTCTCTCTCTCTCTCTCTCTCTCTCTCTCTCTCTCTCTCTCTCTCTCTCTCTCTCTCTCTCTCTCTCTCTCTCTCTCTCTCTCTCTCTCTCTCTCTCTCTCTCTCTCTCTCTCTCTCTCTCTCTCTCTCTCTCTCTCTCTCGCTTTCAAACCCAAACAATACTGTCTGCCTTTATCTCGCTTACATCCAACTTCACACACTCTTTGCCACTGCGCACTCCTTCTCTCTCTCTCTCTCTCTCTCTCTCTCTCTCTCTCTCTCTCTCTCTCTCTCTCTCTCTCTCTCTCTCTCTCTAATCAGCAGCACCTCAATGTGGCTAGCTAAGCTTCCCTTCCAGAATAGTGCGCGTCTCCCTGGCTTGGTATTGACTGGAGGGGCTACGGGGGGGGGGGGGGGGGGGGGGCTGGGGGGTGTCGTAGAGGCAGCATGAAGCCGCCTCATTAAACGCTGGTCTGGGATCTGTGGTTGTTAAGGAGCTGGGGCTGGGGAAAGTGTCCCTTTGTTCATAACAGGGGCACTTCAGTTCACCCACGCTGGGAAGCCACTGTGTTTCTAATGGCATGGGGATTATGCCCTCACTACACCAGTCGCCAGTGAAATGTACGTCCCTGGGTTCAAACGGACACAAGTCCATGTCGCCTTTTTTCAAAGCAGTTGCACGGCGAAATATCACCAAGGCAAGCTCTTGTTGGTCAATGACACTAGGTTTATATATTTCTACCGTGAGCCAACTATGTTTCTTGTCGTGACCAAACTCGACAGCGTGTTTGTTCGCTGACGGGCGTGCACCCGCATCCCAAATCAACCCGTCCACCGTGGAACCCCGACCCCCCCCCCCCCCCCACTGTTGCGGGCGCGCCCGGCCTCACCTCCTCCGCGGAGCACCAGCACGTTGACCTCGCCGCCCACCGGCAGCTCCTTCAGGAGGTCCACCACCTGCGAGTGGCTGAGCGTCTGCACGTTGCGCCGGTCGATCTCCTTGATGACGTCGCCCTTCAGCAGGTCCCGGCACCACTGGGCATCCAGGATCATCTTCACCTTCTGGCCCAGCGGGCAGTCGGCGATGGCGAAGCCAAAGCCGCCGGGCCCCTTGACCAGCGGCACGCTCACCAGCTCGGGCTGCAGCAGGGTGGGGTCCTGGGCCTCGGCCGCGGGGGCTTGCTGCTGGTGGGGCGGCTGGTGCTGCTGGTGCTGCTGCTGCTGCTGCTGGTGGTGGTGGTGATGGTGGTGGTGGTGGTGATGGCGGCGCCCTCCGTTGGTCATGGGCGGTACCGCCGCCACGTTGGCTCTGGACAGCGTCCCGCCGTCGGGGAGGTCCTGGGGGGAGGGGGGGAAGTCGGTGAGGGCGGCCGGGGAGGGGGAGGGGGAGGAGGTGGCCCCCCCGGCGGGGGCGTCCTGGCCTCCGCTGGCCGTGTCCTCGGGGAGCGGGTAGCCGCGGCACAGCACCATGTCCACGTACTGGTTGACCGGGATGCCCTGGAACATGGACACCACGTCGGCGTGCGTCTTGCCCAGCACGCACAGGCCGTTGATGTCGACGATGACGTCGCCTGCAGGGAAGGGAGGGAGGGGATGGAGAGGGGGAGAGAGAGGGGGGGATGGACAGAGAGAGAGAGAGAGAGAGCGGGGGGATAAAGAGGGAGGGAGGGGATAGAGAGAGGGGGATAGAGAGTGAAGGAAGAAACACGTCAGGGTTACAGAATATTGCGGGGGTGGAAAAAGAATGACCATTCACAGCACCTATTCCGTTTCTTTACCCCAGGATGACTTTTTCTTTCTCCTCTAGTCCTAGAACGACCCCGACAAAATGGCGGGCTTGCCAGTGGCGTGGCGGTGTAGAACATTATGCGGATAGAGTTGTTTGTTCACGCCATCCGCAGGGCTGATAAGACACGCAGGCAGACTAAGTATACCTAAAAACTCCGTTTCCCAGGACTCCTCTCCTTGAAGAAGTCAATTCTGTCTGATTCATTTCCCTGCCTTCGCCCCATGAATTTACCTTAACTGTCCGCCGGGCCCCAGTCAGATCAATAGTAAGAGGATTGTGTGTTCTGACTCAATGGATAACTAAGTAGATTCTCTGTTTGGATTCCACCACCCTCTGTTTCTCCCCTGGCCTCCTGGTTCAGGACAGAGCACATTGAGACGGAGCAAAAGAGGGAGTCGTTCATCTCCCATGGAATGAGGGGAGAAGCCCCATTCGTCTCTTTGCTGTGCAAGGCAAAGGGAGCTTAGCTATGAGAAGCCACCTTCCAACGTGTTATTGTAACATGCATTTGTTAATGAGGTATAAATGTGAATTACTAGCATGACTATATTTGCCATTGGTTGTTTTAGATGTATCATGCTAACGCTAACGTGTACTGCTACGTTGTGTCACTCACTTTCTGTAGAGATATTGCTTAACCTATAGAAGCCCCCCCCCCCCACACACACACACACACACACACACACAGTGTGGTCCAGGACCTGATTGCACAGAGAGCAGCCTAGTGTCCAGACCAAATGAGTCCTGCACACTTCACTGGCTCCGCTCTAGCGTTGAAGCACCACCGCGAGTCTCATCTGTGGATTCCATTGCCCGGCCCAATCACAGAGTTTCTCTTCCATTCCGGACTATTCCATACTATTCCAGGCCATTATTAACAGATCCAATTAAAAGACGCTAGCCCCCCCCCCCCGTCCCCCAATCTAATCCATTAAAGTGCTCCCATGGGGAGTTGGAACAGGGAAATAAATAACCCCTTCCTCCTCCTCCTCCTCCTCCTCCTCCTCCTCCTCCTTGTAGATTGCTGTTGTGCTGAGCAATGGCACGGGCATGGCTGTCCCAGCGTGTAGCGGCGGAACATTCCGGCCGACGTGAAATCCCATAAGCCGGCCCGTTGACAGTGATTCATGTCACCTCCACACGCTCTTCACAGACTCCTAAAACTTGTTTACAGAGCTACCGACGTTTTCTGAGTGTGTGTGTGCGTGCGCGCGCGCGCGCGTGTGTGTGTGTGTGTGTGTGTGTGCGCGTGCGTGCGTGCGCTGCTAGCAAACGTGACTTTATGTGAAGCAGACTGGGTCAGCTTGGATGTGTGTTAGATATATGGCTTTGCTTGGGATCGGCAGGCCGGTGGGACCTCAGCCATGCGTTGCAGCCCCAGCCAGAAGGCCGATACAACCTCCATTTTACGGCTTCATCTAAAATGGGGGCGTCTGTCGTAAACACAACATGACCGTTATTGATGGAAGTTTTTATTGACTCAGGGGGGCTCCATAAACTGTGTCCTTGTCCAGCCAGGAATGGGGCTTATATATGTGCTGTGCATATGTGTGTGTCTGTGTGTGTGTGTGTGTGTGTGTGTGTGTGTGTGTGTGTGTGTGTGTGTGAGAAAGTTGTTCTAAGTTGATCTAAGTTGTTTGTGTGAGTCTGTGAGTGGGAGTGTTTGTGGTTGTGAGTTTGCGTGTGTGCGTATCTACGTATGTTAGTGTGGTTGGTGTGCGTACCTATGTGTGTGTGTGTGTGTGTGTGTGTGTGCGCGTCTGTGAGAGTATGTTTGAGTGTGTGTGTGTGTATGTGTGTGTGTGTGTGTGTGTGTCTCACCAGAGGCGATCCTGTTGTCGTGGGCTGCGGGCCCGTCCGGCAGCACGTTCTTCACCTGTAGGAACTCGTCGGGCCGGTCGCCTCCGATGATGGTGAAGCCAAACCCCTGGGGACTCTTCCTCAGCGCCGTGCCCAGGATGGTGCCCTGCAGCTGGGCCGGGTCCCGCGTAAAGGCCCCCCGGACCCCTGGATCTTCTGTCGGAGGGAGGCAGGAGAGGCGGGAGGAACGTTGGGACAGTGGAAACAAGGGATTACGAGAAAGAGGAGGACGAACGAGAGAAAGGGGGAAGAAAGTGAACGTGAAAAAAAAAAGAAAAAAAAATAGATCAGTAACGGCCTTATCACAGTGGTCTGTGTTTAGCAAGTCACTCGACCTAACCTTGCAGCTGCCTTCCAAGCTTCACACAGCCACAATGAAAGGGAATACGAGAAACAGAAACCTTTCTGATAGAGCCTTCAGTGACTGTGTGGATGTGGAGAGGGAGAGTCTAATGGCGGTGCTGTTGCAGCTTAGAGAAACAGCCACGACAGGGAGACGACAGGCCAATATGGCTCCACGGCCATCCTCGCAGAGAGACTTCAAAGGACATTGTGTGTGGTGTGTGTGAGTGTGTGTGTGTGTGTGTGTGTGTGTGTGTGTGTGTGTGTGGTGTGTGTGAGTGTGTGTGTGTGTGTGAGTGTGTGTGTGTGAGTGTGTGTGTGTGTGTGAGTGTGTGGTGTGTGTGTGTGTGTGTGTGTGTGTGTGTGTGTGTGTGTGTGTGTGTGTGTGTGGTGTGTGTGAGTGTGTGTGTGTGTGTGTGTGAGAGAGAGACATCCTCCGTGTGTGTATGTGTGCTGAGACAGATCTAATAACAATATGTGCCCATACTGTATATACTCTAGCCTCAGACACTCACACACATACACACACAATATACACACTCACACTATCAAAGGGGCATGATATAACTATGTGTACATATAAATAAATAAATACACACACACACACACACACACACACACACACACACACACGAGTCAACGCGAGCGCTCATGCAGGAAAGCACTGACAAATACAATGT
>CM030174.1:5292226-5314726 GCA_017639675.1 Aplochiton taeniatus | reverse complement strand
GCCCCCACCACAGCGCCGGCTCCCACGTTCTCCGTCAGCCTATTATCATCACACCGTCTACCTCTGTGTGTGTATGGAGGTGGGGGGGGGGGGGGCTGACTGGCTTTATTTGTTTTGTGTTTCTCTGCATCTATGTGTGTGTGTGTTTGTTGTCTGCGCCTGTGTGTGTGTGTGTGTGTCTGTCTGTTCATGTGACGGTGTGTTTGTTTATGTGACGGTGTGTGTGTGTGTGTGTTTTCTTATCTGTAGATTCTCCTTTGGCCTGTCGGCCAGGCGATGGCGTGCTGTGGAGGGGCAGGGGAGAGGGAAGTGTCGTGGTCCACAAAGAGCTCCTTTAGACAGGAGCGTGTCCACTGGAGCCATCGGAGCAAAGCGCGGCACAGTGAAGGCCTCTCTGGGAATGAGGACATTCAAAAGCAACAGGAATCTTTGATTTGTGCCGGTGTGTGTGTGTGTGTGTCGCCACGTGTGTCTTATGCACTTTATATATAAAGAAATGACACCCTCAGAATGGCTTGTTCGATCTGGTCTTTGAAGCCCAGAAAGGCCCCCTGCTTGCTGGCTTGTGGGTAATCCCTGTTCCACTTTGACCGGTGGTCTCGTCCATGGACAGACATGCTAGAGAACTGTGTCAATGGAAGGTTTTAGAGAGAGAGAGAGTCCTTGAGAGCCGTTTACAGAGCTGAAGTGAAGGGCTGTGTCGATCTGCCTTGCGTGTTTAAGCAGCTGGAAGTTCTGAACACTCATTTTAATCTAAAATGGCGAAGCGCTGGAAAGAATGAGCCCTCTGACCTATGGTTTCATTATGGCCCTCTTAGGCCCTTGGACCACACACACACACACACACACACACACACACACACACACACACACACACACACACACACACACACACACACACACACACACACATGCCTGGGAAAAGCTCCACAGGCACATATTTTTGAAACCCCCTTGGAACAGCCCTCTGGCCCTGTTACTACTGCGAAGCCAGGGTCCGGGGGGGGGGGGGGGGGGGGGGGGGGGGGTCAGGGGGCGGAGGGACATTGCAGCTGGGGGGCTTACAGCCAGAAGGTCCTGCAGGGTCCAGACTAAGCGGGCCAAGCAAAGAAATAGAAAGAAGTAGAAAGGACACCAGGGACTATTTAAGCCAATTACACAGGAACGGTCTGTGTGTGTGTGTGTGTGGGGGGGGGGGGGGGGAGATTGGCCGTGACAAAGTGGTTTAAGTACGCGTCTCCTGTGGGTTCTGATTGTTCTGCATCTATAGTCAGAGGCCGGGCCCGGGACAGAGGACAGCCGAGGGCGAGCCAGGTCCAGCTGGAGGGGACAGAGCCGGGGCAACAGAGGACAAAATGAGACGGAGCCAAGTGCCGCTACGCAACCGGAGAGGAAGAGTTGGAACGTGTCCCGTCCTTCTCACTCTCTCTCTCTCTCTCTCTTTCTCTCACTCCCTTTCTCCCCCCCTCTCTTTCGCTCCCTCGTCCCCCTCTTTCTCTCTCTCTCTCTCTCTCTCTCTCTCTCTCTCTCTCTCTATCTCGCTCTCCCTCCGCCCCCCCTCTTTCTCCCTCCCCCTCCCCTCCTCCCCCCTCTACCTCGCTCTCTCTTTCTCTCCCCCCTCTCTCTCTCCACGGTAGGTCATGTCTGGCACTTTCCCTCTGGGGAAATCTTACAAGGACACGACCGTCTCACTCCTACTGGCATTCAGGGTTTTCTATTGTCATTGATCCCAGGACTCCTCGACTTCCCCACTCCTCTGAGTCGCTGCTGACCTTGCAGGCCTAAACCTTAATCCTTGGGAGGATTATCATGGAGTGATGAAGAGAGAGAGAGAGAGAGAGAGAGAGAGAGAGAGAGAGAGAGAGAGAGAGAGAGAGAGAGAGAGAGAGAGAGAGAGAGAGAGAGGCAGAGAAAGAGAGAGCAGGATAGAGAGATAGAGAGAGAGGGGAGAGGGGGGTGTTTCTCATTTTTGTAGAGACTGGCGGAAAACCAGCAGACAGTTCAACAAAGCAGGGGATGAAAACAAAAGAGTGGCCTTGACACAGCCAGCTAAGAAGGAGGAGGAAGTAACCCTTCCCAGATAATTGACAGATCTTTTTCACCTAGGGACTGACAGCACAGAAAAAAACCTGCTCAAGCTTCTGTCGAGGCATTCCTACGATTGCATAATGTTCCTGTTGTTTTGGAGGGAAAAAAGAAACAGTCAAATAAAAATAGAAAAATAAACGGAACCAGAGCGTTGATAGTCCCTTCAACAAAGCACAGCACGTCTTTCAGAAGCAACCACCAAAAACAAAAGGAGGGATGAGCTTATCAAGCAGGAAACACGGTGGAAAGTCTGGAACCTTCCCCCTCCCCCTTCACTCTCTGCACTTGCATTCAGGATGTTTAGAAGGAGGTCTCCATCTTACCAGCAAGGCCATTGACCACGGCGGGGGGTCTCTCCTCCTCCTCCTCCTCCTCGGGGGCGGCGCTGTCCGTGCGCTCCATCTTGCTGACGGAGGTGGTGCGCTTCCTCTGGACCTCCGTGTCGAACTCCTCGTCGAACAGGACCTGGTCCACCAGGTCGGGCTGCACCGGGCTGGGCTCGGCGGGGGGCTTGGGGGTCCCGTAGTAGTTACCTGGGTGGAGGGAGGGTCCGTGGAAATATGTTTAGAGAAGCAAGCAGACACCCATGCACAATGGCTGGGGGAAGTACAGCCACAAACAGCCACACATGTACAGTGTACACACACGCACACACACACAAACACATACACACAGGCACAGAAACACACACACACACACACGCACACACACGCGCACACACACACGCAAATAAGATGTCTGCTAAACATTACCCAGCAGTATGTAGTCCAACAGTAGTCCTGCATGAGACAGAGAGCTCACTAAGACCCTCCTTAACAGAGAGCACAACCCCACTCGGGGTCATATTTGGAGTGTTGCCATTCTCGCGGCCAAGACACGGCAAGAAATGATTGCATCATCTGACATAGCGACCATGGTGAAAGACAAGAAAATTGTGTCGCCTGATCCCTGGCATAAGACCCAGTCTGACTGAACCCAAACCCTGCTGTCATACTGAACCCCCCACCCTTTCTCCATCCACCACCCCGCCACCCACCCCCCCACCCCCGCCCCTGCCCCTGCCTCTGACCCTCTTCCACAGACAGGCCGCTCCAGTTTCAAGAACGGTAGCTGCTCCTCATCCTCGTCCCGCGCTGTCCTGTCCCACTTTGTCTGGGCCCAAGGGCTACAGAAACACACACACACACACACACACACACACACACACACACACACACACACACACACACACACACACACAGACACACACACACACACACACACACACCCCTGGTCCATAGTGAACATCAAACCTATTCCCCCATCTCTGGGAGAAGACGAGCTGACCCACTTAGTGTTTGCCCTCTCCTCCTTTTCTTTTCAGGAAAGGCAGAATAACACGAGAGAGAGAGAGAGAGAGAGAGAAAGAGAGAGAGAGAGAGAGAGATATGTGTTCAGGGCTTGTTATGATGTTATTTAAAGTCAGTTATATACTATATGCCCTAGTATGCGGGGTCTATAGAAAACGGAGAGAACATTGAGAGAGAAAGAGAGAGAGAGAAGGGTAGAGAAAGAGAGGGGGAGGGAAAGACGACAAAAGAATGAGTGAGAAACAGAAAGAAAGAACAGAAAGACTTCCCCTCTCCTTCTCTCCCTTTTGTACTCATGCAAACAGCTTTGTCTACTTCTGCTGAGGCCACAGCTACCAGGAGAAAACCAAGGAGACTCTGCCTTAACACGGCCATTTTGTTTTCATGTGCTGGGATTGGTCTGGTTAAATGACTGGGTGAACCAAGGAAATGAGAGCGATGGCTTCGTTGAAAACCAGACTCTCTCCTTAACACCCGACAGCCAAGCTACAACAAAATCCATATATTTCTAATTACACTCGGCAAATGAATTGCAATCCCTTTGCTGGCTGTTCCGTCCAACGCCCCCCCCCGCCCCCGCCCCCGCCCCCAGTCATACAGCAGCCTGGAGCGTGCACGTAGCCCGCCTCCACTCCCGATCCAACAGCCCATCCATACTGACCATAGCTTGCTCCCACTCCCTCTCTCTCAGTCAAGCAAACAAATACACACAGAGAGACACACACACGCACACACACACACACACACACACACGCACACACGCACACACACAGTGCCCTGTCTGCTGGATTAGCATTTGTCCAAAGCCAGGTAACTCATCTGGCCCCAGGGAGAGCGCGGTGACGGAGATGAAGGACAGAAGCCGCTCTCCTTTATTCCTCACCTGTCACCTGACATGCCCACTCATCTCGTCTGCCACTTTTTCCTCGATTCATTTCTCTCTCCCTCCGTCCCTTTTTCCGGATTCACATCTCTCTTCTTTTCTTTCTCCTCCCGTCTCTGACGCTATAAAGTCTGGCTGCCTCGACGTCCCCACTCTCTCTCTCCCTCTCTCCTTATGATCATATCTCTTAAGAAACTTCTTCTCTCATTTTACCACACATCTTTCATGCCCCAGTGCTCCTGTACTACTCCGCCCGCCCTCCCTCCCTCCCTCCCTCCCTCCCTCCCTCCCTCTCTCTCTCTCTCGCTCTCTCTCTCTGTGATTAATAGCTCGTAGACATTGCTTTACCTTGCCTGATAAATGACCACCGGACTTTACAGCGAGAGGAAGAAGAGAAGAAGAGAGACGACGCCGGGGGAGATTTGTAAAGGTGTTTGTCACCGCTAATCCGACAGTCTGTGGGAACTGTCAGGGAGGACGGGCAGGGAGTGAGGGATGCGTCCGGACGAGTCCTACCGCAACCACGGCCTCGCCAGACGGAAGACGGGCATACTGAGCGACAGAAAGGTGTGTGTGTGTGTGTGTGTGTGTGTGTGTGTGTGTGAGAGAGAGAGAGAGAGTGAGGTCATGCCATCTGGAGAAGGCAGCAGCAGCAGCTGGCAGTGGGCATTGCAGCCCCAGCATGGCTGGCTGGCTGGGGGCAGGAGGGCAGCAGCAGCAGCCAAACAGTAAGTGAACCACGGGAGGGAGACCCTCCATTCACTTCCACTGCCAGCCTCCCTCTCCTCCTGCGGTATCTCTGGGTCCTTCTCCCTCTGTCTCTTCTCTCCCTCCCTCTCCTCCTGCGGTATCTCTGGGTCCTTCTCCCTCTGTCTCTTCTCTCCCTCCCTCTCCTCCTGCGGTATCTCTGGGTCCTTCTCCCTCTGTCTCTTCTCTCCCTCCCTCTCCTCCTGCGGTATCTCTGGGTCCTTCTCCCTCTGTCTCTTCTCTCCCTCCCTCTCCTCCTGCGGTATCTCTGGGTCCTTCTCCCTCTGTCTCTTCTCTCCCTCCCTCTTTAGTTCTCCATCCTCTATCTCCCTGCCCCGCTGGACCTGTGTGGTGATGAGGCGGTGTTTTGGGTCTGTGTTGGGTCTCTGTTGGGCCTGTGTTGGGTCTCTGTTGGGTCTCTGTTGGGCCTGTGTTGGGTCTCTGTTGGGTCTCTGTTGGGCCTGTGTTGGGTCTCTGTTGGGTCTCTGTTGGGTCTCTGTTGGGCCAGTGTTGGGTCTCTGTTGGGCCTGTGTTGGGTCTCTGTTGGGTTCTGTGTTGGGTCTCTGCTGGTTCTGTGTTGGGTCTCTTTTGGCTCTCTGCTGGTTCTGTGTTGGGTCTCTGCTGGGTCTATGCTGGTTCTGTGTTGGGTCTCTGCTGGGTCTCTGCTGGTTCTGTGTTGGGTCTCTGCTGGTTCTGTGTTGGGTCTCTGCTGGTTCTGTGTTGGGTCTCTGCTGGTTCTGTGTTCTGGGTCTCAGGAGGGGAAGAGTGTGAGCGTTCTGCAGGCTGGTCTTACAGCAGCAGGCTGGCTGAGGGGGGAGTCCTTTGAGAAAGGCTTTGTTAGTCAGGACGCTTTCTCAGCATCTTTCCCTCTTTCTTCCCTTCCTTCTCTCCTCTGCTCACACCTTTGATACTCCCTCCATCTCTCTCTCTCTCGCTCTATATCGCTCTCATATTTGTTCTCCCTGCCTCCCTCCCTCCCTCCCTTTCTTCCTCTATTATTCTCTCGTGTCCTGCCCTGTAAGACGCGCTTTGCAGTTAATATCTCCTCTTTTCTCTTTTCTCTTTTCTCCATCCATCCTTGTCCGTCTTCCATCCTCCCTCTCTCCCTGTGAGTGAACTGGCCAGCTCCACCCTCGCTCGTTAGCGATTGGCGCCGCGTCTGCTGCTCCAGCCTCGCACGCTGGCAGCGCCCCCCCCCTCCCCCCCCCCCCCCCCCCCCTCCCTCCCTCCAGAGCCCCGTCTTCAGCCTCTCCAAATTAGACCCGGGCCTCCTCGCAGCCCCGCGGCTCCAGAGAGCGGTCTGCTTGGCATGGACGCCCGCGTCCGGTCCAAATGCCCCGCCGGAGGAATGTGGAAGGCGGTGTGAGCCTGCGGGCGTGCGTGTGTGTGTGTGTGTGTGTGTGTGTGTGTGTGTGTGTGTGTGTGTATGAAGGGAGGTTCCCAGTGGCCCAACATTGCCGGAGGAGCCAGGCTAGGGGCTAACAACCGTTGACAACAAGGCCATCACTGAAGCTATTAGTGCACCACTGTCCATACACACAGCCCATCATAGACACTATTAGTGCACCACTGTCCATACACACGGCCCCTCATAGACACTATTAGTGCACCCCTGTCCATACACACGGCCCCTCATAGACACTATTAGTGCACCCCTGTCCATACACACGGCCCCTCATAGACACTATTAGTGCACCCCGTCCATACACACGGCCCCTCATAGACACTATTAGTGCACCCCTCTCCATACACACAGCCCCTCATAGATACTATTAGTGCACCCCTGTCCATACACACAGCCCCTCATAGATACTATTAGTGCACCCCTGTCCATACACACGGCCCCTCATAGACATTATTAGTGCACTACTGTCCATACACACGGCCCCTCATAGACACTATTAGTGCACCCGTCCATACACATGGCCCCTCATAGACACTATTAGTGCACCCCTGTCCATGCACACGGCCCCTCATAGCCACTATTAGTGCACCACTGCCTATACACATAGCCCCTCATAGACACTATTAGTGCACCACTGTCTATACACACAGCCCCTCATAGACACTATTAGTGCACCACTGTCTATACACACGGCCCCTCATAGACACTATTAGTGCACCACTGTCCATGCACATGGCCCTTCACTACTGATCCCTGGCCCACCATAACGGAGGCTAAAACCACGGCAGTTATCCTGTCATCCATTATCCACAAGGAATGTCAAACAAAATGAAGAAGCGTATCCAACTGCCAGACAAACAGACCAAAATAAACAGCTATTAACTAACGACTGCTAAAAAACGCTGAGGGTTTTCGGCAAACTAAACTTGGCTTAGTCTACAGCAGACACGAAAAGACGCTCCACCGTCGGAGGTCTCCATCGTTCTCTGGGGTGTCCAGGGCTGGCTCCCTCAACCCTATGTCAGCAGGGAGCGGACCGCAGAGTCTTCTTCTGTCTCTACCTCGCTGGCCTGTTTCTCCGGTCTCCTCTCTGGGTCTCCTGCGGCGGGCGTCTCGGGCCCTGGTGAATTATTCATGAGGCTGACCTACGGATCACGACCACCAGCAGAGGGGCACCACAGTGGGGAAGGCTGTGAAGGAGCCGCGTCCTTGTGCGCGAGCACACACACACACACACACACACACACACACACACACACACACACACTCGCACGCACGCACGCACACGTTGTGGACACAAGGCCAGCACCCTCACAAGAACAAACACATATGCACAGAAATACAAGCGATCAAGCATAGACACACAGCAATGCATGTACACAGAGCAACACACACAAGCAAGCAAGAGAATATGACAGCACACACACACACACACACACACACACACACACACACACACACACACACAAACACACACACACACACACACACACACACACACACACACACACACACACACACACACACACACACACACACACACACACACACT
Organism: Aplochiton taeniatus; assembly: GCA_017639675.1. Classification (NCBI taxonomy): domain Eukaryota; kingdom Metazoa; phylum Chordata; class Actinopteri; order Galaxiiformes; family Galaxiidae; genus Aplochiton; species Aplochiton taeniatus. The sequence goes on along the minus strand of CM030174.1, from coordinate 5,306,702 downwards.
CCCTGCACTGGAGTTCAAACAAAAATCCTGGAGACAGCAGCTATTAGTCATAGCCTAACACCAAAGGCTCAACTTTTGTAAAAACAAACTTTTGTCCCGCACTTCTTCCATCTAACACTTCATTTCCCCCGAGAGATGAAAACTGTGCACTCATAAATCATATCGTCAACACACACAAAATGGCTCAACAAAGTGCCTTAACGTCGTTTATTGACAATCAAAGACTCCACTGAGCTGCGTTTCAGTTCTGGGGTCAGTGTGTGTGTGTGCTATGAGTGACTAATCTCTCTGAGTGTGTGTCTACATATGCGCAAGTGTCCATGCATTTGAGACTAAAAGTACACTATGACTGAACATTACATACCGACTATGGTGTGTGTGTGTGTGTGTGTGTGTGTGTGTGTGTGTGTGTGTGTGTGCTTGTGTGTGAACGAGTGGGACTCATGCTGGCCAGAGGCCTGCAGGGATAATCAGAGTGGACTAGGCCAGGCCAGGACCGGACCGGACCGGACCGGACCGGGCCAGACCAGGCCAGACCAGGCCAGACCAGACCAGACCAGGCCAGACCAGACCAGGGCTCCAGAGCAAAATAAGCATGCGGGAAGAAGGGGGTTGGGGGCTGAACTCAGAGCCACTGATTAACAGAGTGGGAGATCATTCACTAAATGGTGCATTCCCACACTCAATGATTTTAAGTGTGTTTGTGAAGGGCATCCCGTGTGTGTGTGTGTGTGTGTGTGTGTGTGTGTGTGAAAATGGCACACTGTTTTGTGAGTGTGTTTGTGTGTATTTTGGGGTTAATGTGTCTGAGGACAGAGAGAGTTGGGTTGGGGCTGTCAGCCTTGGGGCTGTCAGACGTGTTGACATTAGCTGATGACATTGACGAGGGTGACAGCCCAGCACACCAAAACAAACATGGCAGGAGGTAGTCGGGGGCGGGGGTGGGTTTGTGTTGTGATGGCTCCCACCCACTACCTACCCTGGGATTAGCCCACTGTCATTCAACACTGCCCCCCCCCCCCACACACACACACACTCTCTCTCATTGTTGGTACCGCTCTCCAGTGCCTGCCATTGATCTTTCAGTAAACTTTTTACTCATTCATCCCCTCTCTCTCTCTCTCCATCCCCCCCCCCCCTCTCCCTCTCTCTCTCTCTCCCTCCCTCTCTCCCTCTCCCCCCCCCCCCCCCCCCCACGTACCGTCGTAGGTGCCGCTCTCCAGCAGCTGGCTGCTCTCCTCCAGGACGCGGAACTCCTCCACGCTGATGAAGTTGTAGTCCACGCCGGGCACCTCCCCCTCCCTGGGCTGCCGAGTGGTACCTGCCGGTGACACAGCGATAAAAGAGGACACAGTAAACAACGGCGCCTAACGCTGGGGGAAACCAACCGAGGAGGAGAAGGGGGGCGCCCGCGTGAATTCTGACCTCCCCCCTCTCTCGGCTTCCCAGTGGTGCATTCGAACCAACACTGGGAGAGTGGAAACACAGGACGGAATAAACCACTGAGAAGGAGTAGGGGTGGCGGGTTGAAAGTAGAAGGTAAGAAAATGATTCCGCCTTCTACTCTTTTATACAACGGAAAGTGCTCTTTGTCTATGAGTGATGTGGCGTCATGGTCCACTAGCGGTTTTGAGTGGACTCTCTCTAAAGCCTGGCCACAGACACGGCCAGACCATTCTCCATCTCCTAAGGCAGGAGCGAGGTGGAACACGGGCTGCCCTTTCGTGTTAGCGTCGTGTGTGTGTGTGTGTGTGTGTGTGTACAGTGCACTGCCGTTTTCCAGTTCAAACCGGTGCTCCCTGAGCTCCACCACCACCTCTTCTCTCCTGCTCTGAGTGAAGGGAATCAATGATGAACTGGAGAGATGAGGCGGCCGTGAAGTGGGGCCTCTGCGGCCACAGCGGCGTAGAAAAAAAACGAAATTGGAGGGTTTGCTGCACACGAAGGTCAACCGGCTCCTTCCTTGTTTCCGTAGAAACAATTCGACAGCATACCAAACATCCAGGAGTTCCATTCCCCTACTTCCTGCCCCCACCCCTGTTTACCCCCCCCCCCCCCCCCCCCCCCCACCACCACCCACGTCCCCGTCCCCCCCCACACCCCTCCATTCTTGGACTAAAAATAGCTCCCTGCTCTACTTTGTCTTGATGTCAAAGCCAAACCTGAGCGCTATGCACAAAATCTGCGTCATATGTCCCACCCAAATTGTTTTTTAGAACATTGTCTTCATTTTTTTTTTTGGACCATTGCTTGTCCATTTTGGAATGTTGCTTCTCTCATCTGTGTGAGACACGGAGACATGGTCAGGCTCCATTTTTGGGGGGTTAAGATTGCTGTGTTTTATCCGTGGGATGTCTTATCAGTTAAGATTATGATCACACGTAATGCGGTGTGTGTGTGTGTGTGTGTGTGTGTGTGGGGGGGGGGGGGTTACCTCAAATGAACTCCCCCACCTGGAACCAGAAGCCCTTCATGCCGTTTGATCCTGCCCCCAGTGTTAAAGCCTGTTCCTTACCACTGGGGCGTTCCTCCACGTAGGAGAAACAGCTCAAAGAAGATTCAGGATTTATTTCTGCGGACTTCGGAACCCCAGGAGCCCTAGGCTAGAAAATCCAGCTTTCTCCCGTCTGCTCAGCAAGTCTAATAATAGCAGAACAGGATTAGGAACTATGATGAGATACATTAGCTTTTTTCCCCTGTTAGTATGCAGGGAATCAAAATGGTAGGATTGTGACTCAAGGGTTTACTGGTGAGAATGGCCTCTCACATACATAGCCAGCCAGCCCCCCCCCCCCCCCAACAATGAAATGAGGTTCATTACAATCTCAAGGCAAATTTTTTAAAGAAAGACCCAAAATGGCCGTTTAAAAAAAAAAAATGACGTGGGTAATCTCGTGGGTAAGGCTCTGGGGAGCTTAGGCAGAGCTTAGTGACCTATGGCAGAGCTGAGATCAGTTCCTCGTCCTCCAGTAGCTAGCTACTCTGTCTACCACACCGCCATTGAGAGGGTGGACTCAGTCTAAATGTCAAGCAAAAGTCAGGGCAGAAAGAGGGACTCGGGAGGGGAAACGTGGGCGGTTGCCAATTCCCTCTTCTCCCAGACGAACTGGAAAGATAACGTTGACCGCTTTCCAACGTTTCTTTCTCAAAAAGGTCTCGTTTAAAGTTCAAAAAAGAGGCAACACTATCAAAATAAAAACAATATGGAGCACCAGCACGCCCCCCAAAAATGGTAAATGCAATATGAAAAAAAAAAAAATATTAAGAAAGGAAAACGCACATTGTGCTTGGTGAAGGCGCTGGTAAACACAACCGATCTGAGCCCTTCTGTGCTTCAGGAACTCCATCTTTGTGTGATTTCCCTTCGGCAGGTGGGACGCCCACTCGTTGGAACAGCCAGGCGCCTAGCGACACTCGTGGCGGCACACGCTCCCTCAAAACCCGCTCCCCGGCGCAGAGCGCAGCGGGCCAACGGAAACAATGGCCAGAGTTGTTTGCTGAAGAGCCCTTGACAGAGCAGCCACGAGACGCGCTGCTGCCAGCTGCTACAGCTTCAGCTCACGACGGCGCAACGCTTAGGGGAAAAGTCGTGAAGTCAAAACGGCCAGGACATACTGCTTCTAAACAGAGAGGAATAGTGTATGACAACTGAGAAAGGCACGGGCCACAAAGAGTTCTGAATCAAGAATACAAAGGCTTATTGTGGCATTTAAAATGTCAATATTACGTGGCATTTTGCGGGGCGGAGGAGGCAGAGGTTAACGTTGTGGTGTTGAGGATCCCATTGTTATGGTAAAGATAAGCCGCCTTTCTTTAACAGGAATTGCAGTCAACAGCATCCGGACTGTGAGCCTCTCCTTTGTCTCACGGCCTTTAAAAGAACAGTTTAAACAAACCTCTCTTTCTCTAATCTTCTCAGGGTATAAAATAGAAGCCATTTTGAAAAAAAATATTTCATATACCAGACTTCTTGTTTTTGTTTTTTTACTGCTGCCATCCTTTCTTTTTGATTTCACACTGAGCTGTTTAGTGCGGCTTGCTTGCCACAGCGGATATTAATGGTTCCCTCCCAAAGGAAGGAGTCTGAGGACCTCAGTCTAGCTGTGTGTGTGTGTGTGTGTGTGTGAGAGAGAGAAAGAGTGATTTATTTGTTTGTGTGGTTCCATGCATGCATGTGTGTGTGTGTGTGTGTGTGTGTGTGTGTGTGAGTGTCTGTGGTTAAGAGTCCATGGAGGATGAGGAGGGTGAGCCTCTCTGCCACACCCTTCTCCCCGGGGGTACCACCAGGGTTGCTAGGGTGATCGGCTTTGGTTGGGAGGGGGTCAAGTCCAGCCTGGCTATGTACCGGGCCCGTCTCATAGAACTGACGTGTTACCATGTGCTAGCGGCTAGCTGTAGAACGTAGAACCTATGGATGGGTTGTAGCCTCAAAGCTAACCTGTGCGGATAGGAAACGACATGGAGTTTTTGGGCCGGGTTTCTATGTGATTGGTGCGGTTTATTTTATTACTCTAACGAGCTGAATTGGCTCTATTGCACCTCCAGGGCTCAAACTAATTTGTCTCCATAAAACTTTTACGACAGCTCATCGACATTAGCCATAAATCCACTGATGTTTCTGAATAGGCTCCGTAATTTACATTAAATACACAGGGCATATTAACATCATTGGTCCCTTAAAAAGGATTGATATAGAACCGCCCCCACCCCCCCCACCCCCCTCAAGCAAATCCCATTTATCCATGCATATTACGTTTCCAAATGAGGAATTACACATTACAGAGAAACAAAAAGAAATCGTCTCATCATAACCACGCCAGCGAGGAGAAACTTTCTAAATGCAAATGAACACTGCAACTCACGGCAATTACAAATGGCTGATATTAATGAACCACCAGCGCAATGAGGAGTAACTGCCATCTAGCCGTTTAGTGCAGCCTCATGGAGTCCTGCCCTCTGCCTCTCCACTGGTAGGCCCGCTGACCCCACAGTGTTCATGGGGGGTCCACTGGGGGAGTTCAGGAATACCTTCCTCCCGCCGTGCTGACGAGCTCCATCCAGGGTGACACCAAGATCTAAGACTGGGCTTACAGAGAGCGACGGAGGGAGAGGGAGAGACAGAGACAGAGAGAGAGAGAGAGAGAGAGAGATGGTGGAGCGAGAGAGAGAGAGAGAGAGAGAGACCGAGAGAGAGAGAGAGAGAGACAGAGACAGAGAGCGAGAGAGAGAGAGAGAGAGAGAGGGTGGAGCGAGAGCGAGAGAGAGAGAGAGAGAGAGAGAGAGACCGAGAGAGAGAGAGAGAGAGAGAGAGAGAGAGAGAGAGAGAGAGACAGAGACAGAGAGAGAGAGCGGGGTGATAACGAGTCCACCAAACGAGCTCCTTTGCAGCGTTTTCCGACGGTCGTTGGAGAGGGAGAGGGAAGGAGAGTTGGCAGCCCTCCTACGCACCTTGCAAGTGGACATTAGGAGACGTGTCGAGGAAGTAGGAATAAATGAAACCTAATTGGACGCATATTAGCAGCCAAGACTTTGAACTTCAGGAGGCATCATATGTTTTCTGAAATACAAACTATCTTTTCTTAATCCTCTCCTAAAGTGTTAGGAGGTCTTTCCAGTTCTTAGAAAATGGCCTTGCTGATGGATCTCTGAATGAAGACACTAAGCGTGCCGTTTTATTCGCCCAGGGTTGGCGATGACACCAGCGTACACAAGGCCGACGGAGAGGAAGGGAGGGATGGAGAGAGGGAAGACAGAACAGAAACAGAGAACAGAAGGAGAGGAGTGGATTGATATTCGGGGGCAGAGGAAGACGGAGATGGAGCAGAGGGGAGACAGAGAGAAGCCGGAGATGGGAGGAAGAGAGAAGGAGGGATGGATGTGTGAGACAGGGGGAAGAGAGAAGGAGGGATGGATGTGTGAGAGAAAGCAGTAAACAGGAAATGACAGCCCGGTTAACGCAGCCGGAACGGGACGGGCAGTCACAACATTGGCAAGTGTGTGTGTGTGTGTGTGTGTGTGTGTGTGTGTGTGTGTGCGTGTGTGTGTGTGTGCGTGCGTGCATGTGTGCGGGCTGACTCACAGGGAATAGTGCGCAGGTACAGGTTGTCGCGGATCACCTGCTGCAGCTTGTGGTCCAGGGAGCCCTTCTGAAACTGGAGGCTGAGGTAGTGTCGCAGGTCTGTGTTCAGCACTTTACCTGTGAGGAGGAGGAGGAGGAGGAGAAAGAGGAGGAAAAACAGCAACACACAATCAGTACGTGCAGTTCATGTGGTGACACACTTTGACATGCTAGCATCATTTGGCATGGCTTCATCCCAAACCAAACAATTCAACACCTACAGTATATATCCACCGTGAGAAAATGGAGGACGACTCCCTCGCATAGAACCACCGCCTGAAGGCAGGTGGACAGCAAGCAGAAGAAAGGAGATGAGCGGAGAGGGAGGAGAAAAGACCAGACCCCCATCTGGGGTCAGCCAGACTCCAAACGCCCCCACGGGACACAGCCCCCCCCCCCCCCCCCCCCCCAAATACCCCCTCCACCTTGGACCAGTGAGAAAACATGTCCGCCCGGTCAGTAACGCCCTCGGTCCACCGCCTATAACCGACGACCCTTCTACAACCTCGTCCCGGTTATCTGAAAACACACCGGGGGGGACCAGGCGTCCGAATCAACAGCGCCCTTCCACGACCTCGTCCCGGTTATCTGAAAACACACCGGGGGGGACCAGGCGTCCGAATCAACAGCGCCCTTCCACAACCTCATCCCGGTTAGCTGAAAACACACCGGGGGGGACCAGGCGTCCGAATCAACAGCGCCCTTCCACAACCTCATCCCGGTTATCTGAAAACACACCGGGGGGGACCAGGCGTCCGAATCAACAGCGCCCTTCCACAACCTCATCCCCACCATCTGAAAACACACAGGGGGGGGACTAGGTGTCCTAGGCTACCGTGGAAGAGGGCAGGTGACAGGGCTCGCTTCAAAGCGGACCAGGTGGGCGCTGGGCGGGGGAACAGCCCGTTGTCATGGACTCATATGGAGCTGTCATACGAGGACAGAACACAGTGAAACGCTCATTGGCCGACTCGGGGCATGGAGATAGAGACGGGGCTCTCCCCCTCTCTCTCTCTGTCTGTCTGTCTGTCTGTCTGTCTGTCTGTCTGTCTGTATCTCTGTCTTTATCCCCTCCCACCTCTCTCCCCACCTCTCTCTCTCTCTCTCTCTCTCTCTCTCTCTCTGCATCAGTTCAGCTGGAGTTTGACTGCGAGCTGGGGCCATGCCAAGACATCCTCCACGAGCTAGAGGGGGGCGGAATATGACAGATGAAAATGAAAGGTAAAACGAGAGAGAGAGACAGAGAGCAAGGTAGGTTTTAAAAAAAGGATGAATAGAAAACCGGAGGACGAGATGGACAAGAGGAAGAAAGAATGATAGGGAGAGAGAGGTAGAGAGAAAGAATGAGGGTGAGAGAAAAAAAGAAAAAAAGAGAGAAAGAGAAAGAGGGAGAAAGACAGAGGGGAGATATTCCCCCTTTGTCTGAGCGGGGTTCTCCTGTCCTGTGAGCAGTGGAATTGAGGCAGGCAGCCATGCCGCTGCGCCCAGTGACCCCCACGCGCACACTGGGACGTGGATGAAGCAGCTGCAGAGACGGAGCCAAGTCTTGACTTCCACAGCCGCATGGCAGTGGGGGAGGTGGCGGGCAGACACACATGAAAAGGCACGGGCGGGAGGTGGCGGGTAGCTACCGGGTATTCCCTGGTAACAGCAACACACACTTTAACACACACGCCTACCGCTGATTGCTTGGGACCCAGGTGCACAAAATAATACACACACGCACGCACGTGCGCGGAAACAGACGCAAACACATTCTCTCTCACCACACACCTGACACGTTTTGTGAAACTGCAGAAATTGTTGGAGATAGGCCTAGATAGCAGCGAGGGAGTCACAATTCGCGTCACTGCAGGGGAACACAACCGCGCGTCGGAACCTCAGAGAACATTGGTTTCACAGTCCACCATGGATTTCACCGAACGGAATTACCTTTTTTTTCCGAAAGAGTGTAATAGCAATTGGAACACCATCCGTTTCCAGCTGAGCCCTTTTGAGCGCTAAAAGCTAGGTTAGCATCACGAACAGCGAGCGAAAACGCCGTCTCATTACGGTGAAACTTTACGCGCCCACCCCGTTGGCTAACCACTGTAATGAAAACCAGCCTATTAGCCCGCGCGCCGAGGTCCTCCCTCCGCGGCGTGAAGGGGGACCGCCTACGGAGATCGGCAGATTAGCGGCGTTCCATTGGCTGCCCGCGCCGCATGCTAATCTGTTCAAAGAAGCGACAGGAACTCTGAGCAGAGACGATAAGGCCGTCGCAGAATAATCTTGCTCGCTGCTTTGCGACATCCAGACAAAAACAGGAGAACCTGAATAAGCAACAGCAAAAGTCATGGCAGGCGCGAGGTGCGTTACAAAAGGCTTACACTAATTATATGGGCTAATTGATATAAAACGATCCAATTAGTTTAAATTGGTTTGTTTTCATGGAGGTACTATGGCTAGGTCTCATGCTAGTTAATGTATGACTGACATTAGACTCTAGATTTAGATGGGGGGGTTGACAGAAATATGTCACCTCTATTATGTAACTCTATAGACCTTTTCAAATGGCTCTAATGAATGCCTGGAATGTGGGTCAATGCAACAATGGCGGTGTCCTGTCACGCATTGGGACTGTGTGTGTGTGTGTGTGTGTGTGTGTGTGTGTGTGTGTGTGTGTGTGTGAGCATACACACACATACTGTGGTACATGTTCCCAGAAACAGTGGAACGTGGAAAGACCTAGTTCTCTGTACACAATCCCCACAACACCCACACCCACACCCACACACACACACACACACAGCTGAGAATGTAAAAGTCTCTGCTCCGGGTCATCATTGTTCCCATGCTAACGATACAAAAGGATCTAGCAGGGAATTCTGGGAATTGTATCATCACTAGGAATTCCATTATTTCTGGGAATTATTTCCTCCGTGGGAATGTACCCTCCCTACTCCATTTCTAAACAGGCCATCCCCTTAGGAGGGGGTGGGTTGTGTGTGTGTGTGTGTGTGTGTGTGTGTGTGTGTGTGTGTGTGTGTGTGTGTGTGTGTGTGTGTGTGGCTGAGGGGGTAATGCTATATTAGGACTACGGACAATGGTTGGATGGCACTGATTGTTTTCACTGAACTGTAGTGGCTGAGACTAGAATAGCATTGGGTGGGTGACACACACACACACACACACACACACACACACACACAGTGCCAGGCTCCGTCAAGTGGTGTTAACGCTCCCTGCTCTGACATGTGTCACACTGCGGCACCAGGCCCCACAATGGCTGCCTTTATGTGTCATCATCATCATCATCATCATCTGACTATTAGGGAGGGAGGGAAGTGATGCAATGTACGCCCACAGGATCCCAACACCCACCTTCCCTTACCTCTGTCCTCATCATTTTATTGAATCTCTCTCTCTCTCTCTCTCTCTCTCTCTCTCTCTCTCTCTCTCTCTCTCTCTCTCTCTCTCTCTCTCTCTCTCTCTCTCTCTCCGTCGTTCATCACAGTCTCATCCTTCAGAACAATCCCTGAGATCACCTCCTGAATGGCAATCAGCCTCTACATTCCTTGACTCCCCTCCATCTCCTCTCATCCTCTCTGTCCTCTGCCCCTCCTCCCCTCCACCACCTCCCCTCTGTCCCCCCTCTCTCTCTCTACCTTTTTTTTGTCTTTACTCACCTCAAGCTAGCCTCTCCTCTCCTCCAGCTCAGACCAATCCCATCAGTCTGTCAAAGAGGAGAGAGAGGCGACTGTCAGAGCCCCCCCCCCCCCACTTCCCTTTGAGAGTGTGTGTGGCTCCGACAGCACAGCTCTGAGGCCTTACTTTAAACACACACCTGGTCTGTGTGGAAAGGGGGAGGAAGGGGAGAGAAAGAGAGAGAGGACGTGGTGAGCGTTTTTTGGTTTCTGCTACAACTGAAAACTTTGGGTACATTCGAGACCCCCCCCCACCCCACACACACACACACACACACACACACACACACACACCACCCCCCAATGTAAACCTATCAAAGTACTCGGGGAAAAAGTCACAAAGAAGTCTTTGTTTGAAGCATATCAACTGAGGAATGCTTTTTCACAATCCTCCTTCCACCCCTCGCCCCTCCCCCCACCCCCCCAAAAAAAGTACTTATAACAAACCTCCAAAAACATGAGACTAACCCCCCCATCCCCCATCCGGCCTGTGACTACATCAGACCAAGAGTGCGACACTCCCCCAGGCCTGGACGGTATTTACCCGTCTTAGAGGCCCAACGCCGGGCCTCGTCTGGTCCAAATGAGCGGTGGGTGTCGTCGGGTCAGGTTGCGGCGCGCGCGTAATGAGGCCGCTCAGCGGCCCCAGCGATCGACAGGGAGGCCCCCAACCCCCCCCCCACGCCGCGGGCGAGCTAATTAGCAGCTCGTTAGGCCGGTCGGACCGCGGAACGCTCTCTCGCCGCCGTGTAGAGATGAACCGGCGCTGTCGACGGCCAGGAAGAGGGGACGACTCGGAGCCACTCCGCCGGGCCCCTCACTAGTTTCCACGGAAAAGCATCAAAATATTACCCACAGATTTATCCCGCTTAGAAGTGGAAATAGCCCCGGGATAAGAGCGCGCGCGCGCGTGTGTGTGTGTGTGTGTGTGTAGTCAGTCAATCAACGTGGAGAAGCAAACGGCCGCCGGAGATTAATTACAGACCACAGAGGCATGTAGTGAAAGAAAGATTTGGGTGGGAAATCATTCCCCCCCCCCCCCCCCTCCATTTCCGTGAGGAGAAGTCGATTCCGTCGGCAATCCAATTAGAGCGCGGGTTTCTTAACGAGGGGGGGAGGAGGGGCCTTTGAGAGGCACTGGGTGGAACGGAGAAGAGACGGCCTGGCCAGCGAGCTGTGTGGACGGTTACCGCCTGCGACCTGTGACCTCTCACCTGGGAACACGCTAGTATTTGCAGTCCTCCTCCTAATTCCTTCAATTAAACTGTTATTACGTTTCTACAACAACGATATCCATCCATACCGATCTACTAGTAAGGGACACTGGGTGGGATGCGTGTGTGTGGGGAAAACACAGCACAGTTAATGACAGAACGACTTCAATGGTCACCACGGGGACAAAGAAAAAGCTCCTCCGACAGTATTTGCCCTGCTTGGCTAGTTTGCTATTGAGTGACATGTTATGAATATTGTTATGGGGACGTGACGAGCTTAAGAACGCCGTGTCGGTTCAGCGAGCGCATGCTTAGCATCTTTTAATAGCAGACCAGACAATCATTAACGTTACCCCTGGCAATAGACCAGCATGGCATCCGCCTCCCGGAATCTTCTCCAGGCTCAGAAAGAAGCGTGTAAGTATGTCTGTGTGTGTGTGTATGTGTGTGTGTGTGTGTGTGTGTGTGTGTGTGTCTCATTACTAGTGTGTGGGCCTCCTGACCACAGTTACTAGGTCGTATAGATAATAGCTATGGATTTGGGTCTGTGGTTTTTAGGGGGAGGTGATGATGCTTAAAGGCCTTGTGATCAGGCATCGGTAAGGAAACATCAGGCCATCTGAGACACTGGCTCATGGATAGTCCGCAAACATCAGTTCAACGTTTTTTTCTATTATACTTTTTTGGAGGGCAGGAATGGTCGATTTCTAGAAGTACGACAACAACAGAATTTGGCCCATGTAATGACAAACCGATTGGTTGACAAGAAATGGTCCCCGCAGAACCCAAGATAATAAAAGACTCTCCGGGTTCTCTACATTGACGATAAATTAAAGGAAGCATTTCCTCTCCTGTCTCATACTATCCCGGCAAAGCCCAGCTGCATGGCAGACAACAGCACCACACGAAAGAGAGAGAGAGAGGGAGAGGGAGAGAGAGGAAGAGATTGAGATGGAGAGAGAGAGAGAGAGAGAGAGAGAGAGAGAGAGAGAGAGAGAGAGAGAGAGAGCTTGTTGTGCAGATGTACATCATGCTGGCTGCCTTGTTCCCTGAGGGTGTCAGTGCACGTGTGAATTCAGGTGTGTCACCTGTCTATTGTAAGGAGACACACACACACACACACACACACACACACACACACACACACACTGTCACACAATCCTTTTGTAAGGACACACACACACACACACACACACACACACACACACTGTCCCACAGTCTTTTGTGAGGACACACACACTGTCCCAAGTCTTTTGTGAGGAGACACACACACCGCAGTGTGCCCCATCAAAGGAGTCCTCGGCTCGCTCTCCTCATCGCGGAGTGGCCATAGAGAAAGGGACAAATATGGAGGGGAAGATAGTGTGTGTGGAAGAGAGCAGAGAAAGAGAGAGTGGGTGGGGTGGCAGGGAGAGAGAGAGAGAGAGAGAGAGAGAGAGAGAGAGAGAGAGAGAGAGAGAGAGAGAGAGAAAGGCGCAGTAGCAGATCAAAGGCAGCCGGAAAATCTCCCCCCTCATCTCTATTACATCTGACATGGCGGTGAGAGACTCTCCTCCCCCCCCCCCACGGCCTGCTGAGAGAGATGAGGCTGGTGGTGGCAGCGCAAAGAAGATCACTAGGGACAAGCGGAAAAAGAGAGAGAGAGAGCGAGAGATAGAGAGAGAGAGGGAGGAGAGGGAGGGAGAAGGGGGGAAATAGAGAGAGAAAGGTGTTCAATGAAAAGAGGCATTCTAGTAAGGAGAGGCTGGCGAGGTTGTAAGAGGAGAGGCTGGAGGCGTTCTAAGAACGGGTCGCGGGAAGTCTCTTCACCGCACATCCGCTGGAGTGGCCCGTCTGGGAGGTGTTGGTGATTGGGTGGGGTGGCTAACTTAACATGGAGGGTGTGCCGACCTCTTAGCCCCCGATGAGTTGCCCTGTCGATGACAGTGCGGCTGAATGTGCATCAGGGAGCCCCCAGAGGACAAACGGAACGTCTCCGGAAGTCTCCCTCTTTTTCTCTGGTTTAGTCCCCCCCCCCCCCCCCTACTCTGACTGGTTACCGTCTCTCTGTCTCTCCCTGTCTCCCCCCCCCCCCCCTGTCTGTCTCTCCCTGTCTCTCTCTCTCACATTCACACACCAACGCGGGAAAAGCTTGGTCATCCTCTATTGCCAATAAGCCCTCGGACAGCTGCCCTCCTTGACCGACCAGATTGATTCTTACAAGACGTTATGTGAGCTACTCAGCCCACAGTCCCTCCACCCAGCGTGGGCACGGCTGACTAGTGCGCCCAGGGCTGAGCGGCGTGCGTGCTGAGGGGCAGAGCGCACTGGCGTGGGATGGGAAATGTAGTTTTTTGGGGGGGTGGTTGTGTATGGGGGGGTCTCCTGCTGTTGTGTGAATGACGTGATGATGACTCCATGCGTGACTCCCACGGCTGTGAAAACATCAACACGCTGTCTCAGACACACACAGACACACACCGCGCACACACACATATATATATATATATATATATACATATATACACACACACACACACACACACATACATACACACACAGATGGGAGTTCTGTGCTTTGCCTGCATAATTTAAAGGGGCCGGTGTGTGTATGTGTGTGTGTCGGTAGTGAAACACATACTACATGCTATTTTAATGCTAGTATGCTATAATCTAAGCTATCATCTCCCTCTCCCTCTGTTTCTTAATTTTGCTCTCTCTCTCTCTTGACAGTCCACATTCCGGAAGGTTGACAAATATTTCAAACATTCCGGCGCGGGAAAATATTTCAGGCGTAAACAAAGAACACAGAAAACTAAAGGCGTCGCTACGCGTCAAACCGTGTCCATATCATACTTCGACAACACAGGTCCACTTAGTCCACCAGCCATAGTTATACACTCCAAGCAGGTGTACAAGCCCTCTTCTGCTTATGCCACGTTACCCACACATGAATCCATAACCACACATGAATCCATAACCACACATGAATCCATAACCACACATGAATCCATAACCACACATGATTCCATAACCACACATGAATCCATAACCACACATGAATCCATAACCACACATGATTCCATAACCACACATGAATCCATAACCACACATGAATCCATAACCACACATGAATCCATAACCACACATAAATCCATAACCACACATGAATCCATAGCCACACATGAATCCATAACCACACATGAATCCATAACCACACATGCAGTCATTACCACACATGAATCCGTAACTACACATGAATCCATAACCATACATGTATTGTGTATCCGTGACACAAAGTAGCTTGGACCAGTTCCAACACACAACAAGGAGAACAGCAATAGCCACTGGGCCTGTTAAGCTGCCCACAGGAGATAGACTGGGTGGCCTACTTCATGGCTTCGGTATGTAGGCCGTGGTGGTGCCACAATAGCCTGGCCACTATCGAGGTGATTCACACACACACACACACACACTCT
>CM030174.1:5282226-5289726 GCA_017639675.1 Aplochiton taeniatus | reverse complement strand
GAGAAACGTCTGCCTACAACCACGGGGAGAGAATGAGCACAAGCCTTCGTTCACGGGGAAAAACCCACGCCGCGAAGCCAAGTGCTTTATGAAAATTAATACTTCATATCTCGGTAGGACGCACAGGAAGAACGACCAACAGCCTTTGCAGAAGGGGGGGGCAAGTGTAATCCTGTGAAAACCTCATAACGAAATGTGAGAGCTGTTATTTGAGTAGATTTCTATATCTCTGTGTGTGTGCATATTTCAGTATACTTATATATCTGTTTGTGTGTGTATGTGTGTGTGTTTTGTGTACTTCTGTCTGTGGGTTTGGTGTATTTCTGACTGTCTGATATATTTCGGTGTCTGTGTGTGTTTGGTTTCATTCTGTCGTTGTGTGTGTGTGTGTGTGTGTGTGTGTGTGTGGGGGGGGGGGGGGGTAGTTCCATCTGCATGCATGGTTTGTGTCTCTCACCAAAGCTCTCTCTGGTGAGAGAGAGTCCACGGCAAATTTCTGAAACAACAACACAACAAGAGCAGCGGGAACGCCAATGCGATAATCCTTCACTTTACCCCGGGAATATTCCTGAACGGGATATTAAAAGGAGGCCAGAAGACTAGGGTGAGCCAGGTGTCATCCTGGTGAGTTCCTACCTAGGGGAGGGGGGAGGGGGGGGGGGGGGAGAGAGAGAGAGAGAGAGAGGGAGGGGCAGGGAGCCTCTGGGGGACAAGGTCGAATGCGGTAATCATTCACTCTGGAGAAGCTACTGTGAAAAGTCAGGGGGCTACCGCCGTGAAATCCCAATAGGAAGCCAAGGAAAACCTCTACAGACCTGACTTCACACAGAGAGAGAGAGGCGCGTGATTCTGCTGTCCTTCGAATCCCGCATATATACAAATACATTTCATTTCACGTCATTCCATTCCATTCCATCCGATCCGATCCGATCCGAAGTCCTACCTGTCAGAGAGCTGCCCTGTCTTCATTTACTGACCAGCCTCCATGATCACTTCAATATAATCAGGATGAAATGAAGGAGTGACAGGAGCCGTGTTTGTCAATAAAAACGACAGACAGGAGAATCCGGCCCAGAACGTGTGTGTGTGAGTGTGTGTGTGTGTGTGTGTGTGTGTGTGTGTGTGTGTGTGTGTGTGTGTGTGTGCTGCAACATTACCGCGCCCCTCCCTCCCAATGGACACTGGAGGACACTTGTCAGGAAGCAGGTGTTTTTCCACCAGTTTAGGACCACTGAGAGACCCCTCAGGTTGTCACAGAACCCCCCCCCCCCCCCTTTCACACACACACACACACACACACACACACACACTACACCGCCCACCCCTCTGGCTTTTCAATGACTACATCAGATTAATAGCAATCAGAGGGCCCAGGTGGTGGACGTGATTAGCCAGGCCCAGGGAAGCGTGGGTAATGACATCTGTTCCTGCTTAGCAGCCCCTGCGCTACGGCTCACTCTGAGTCTTGCTCCAAACAAGCGTGGTGTGTGTGTGTGTGTGTGTGAGTGTGTGTGTGTGTGTGTGTCTTCATTCAAGGGAGAATTATGTTAGGTTGCCCTCTGGGTTGGAAACATAAATTGATCAGTGTACAATTACATCCTTGTAATTCCCACCGGTGAACATACAGTAAGCCACGTGATGTAAACTGTTTAGGTTGGCTGCAGTGCCCCATTCCCACCACTAGGAGGATGTACAGGGGGAAGACGTATCGAATAAAAAATTCCAAAGTAGGCAGGAAACATTTGAACCCTTTTTTGTTTTTATATATTTTTTTTTTGTATCACATGCCCCGCCCCATATGAGGGCCCGGTGTTTTATTAAAGCGACCTTTATGAATCTTCTTTGTTGTTGTTGTTCATCTCCGCGCAGCTTCAGCCCTGCCAACCATCATCATAATGATATCATATTGTCCTATTGTAAATTCATGAGCAGAGACGAGAAGCCCTCAGTCACGAGAAGCAAAGGAGCCGCCCCCGAACCATACCTCTGCCATGCTATTAATAACCCATATTAATAACCAAGCGACGTAGCCAGGCTCGCCGAGATGAGCACCCTGGAGAGACAAGGAAGAGTGACGTCAGAGAGAGAGAGAGAGAGAGAGAGAGAGAGAGATGACAACAAAGACGTTTTAGAGATCGAAGATGGCAAATGAAAAAAACGCATAGTTCACACACATCCAAAAACCCGGGAAAGTTCCTCTATCCAATTCTAGGCATTGGTGGGCCAACCGCCCCCCCCTCCACACACACACACACACACACACACACACACAGACACGCACGCACCATCACGTGTGAGGCGGCCCACAAAGGAAAGCCTCCGCTCTGGGCTTTGACGTCCAGGAGAGGGTTGGTGGGGGCTCCCCCCTTCAGAGGACAGAGAGTGGTGGGGTCTGATTGGGTCAGACTAACAGCCCTCTCAGCCTGCGGCCGGAGATGGAGAAGGCCAGATGAGATCGAGAGGGCAGATTAAACGGCCGCTTTGAAAGACAGAGGGGCAGGTGGGCTGCGTTAACGGCAACGTACACACACACACACACACACACACACACACACACACACACACACACACACACACACACACACACACACACACACACACACACACACACAAAGACGTAGGCTGTGGGGGCAAACAAACTAGTAAATCTGCCAGTGATTGATGCTGGTTATATCTGTCCCGCCTTTACCGCCAGTGGCCCGGTCGTCTGGAGCAAACTGCGAAACGAACACCAGGTGGGAGAGAGAGAAAGAGAGAGAAAAAGAGGAGGAAAGAGAGAGAGCGACAGAGAGAAAGAGAAAGAGAAAGAGAAAGAAAGAGAGAGCGAGAGAGAGAGAGAAAAGAGACGACAAAGATAGAACGAAAGAAAGAAAGAAAGAAAGGCAAACAATAATTGAATTCCTCGAGCATAAATGTTGGAGCAGCACATTTTGGATGCGGCTCCCCTGTAGGGTCTCTTTGCATGAGAATAATAACCGAGATGAATGGGGAACAAGGGAGCGAGGAGGAGGAGGAGGAGGAGGAGGAGGAGAGAGGGAGGGAGGGAGGGAGGGAGAGGGGGGGCATCAAAGATCTGCATGTGAGGCGGCATCTCCATGCGTCACGCGGAGCCCTCCGGAACGCTGCGTGTTCCATCACCTTGCCTCGGCAGAGCCGCCCTCCTCAGCGTGCCTACGCAAGCTGTAACCATTTTAGACGCAGAGAGCTTGAACTGCACTCTCACGCCGCGAGGAAACAGCTGGCTAGAGACTAGAGACGGAGAGAGAGAGAGAGAGAGAGAGAGAGAGAGAGAGAGAGAGAGAGAGAGAGAGAGAGAGAGAGAAAATAGAGAGAAAGGGGAAAAGAGCGGAAGAGAAAGAGAGAGCGCCAGAGAGAATAGATAGATAAAGAGAGAAAGGTGGTGGTCTCAAATTATGAAAAGTTAAAGAAAGCATAATAGAGAGTTGATCATGCTTAAGCTCTGAGTTGTACCGGGAGAAACGACTCAAAAATGGGAGAGAGGGAGGAGGGGGTGGGTTAGAGAGAGAGAGAGAGAGAGAGAGAGAGAGAGAGAGAGAGAGAGCACCGCCGTCAGATTATCATCTGTAATGGCTTCCTGGGATTTCACCGTACTCAGCTCTCAGGTCTGGCAGAGATTGGGGAGGATGATGATAGAGAAGTGGAAATGGAAAGTGGGGAATAGAGAGAGAGAGAGAGAGAGAGAGAGAGAGAGAGAGAGAGAGAGAGAGAGAGAGAGAGAGAGAGACAGGGAGACAGGGAGATAGAGAGATCAATGTTCCTGGCTGAGTGAGGCCTTCTGGGAGATGCGGTTCCGGTCCCAGCCAATCATGTAGACAGACTGTAGTAGAACTAAGAGGCACTTCCTCCCTATGCTAGAAGGCCACTGGCTTTCTGTGCTTACTGCGAAACAATATAATAGTAATAATATCAATAACCATTTGTTGTTTTCCGTATCTCAAACGGCAAGGTAATACCGATATCAACTTCGTCATGAATCAGAAATCATATCAACGTGCATTTCGCAGTCAATTCTAATGTTTAGTGGCCAACCCTTCACTACGCACAACAACCCTATGGAAATGGTAGGGGGGGTGGGGGGCTAAAGGTTAAGGTCAGGGTCAAGGTGGTGGTGGGGGGGGTGGGTTGGTTGCGCAGTGGTCACTGCACAGCACTCCGGGTCAGTCACACACACACACACATACAGGAAAAAAGCCATGCCTCTTATTTGTTACGTGTCCTTGAGAGCTGACACTGGCACTCTGTGGGTTGTCGAGTGGTGTGTGTGTGTGTGTGTGTGTGTGTGTGTGTATGTGTGTGTGTGTGTGTGTGTGTGTGTGTGTGTCAGTGTGAAAGAGAGAGACATAGATCTGTGAGAGGCACACAAGTGTGTGTGTGTGTGTGTGTGTGTGTGTGTGTGTGTGTGTGTACAACGGTGTTATGACAGGTGAGCTATGTGCACTATCATTCTCTCCTACGTCAACAAACGACACAGGAAGTCGTGGCGTGTGAGAGCTAACCGTTGAACCCATCCGCGCTGGCCGTGTCAAACTACCTCCAAAGAGCCTTTAGGGGGCTTTCACAGCAGCAAGGTCGCCTTGGCGGAACACACACTACGGCGAAAACACTCCAACGGCGGCTCGTTTTGAGTCGATGCACCAATGCACCGTCAAGGACCAAGAAGGAGAGGCTCTGAAACTCCACACACCGACCCAGAACAAAGGAACCGGATGGTGGGGTGATTCACGAAACAGTACTGGGCCCCTTACGAAACGAAATCCTCTGTTAGAGCCACACACCACTTATGGAAAACATCGCATGATCATAATTCAGAAGCCGAGTGTTTCTGTTTATTGAACCGTGGCGTCCTGTTGTCGCGACGGTGATTTTGACAGCCGACACAGTTCTGACTATTTCAACATCTATACGTGTCATGGTTGCTTACCTGAAAAGATTCGAAGAGGAGTGGACCAAGGTAGGAACCAGGAGACAGAAGTCCACATGAAACAGAAAGACAAAGAAACAAACGTCTTTGTTAACGGAAGAAAAGAACATGTCTTCTCAAACATAGTCGTTAGTGTCCGTTCGAGGAATCAAAAAGGAGAACAGAAGATAATACATGAAAGCAGAACGGTGACAACAATCATCTGCCGACAATGTTGCCCTGCTCCTTCACGTCGCCACAAGCTCATCACTGGTTCCCATTAGTGTATTAGTGTGTGTGTCTGTGAGTGTGTCTATGTGTGTGTCTCTCTGTGCCTTTATGTGTGTCTGTGTATGTGTGTGTGTGTGTGTGTGTGTGTGTGTGTGTGTGTGTGTGTGTGTGTCTCTCTGTGTCTCTGTGCATGTGACTCTCTGTGTCTCTATGTGTGTGTGTCTCTCTGTGTCTGTGCATGTGTGTGTGTGTGTCTCTGTGTCTGTCTCTATGTGTGTGTGTGCGTGTGTCTCTCTGTCTCTGTGTGTGTGTCTCTATCTGTGTATGTGTGTGTGTGTCTCTCTGTGTCTCTGTGTGTGTCTCTCTGTGTCTCTGTGTGAGTGTCTCTGTGTGTGTGTGTGTGCGTGTCTCTGTGTGTGTGTATGTGTCTCTGTATGTGTGTGTGTGTGTGTGTGTGTGTGTGAGAGAGTGTCTCTGTGTGTGTGTGTATGTGTGTCTCTGTATGTGTGTGTGTGTGTGTGTGTGTGTGTCTCTGTGTGAGTGTCTCTGTGTGTGTGTGTATGTGTGTCTCTCTGTGTGTGTGTGTCTCTCTGTGTCTCTGTGTGTGTGTCTCTATCTGTGTATGTGTGTGTGTGTGTGTCTCTATCTGTGTGTGTGTCTCTCTGTGTGAGTCTCTGTGTGTGTGTGTGTATGTGTGTCTCTCTGTGTGTTTGTGTGTGTGTGTGTGTGTGTGTGTGTCTCTGTGTCTCTGGGGCAGACCAACCTCCCTGGCCGGCAGACGGAACACGGAGGCAGCGCACATCCACGCTCCGCCCGCGAGACCAGGCGCTTCCCTCGGCCCGTTCACACACCGTGCTCCTACAGCAGAGCCCCTCAGACTGAGAGGATGACGTCGGATTACATCCGAACTCCCAATGAAAAAAGGATCAACGGAATATTATGCTAAGCGGCAGCGCTCCCCGCTCTGCTTTGAATTCAGATATGATTTCCCTGCAGCAACACACCGCGGCAGGGCAGAAGCAGACGTATGAATCATATTAGGAAGCGCTGTTCATATTCATTAGCATTATTTTGGCAAGCGGTCCGGACCCGAACACACAGCACGGATTGAAATAGACAGGTAATCACGCTCGCCTCCGACAGTGTTGTTCTTCCCGATCAAAGACAAGATGGGCTGAGCAGCGTAGGAATAAATAAGAGTCTGTCTTGTGGCAAATTGAATGTTAAGTGAAAGTAGACTGTCGGAAAAGCATGAAGAAATCAAATAGGGTGTACGTACATGCTCGTGGTGTGTGTGTGAGAGTGAGAGCGAGAGCGAGAGCGAGAGCGAGAGAGAGAGAGAGAGAGAGAGAGAGAGAGAGAGAGAGAGAAAGAGCGAGAGGGGAGAGAGAGAGAGAGAGAGAGAGAGAGAGAGAGAGAGAGAGAGAGAGAGAGAGAGAGAGAGAGAGAGAGAGAGAGAGAGAGAGAGAGAGAGAGAGAGAGAGAGAGAGAGAGAGAGAGAGAGAGAGAGAGAGAGAGAGAGAGGGAAAGAGAAAGAGCGAGGGAGAATTACAGAGCTGCGCCTGGCCTCCAGGTGATGATGGCCTCCAGAGGGAGAGGGCGGTTTGTTGGCCACACCACGGCGGCGGCGGCTGCAGCAATCACACAGACTGACACAACACGACCTCCATTTGTCCGGCCGCTCAATTCAAAGAGTCATTACCACTCATCTTTCAGCGCGGCGGTGCAGATGCGGCTAATCAGCCGGTTGACTTAAGGCTTGAAGGTGTGTGTGTGTGTGTCTGTGTGTGTGTGTGGGTGTGTGGGTGTGTGTGTGTGTGTGTGTGTGTTGGATGGGCTAGCCAGCTATCAGCCTGTGCGACCCTTCCAAAAATGGGTTATCAATCCCTCTTCCTGGCGCGTACTGCCTGAGGATATCGCAGGCCAGAGGCCAGGTTTCAGCGATGTGTTACCAGTCAGCCTTATCGCTTCCACAGGATTACTTCATTCAAAATGGCCTCCATAGCCACACCAAACACCACTGCCTTAGGTAAGGGGTCGGATAATACACTCCTACGCTGAAAAAGAAGCGCTTCCTGCGGGCCATTTCGGACGCTCTGCTAGTGGGCCAGGGGGCCTCATAGTTGCGCTGAGAAACTTTCCTGGCTGGAAGTGTGAGGAGGATTTGCCGTACCGAGCGAGCAATCAGTCACGCTGCAGATATCGTGTCTCTCTCTCTCTCTCTCTCTCTCTCTCTCTCTCTCTCTCTCTCTCTCTCTCTCTCTCTCTCTCTCTCTCTCTCTCTCTCTCTCTCTCTCTCTCTCTCTCTCCTCTCTCTCTCTCTCTCTCTCTCCTCTCTCTCTCTCTCT
>CM030174.1:5272500-5282126 GCA_017639675.1 Aplochiton taeniatus | reverse complement strand
CCCCCCCCCCTCGTTATTTATGAATCCATTTAGCTCATTGAATAGGAGTCATTACGGAGGATTTGGGGCGGCTGCATTATCAACAGCCTGAACTAATTAGCGCAGAGACTACGCTATTTAATTACCGGGGAAAAGGGTTTTGGGGAGAATTAGCCCCACTGTTGCTACTGTCCTGGTCTTTCAAGGGGAAGAAAAGAAAAGAAGAGAACTAGAAATAAGAGAGAGAGAGGAGGAGGAGGAGGATGAAGGGGGCAGCTTTGGACGAGACTCCAAAACAGAAGGCAATTTGTTTGTAACAGATGTAGTGTAGGGTGTTGGAGAAGGAGGTCGGGGGGAGGGGACTGAAGGGCCAGCCTGTGTGTGTGTGTGTGTGTGTGTGTGTGAGGGGGAAAGAGAGACAGAAAACAAAAGATAGGTGTGTGTGCTAGTGAAAGAGACAGCGCAGGAGAGACACGGGATGTGTGTGTGTGTGTGTGTGTGTGTGTGTGTGTGTGTGTGTGCGCGTGTGTCTAGCATGTCAGCCTCAGAGTGCCCCCAGCAGCACCGAGCTGCCAAGCTCCAATCAGATCGCCTGTCCTTCACCTGGAAAAGGCTATCTCTCTCTCTCTCTCTCTCTCTCTCTCTCTCTCTCTCTCTCTCTCTCTCTCTCTCTCTCTCTCTCTCTCTCTCTCTCTCTCTCTCTCTCTCTCTCTCTCTCTCTCTCTCTCTCTCTCTCTCTCTCTCTCTCTCTCTCTCTCTCTCTCTCTCTCTCTCTCTCTCTCTCTCTCTCTCTCTCTCTCTCTCTCTCTCTCTCTCTCTCTCTCTCTCTCTCTCTCTCTCTCTCTCTCTCTCTCTCTCTCTCTCCTTCCCTCTATCCTCAAAGCTCTTGCCCTCTAACTCTGTCTCGTCTTTGAGTCCTCTCCTCTCGTTCTAAACAACCCCCCGCCCCCCACCCCCCACCCCCACCCCCTCCGTCCTTTTTAAGCCCTCATTCCAAACAATCCATGCTACTTTTATTCCTACTGTCTTTTTATACCAGACAATTTCGAAGTGGCTCTGCCCCTTTGGCTCTGCCCCTTTGCAAGCCGCTAGCGCTCCAATCTGCGGAGCAGGTGTCATGGCGACGGAGGACGGACTGCTGGCGCCCCTAGCTCACCGACGTCCTGCCACAAGAACTCCCACGACATCAGAAAGTAGCGACACGGCCCAAAAACTGCTCTGCTCTGAGCTACCACGGAAACGACCCACACTGACCCTCTGGATACGGTTGTCTATCGCTATGGGGGCAGCCATGGAGGTAACGGACTGAGGACAGCACGGTGCACGCCCCAAACCTTTGTTCTACTACTTGTAGAACGCTTTGACTTTTTCAGCTGCAGGCCAAGGCAACGCTACGTGCTATTCTATTTATCCCCGCCTTTTTTCTGATGAACTACCTGCATGGTAGCAACAGGTGTTTCTGCGAACACAAATGACAAAGCACTTCCGTTAGCTTGTCAACCTGCAACCGAATAGTCTTGGTAAAGTAAGATAAGGGCAAGCAAATGAACATACACTCAGCATCATGTCAAAACAATCAAGAAGGACCGCCGTTAGGTTCTTCTGATGCAGTCTTATCCGCAAGGTTCATTTAAAAACCCTCATTTTTTTGAACCAAGCATGAAAGAAAGCCACTTGGCTTATTAATGGAATCCCATCACTGCAGGAGTAGGGGGTTTATTGAGCCGTTACATCGTTAAGTGTATTTGAATTCCCAGCTTTGGTAACCCGTGATTACTGAATGACTGAGTGACCCGTGATTACTGAATGACTGAGTGACCCGTGACTACTGAATGACTGAGTGACACGTGATTACTGAATGACTGAGTGACCCGTGATTACTGAATGACTGAGTGACCCGTGACTACTGAATGACTGAGTGACCCGTGATTACTGAATGACTGAGTGACCCGTGATTACTGAATGACTGAGTGACCCGTGATTACTGAATGACTGAGTGACCCGTGATTACTGAATGACTGAGTGACCCGTGATTACTGAATGACTGAGTGACCCGTGATTACTGAATGACTGAGTGACCCGTGATTACTGAATGACTGAGTGACCCGTGATTACTGAATGACTGAGTGACCCGTGATTACTGAATGACTGAGTGACCCGTGACTACTGAATGACTGAGTGACCCGTGATTACTGAATGACTGAGTGACCCGTGATTACTGAATGACTGAGTGACCCGTGATTACTGAATGACTGAGTGACCCGTCACACCGCTGCGGCCTCCTCTCCCGCTTTGCAGCCTTCTTGTCTGTTTCTATGAGCTGTGTTTTGGCTAGGCCTTAGGATTTGACTCGTTTCCTCAAAATAACACACAGGGAACGCGGCCCCAAAGCCTCTCGTCTCATGAACGCTTTGCAGGACATGGCGGGGCGCGCAGGGATGTTGTCTGAAGGGAGGAGTGTAAATCCCAGGGGAAAGGGAAAGGGGAATGTTGTTGTCGTCGTCCTCCTCTCTCAGCTAGACCAGAGACCCTCCCCTCTCCGGCCCCTGGTCAGTAGATCGCTGACTCATTCCTGGCTGTTCCGTCCCCCCCCCCCCCCCCCAAATCCAACAGCCCATCCATAGACCACAGCTTGCTCTCTCTATCTCTCTACCCCCCCCTCCCCACTCCCTCCCCCCCCCCTTTAGCTGGCTAATAATAAGATGCCCTGGGAGAGGCACGTGGATACCAAACTCAAGAACACTTCTCCCCTCCAAGCCGTCCTGATGGGTTTGAACAGATCACAGCCTGTGTAAGTGGGCGCGGGCATGTCTGAGAGAAGAAACTATGAAGTCACATGGCTTTTATTAAATCCAGCCCGGCCGGTACTTTTTGAACTAGGATTTGTCCAAAGAGTGTCTCACTGAAAGTCAATTTAGCGGACTGGTTTGAAGAAACCTGGAGGCCTTACAGACGCGAAGCTGTTGAGACTCTCACTAAAACTAATCTAGAGACGGTTCCGAAAATTCTTCATCTACTACACCGACTACTACACACACATATGCAAACACACTCCTTAGGTCATCATCTACTTCTTTAAAATCTCTTATCTGGCTTGACCTTTTTATGGGACTACAGTTGCCAGCACTCCAAAGCAGCATTAGCAGTGCCTCATTGCACCACAGTTCCTATTTCCTACACAGATTGGGATGATAATAATAACGATCATCATTTTATTACTGATATTATGGATGAATGCCCTTTCAGGTAAAATGCATTACCGGTGCCTTTTGAGTTCAGGCACAGTGAACCCAGAAAACACAACTATGTTAGGCTGTGTGTGTGTGCGCATGTGTGTGTGTGTGTGTGTGTGTGTGCGTGCCAATGGTGGAAGTAAAGATGCCAAAGTTCTCATGACTCATGACTAGCGCTGGGAGATTTTTGTTAACACAGGTCACACACGCGTACACACACAACACACACACAACACACCCACACCAACAACCACACACACACACACACACACACACGTTGCTGGTCGAGACCAACACCACACGTGTTATGAATACAGTGAAACAATGCTCAAAATCTCTAGTCAAGCACAAATAGCTGAGTCAAAGATATTCATCTCAAATAATAATGAGCTCTACGTCCTGCTCTCTATAACAACGTCTGAAAAGGTCCATCATGAATATTCATTTATCTCGACGTGCAGCTTCTAACGCCGTCCCACGCGCCCAACAGACGCGCGTCGCCGTGGGAACGTCGAGTGACAGGTTTCAAAAAGATGGCTTTCGTAGTTTTCGGCGCTCCAGGCCGCCGCTCGTTGTGTTTGGACGCAGCGGCCGGGCTGCGGAGCGCCGTGCGGCAGGGCACACCGCGCAGACCGTGCCAGGAGCCAGGGGGCGTAAATCAGGCCGCCGCTCTGCCAGGGAAACGCTACACTTAATTAACGGGCTATTCTGCTGGGACGGCCGTCAAGAGAGACAGACCGGGGTCGACGGGGGAGGGGGGGGGGGCAGGGCAGGGGGGGGAGGGGGGGGGGGGGGGGGGGGTGGAGAGCCAAGCCTCCCTCGGAGCGAGAGAGGAGACCTCTTTTGTGGGAGGCCACAGGGGGTCACCGCGTCCTCCGCGGCTGGCTGGGACCGCCGGGCGGCCAGAGAGAGAGCTGGATGTCTTGCGGGGACGGAGGGAGACGGATACCGTGGCTAATCACGGTTGTCATAACACCGGGCTCGATGGTGGGGGGGGGAGCGTTGGCTGGAGGACGGCTCCATTAACACCGAGATGAAAAGGAAAAGAATGTCGCTCTGCTCCGCCGCCATTCAATGTTTGCACAGCGCCCCCGAAAAAAAGGAGAATGAGAAAAACAGACACGGAGTCTGATGTTATTAACCTATCAGAGTGCCATGTTTGTACACTCCTAAGAGCTTGTTTGCTTGACACAATTTGCCGCAGGCGCCTGGGTTACCAGGGCTCGAGACGGTACACACACCACCAGAACAAACAGGCCTAGCATAACACAACTAAGTCCATCATCCTGCTGTTGTTGTCACTGACGTTTTGACCAACAGTGATTGACACGTTTCCACTGTTTGAGTAGTCACCACAGACAATATGTGTCTTTGATGCTGGGCGTGGCTAGCGACCGCTATGCTAATGAGGAGCCCTGACTGAGAAGCGGTTGGAGGGAAAAGTGTGTCACGCGCTGAAATGTGGCGGCGGGACCAGGACCGCGTTACGCAGCATGCCGTGTTACCAGGCGGCCACCGGGGGGCTGTTTGTGGAGACCAGCTCCACGCGGGTCGGTCGGTCGGTCGGTCGGTCGGACGGACGGACGGTCGGACGGACGGACGGTCGCACGCACGCACGCACGCACGCACGCACACACACACACTCTCTTTCTCTCGATCTGTGCTTCCCCGGCCGCTTTATTTTCAACTCATCTGAATATTTATGACTGTTGTTCAGCGGGGCCACATTCCATTATCTGTAAGATTGGCTGGCTGGTGTGGCACAAGCTGCGCTTTCTCCCAACATCCACCGCCCTCGCTCCCGCCCCCACCCAACAACACACACACACACACTACCCCCCCCCCGCCCCTTCCTTATCCCCCCCCCACCCCCACGCTCACGACTGGCTTTCTCTACCCCATCCCACTGCAGCCGGCGTTCCACCTCAGACACGCCGCACTTCATGAAGAAAAATGAGAGGCGAGGAGTCGTGAGGGAGCCAATGAGAAAAGGCACTAGAAAGCAGTCAGGTCCTGGAGAAAATCCATACCCAGGGCGAAAGATGAATGTGGCGGCCAAGGTCACAGGATCGACGGACGGCACCAGCGCCTTTGTCTCTGCTGCGAACACATTGGCGTGACGCCACCTCTCCCTGATGCGCAGAGACACACAGAGGTATCAGGTAATGTGTGTGTGCGGAGGGGATTTATGTCTCTGTGATTGTGCACCGTCCAATAACAAATGGGATCTCAACGTATCCTCATCTTTAAACACACAACCCCCCCCCCCCCCCCCGTTTAGGAATCCATGGAAGCTCTTCAATGGTAACCCGGCATTGTCAGGGAATACCAATGATTTCCCTAACAGGCGGCCAAGGGCGAGGCATGGGGGGGGGGGGGGGTGAAAGAGAGTCAGATCCATCACACAGGAAAGCAATTCTAATGGGAGCTTTATGGCCTTGTGAGAGTCAATCACAACAAGGGCCACGCACACAGGAACACACAAACACACCATGCAATGAGGGCTGGGGGGGGGGGGGATTGGCCACTACAGACTCCACTCCAAGGGACCGCCTGGAGGTTCAGCCGGACAAACTCCCCCAGGCTCCTGGCTACAGCACTGGGAGGGGAGGGGCCGCCTAGCTGGATCTAAGATGGGGCGGTGGGGATGGAGGGAGATGCAGAGGTAGGTGGGAGGGTGTGAGAGACGGGGAGAGAGAGAGAGAGAGAGAGAGAGAGAGAGAGAGAGAGAGAGAGAGAGAGAGAGAGAGAGAGAGAGAGAGAGAGAGAGAGAGAGAGAGAGAGAGAGAGAGAGAGAGAGAGAGACAGACAGACAGACAGACAGACAGACAGACAGACAGACAGACAGACAGACAGAGGCAGATAGACCGACAGAGAGAGAGAGAGACAGAGAGAGACAGAGAGAGAGAGACAGAGAGAGAGAGAGAGACAGACAGACAGACAGACAGACAGACAGACAGACAGACAGACAGACAGACAGACAGAGAGAGGCAGATAGACAGACAGAGACAGAGAGAGACAGAGAGAGACAGAGAGAGAGAGAGAGAGAGAGAGAGAGACGGTGGGTGAGTGCTGTCTGCTGCTCGGGGACATTAGTCTAGTGTTCTGGGCTTGGAGACGGTCGGCTTTCTCTCAGCGTGTAACTGCATCCAAGCCTAGAGCCTTCCATCAGGAACACACACAGGAACACACAAACGCACGCACGCACGAGCATACACACGCGAGCACACACACGCGCCAGTCGGCCCTCCCTCAGTATGTTACCGTTTCTCCCATCAGGAACTCTAACCTAAGCTGGCTCGCTCTGCCTCAACACACGCCCACGCCCACGCCCACGCCCCCACACCCACACACCCACACCCACACCCACACACACACCCACACACCCACACACACCCCAAATACAACGTGAGGTTCTATCTAATCAGCCTGTCAGCAACTAATGGTCCAGCCGCTCTCACCTGTCAAGATGATGTAAAATAGATGCATGTTGACGTGACAGCATGTGTGAATGGATAGAAGTGTGTGTGTGTGTGTGTGTGTGAGAAAGACAGACAGAGAGAAAATAAATAGGAGTCAGGTGACTCAAAGCGGGCGAGAAGGTCAAACACACAAGACGTGCGCCCCCTGCCTGCTGTGGCGTGCCCCCTGCTGTGTGCCGCATTCCGCATGCTGCACACACACTCAACCGAGCCCAGCCAGCAGCAGCCCCGTTGTCATGGTGCGTAACAGGAGCGGGTTGGTGGGATGGGGAGGGTAAGTCTCTCACGGTGGGGGGGGGGTGACCTTCCACTGAGGACAGCGACCACACCACCAGACCTCGTGTTGGACCGAGATAAGACACAACAATGGCCGCCCCCGGCCGCCTTAATTACCGGCCCGAGGGGAGGCGGGGCAGCTATTATCACCGCTACGGCAACGAACGTCCACCGCTCTAATCGGAGGACATTATGTTAACGCTGGCTTACATAAATTCCGGCAGAATGGGAGTAGCTTGCCGAGGTGATTTTCTTTTCTTTTTTTTGGGGGGGGGGGGAGGGGGTTGAATTATTCCGTCATAATGGAGTCGTAGATAAGATTGTGAGGCTGTAATGGTTAAATGGGTGGAGAGGGGGGCGGGGGTTGGGGTTCAGCTGCCCTGGGAGATCTACAGAGGCTGCAGGAAGGCCCGGGGCGATCACAGACCCGCGGGTTGGGGAACACAACCCAGCCAGAATGTTCCTCCCTTTGGGGGACTTCCCCAACAGCATAGTGAGATACAATTCAAACAATAAAGGTAGACTCCGTAATATTACCTAACTGTCCACACAGGAGAGGGGGGGAGGGGATGCTCTATTCCCCTCCGTGTGTGACCTCTGCACCAGTTGGTTCATTGTTTTTAAGACCCCAGTGTAGACCGGCAGTCAGAACTTGGGCGTCATTTCATCGGGACGTTCCGTCATGGCCTTGCCTTCATCGATTGTCTCTCTCACAAGAGCTCCTATGGACCATGGTATGCAGCAGGAGCTCCTATGGACTATGGTATGCAGCAGGAGCTCCTATGGACTATGGTATGCAGCAGGAGCTCCTATGGACTATGGTATGCAGCAGGAGCTCCTATGGACTATGGTATGCAGCAGGAGCTCCTATGGACTATGGTATGCAGCAGGAGCTCCTATGGACTATGGTATCCAGCAGGAGCTCCTATGGACTATGGTATCCAGCAGGAGCTCCTATGGACTATGGTATCCAGCAGGAGCTCCTATGGACTATGGTATGCAGCAGGAGCTCCTATGGACTATGGTATGCAGCAGGAGCTCCTATGGACTATGGTATGCAGCAGGAGCTCCTATGGACTATGGTATGCAGCAGGAGCTCCTATGGACTATGGTATGCAGCAGGAGCTCCTATGGTGTGCAGCAGGAGTTGCTCAGCCGTCATCGACAATGTCACTGGGCCCGAAAGGGAGCCGACGCTTTCGCTCAGCGCTGTGGTGCGCAGCGCTATAGAGAATAGGATGGAGGACGGTGGGGGCCTCAATGAACAACCTTGGGGCGTGAAATGTTTCCCCCGTAGTGCGGACGCAGAGGTCTTTATTAACCACGCTGTGAAATCAGGAGCCAAACTCAGGGGCGGGAGGGGCGACACCAGTGACTTCCAGACAGACAATAGAGCAGTGATTCTCTTTATCTACCAAGGTTCCTCTGTGTCAAAGAAAACATTCCAGGGCCCCCTCTGTACGACGACACATGACATTCATTCGAACTAAAGTGCAGCTTTCATTACGACCACGACTTTCCGTCATCTCAAAGCCCCCCGCGGTTGGAACTCCGAGGCCCCCCCCCAAGTGGGCGTGGATAACGGTGGAGCTAACGGTGCCGTCTCGGGAAGCGAGCACACAGGGGGGGGGGGGGGGGGGCCGAGACATGATGGGAGATGACAGGGAAGAGGTGGGAACGCTCAGTAACATGAGGGAGAGGAGGCGCTGGACTGGAGACATGGCCGCCGCCGCCGCCATCCATCCATCCATCCATCCATCCATCCATCCATCCATCCATCCATCCATCCATCCATCCATCCATCCATCCATCCATCGCGCCAGGACGTTGGAAAGGGGCCCGTCCGCGCCGCACGGCTCGGAGACGTTTGGGATTGACGGACGGGACGGGGTCGCGAGGTCAACTCGGCCGGTTCGCTCAGGCGACGGGAGGAAGCGTGCCCCCCTCCCCTCCCTCCCCTCCCCTCCCTCCTTCCCAGGGGCCCCGGCGTGGAGTCACTCTGAGGTGGAGTGAACAGCTCAGCTGGCCTCCTTTGACAAAGCCAGGAAGGAGAGGGAAGAACACATAGGAGGGGCGGGGTGGGGGGGTCGGGTTGGGGTGGGGGGCTACAGGACTAGCTGGCAGGAGCTGGCCTCAATCACCTCAACACAATGGTCTGACGAGAGCACTGGGGGTTAATGCAAGTTCCCAAAGGAAATCGGCTTTGATGTGATGAGGGGAACGACTTTGTTGTTAGGGCCCCGAAGGCCTGTACAAGAGCCAGTAGTGTATGGTATACGTTTATCCACACACACACACACACACACACACATAAAAACACACGATGCCACACTAATAGCCTCTCCATGATGTTGCCTGTGACGACTAACAGGAGGGAGATTGAGTGCACTGTGTGTGTGTGTGTGTGTGTGTGTGTGTGTGTGTGTGTGTGTGTGTGTGTGTGTGTGTGTGTGTGTGTGTGTGAGTAATGATTTACTGGCAGGCGACCGCAAAGTGTAATGGTAGAGCACTAAGCGCCATTTACCAAATAAGAAAACGTGATCACGCAAACACACACACACACACACACACACACACACACACACACACACACACACACACACACACACACAGAGTTAGAGTATAAATCAATCCTTTCTGCCTGAAGCCCATAATT
>CM030174.1:5260000-5267500 GCA_017639675.1 Aplochiton taeniatus | reverse complement strand
TGGATCGATGCCCTCCGGCCACACTTTGAGGCCAGTGTCTCGGGAACGTTCCCCTCGACGGAGCCACCCCTATTCTGTGGTATCTGCTGTTGCCGCCCCCGGACACATCAATCGATGTCCTGATTGGCTGGGGGAGGGGGGGCGGGGGGGGGGGGGGGGGGGGGCAGGAACGAGCAGGAGGGGTCTATTGATTGGCCCACTGTTTGGAGACAAGAGGCCAAATGCCTCCTCTACCAGCAGCTTTGAGTAGAGAGGGGAGAATTGGAGAGAGAGTGAGAGAGAGTGAGAGAGAGCGAGAGAGAGAGAGAGAGAGAGAGAGAGAGAGAGAGAGAGGGGAAAGAAACTAAAAGAAAGCGTAGAAGAAAACGAGAAGGACGAGGGGGGAAAGAGGGGAGATAAAGTGAAGGGAAGAAATAGGAAAGAGAGAGGGAAGAAAGGGAGGGAGAAAGAGAGGCAGATACCTTGGTCTGTGTGTATGATGAAAGACAAGGAAACTGCCTGGCAGAGAAACAGAGGCAGGAGGACCTGGTGGCCGGCCCGTCTCCACGGCGACGGTGTTGCGTGTTGAAAAGTCCAGGCCTTCGAAATAATCACACTCCTCCTCACTGGTCACTAACTCCTCCTCACTCCTCCTGTAGACTGGTCACTAACTCCTCCTCACTCCTCCTGTAGACTGGTCACTAACTCCTCCGCACTCCTCCTGTAGACTGGTCACTAACTCCTCCTCACTCCTCCTGTAGACTGGTCACTAACTCCTCCTCACTCCTCCTGTAGACTGGTCACTAACTCCTCCTCACTCCTCCTGTAGACTGGTCACTAACTCCTCTTCACTCCTCCTTGTTCTGTATGCAGACTGGTCACTCTCACTCCAGGGGAGATTTCCATTCTCACCTCCTTGTGTGACACACACACACACACACACACACACACACACACACACACACACACACACACACATACACACACACACACACACACACACAGCGGCGGCCCCTGTGTCAGGAAGAGGGTTCCTGGCTAGCGAGAGAGAATCAAATAAAGACAAACGGGGAGAGCGAGAGATGCAACCAAAGCAATCTGTCCAAAGAAAGGCCAACTCTCCAATCGAACAGGACGCACTCTCCCTCCTGTGAAAGCTACACAGTAAAGAGGCCTCGAGAGAGAGAGAGAGAGAGAGAAGGGCTGGTTGTGATTTCAGACACCGAGCCGCTGATCATCGCGCCACAGATCGGCGCGTGGGACTTTTCCAATCGAAGCAGGCGGTTGGTAGCGCTGGCTGGCCGAGGCGAAGCCTTACTGTAATGGAGGGGGTGCTGCTGATCTGGCTGATGGATGTCTGGCCTAATAGTCCTTCATCAGCTCCATCGGACACCCCCTCTCTCCAGGCCTTCATCGATCCCGATCTCTGCCTCTCCAAGCTCTCAGGGCGTGGGGAGGGGAGGGGGGGCGGGGGGGGTCTCGGTGGCGATCAATGACTCACCCATCGTCTTCCAGGTCGACGTGAAAATAGCTCTGCGACGAGAGGGGAGAGGCCGAAGGTAAATCGAGGAGGCCCTTGTTGATCATTTGTTGGTGTGGAGAAGGATGGAGGGGAGGGGGGGGAGAGGGGGGTTAACAGGTGATGCCGGGAGGGGGGGGTTTGAGGCCACCGTTGCTGTGTAGAGGCAAGCCCACGCTGTCTGTCTTCACAGAGAGAGAGAGAGAGAGAGAGAGAGAGAGAGAGAGAGAGAGAGAGAGAGAGAGAGAGAGAGAGAGAGAGAGAGAGAGAGAGAGAGAGAGAGAGAGAGAGAGAGAGAGATCTTAAGGGTCACCAGAGCCTATCAACCAGCCTTGAGGGCCAGGAGACGGTGTGCCTGGTTACAGAATATGTGGACGGCAAGCGAAAACCACCCCTCCTCCGTGGGCGGATCGAGGACTCTGGGGGGAGAAGAGACTGGACCGCGGGGGGAGGAGCAGGGGACGGACCGTTAAAAAACACCTCCAAGGCTTTTCTTCAAAACGGGAGTGAAGACAGCGGCCGTTGTCGAGTTCTCCTTTGAAAGTTGTTTTCTTTTTGAAAAGGTTCCTTTCTTTTCCTCCCCGCCGTTCCGAGGTGAGAGAGCACAGACATCCCTCCTGCTGTCCCTGGCATCGATCTTTTCTCACCCTCATCTCCAGGGTCCGATTTGGGGCCGCAGACCGCGGATGTTTTGTCGACTTCCCTCTCAAAAAAGGAAGGTCCGTTTGGACTGAGATATTATTCACACTTTTGATTATCTGTCGTGTGAACCCCCCCTGTTGTTCTTCCTTTTCGCGGACTTCAATGGACAGCCTGCAAAGAGGCGAGCTTTTGTGTTTGTCTTCGTTTTGAACGCGTCCGTCTTCACCTGCTCCGGTTCGTGCAGCACTTTGGTCGACGGGAGCTGTTTTTCAATGAGCTTTAGAGAGGCGTTTGACTTGACTTGACTCCACTTTCGCTGACTTCAAAGCTAGAAGTCTTGAGGTCGTTTGGAGGAGACTGGCTTTACAGCGGTCTTCAAACATCAGTACTCATGACTACGCCGCACGACCATAGCAACAGCCCGCTCAGTAGGAAACGTATATTTTACCATCTTTCCCTGGTCTATTCCACTTTTAACAGCTCACCTACTTTCTATAGTTGAACATGGCCTACTAATTACACAAAGCCATTCATTCAAGCATAGTGAGGTGTAGTGGCAAATCCCTGTTGGTGCTGAACCAGGCTTATACTTGAGTTCTGACCAGCAGCCTCTTAAGCGGAGGCCTAGCCCCGGTAATTCCTCCGGTGCGTACCACACGGCGACCGTTCCTGCCGGTCTTTGTGCTGTTGTTATGCAAGCGTTGGGCTGCAGCCACCGATCTGAGGGCCCTGTCTCCGTTACAGCTCTGCTCGCGGAGCCCGTTTTCCTGTTGACACTTTGCTGAGTGCCAAACACACGCGCACGCGCACCCCCCCCCCCCCCCCCCCACCCCCACCCCCCCCACCCCCCCCACACCCCCCCACCCCCCCCCCCCCCACACACACACACACACACACACACACACACAGAAAGCCCTATTGTTCTGAGGCTTGAATCACGGGAACGCTCTGTGCTGCTTCAACGTGATTGTTTCTGTGAGCCCTCACAAAGAGAGAGAGAGAGAGAGAGAGAGAGAGAGAGAGAGAGAGAGAGAGAGAGAGAGAGAGAGAGAGAGAGAGAAAGCGTGTGGCTGTAATGGCATTATCCACGCCTCACACCAGTAACAGGTCCAAAAGGAGGCTTTGCTACGGTTCCATTCCTTGGAGGGAAAACAGAGTTCCCACCTCCCATACTCTCCTCCCGGCAGTGTGACTGGAGCCTCCAGCCAGAGGGCTTGGCCTGGCATGGAGTTCTTAGGAAATGCAGTGATTCACGGCCAAACGAGGGACACCACACAGCCGGGCGAGAGCAAGTCTTTACGCAGTTTGAATTACTCGATGGTGTCCGGAGGAGGAGTGAGAAGGAGGAAGAGGAGGGAGAATGAGGGGGAGAAGGGAGATGAAGAAGAGGAGGAGGAGGAGGAGGAAGAAAGAGGAGGAGGAGGGGGAGATGAAGAAGAGGAGGAGGAGGAGGGAGATGAAGAAGAGGAGGAGGGGGAGGAGGAGGAGGAGCGAGATGAAGAAAAGGAGGAGGGGGAGGAGGAGGAGGAGGGAGGTGAAGAAGAGGAGGAGGAGGGTTAAAGAAGACATGGAGGAAGAAGGTGGGGGTACTCAGCCAGACAGGAAGAGAAGTGCAGAGGCAGGGATTCTGATACAGCATCCAACAGAGGGAGGGGAGGAGGAGAGGGAGGGGAGGAGGAGGGCGGATGGAGGGAGAGGGAGGGAAGGAGGAGAGGGAGAGGGAGGGAAGGAAGGAGGGAGGGTGGAAGGAGGGAGGGAAGGAGGGGGGTCAGCAAACCGCAACACTGGTCAATGCCGATGCAGAAATGGAGCCAGAGATCGATAGCATAAACACACAGAGACACACACAAAGACACGGGACACACACACACACACACACACACACATACATAAACACACGCGCCACAGTATATCCCGCGGTCCAACTGCTGACGTATCCCAGTGAAGCATTTTGTTGGCACGTTCACAGCCTGTTCAGGGTGTGTGTCGAGGAACATGTCCTTTCTGCAGACACACATACACACAAATCCAAGCCTGGGTTTGTCTCCAGAGGCCGGCCGGGGACAGAGTGTGAGTGAGTGTGTGTGTGTGTGTGTGTGTGTGTGTGTGTGTGTGTGTGTGTGTATTTGTGTTTTAGTGTGGGAGGCAGTGCAAAAGCATGCGTGGAGAGAGGAGGGCTCTTAATGAGCAGAGACTGAGTCGGGCATGAGGGGGGAGGGTTGGGGGGGGTGCCAGGAAACACACAGAGGCCGCGGCCAAGGAGGGGAGGACCTCAAGAAAGAACAGCTGCCTGCGCTAGACACACACACACACACACACACACACACACACACACACACACACACACACACACACACAGTGAAAGCTATCCAAACGGCTAGCTTAAGTCTTTAGTCTGATAACAGTTGGATCATAACCTAACACACACACACACACACACACACACACACACACACCTGTTGCTGTCCGGTCAGGGGAAAGTGAGAGTTGATCAACTGTAAGGAGGTTTAACATGGTCCGTTGAGTCTGAGAAGGCAGCAGAGAAATAGGGTGTAGGACACAGAGGATCCCTACACACAACACGCAGCACGCTTCACACAGGTCAGGGGTCACACAGGTCAAGGGTCACGTGTGTGTGCGACATCTGCTGCTGCCGTTGGTGCTGACCTCCAGCACAATCCTAGGGCAGGCAGGCACCCAAAACCAACTCACCTCACTCTCTCTCTCTCTCTCTCTCACACACACACACACACACACACACACACACACACACACACACACACACACACACACACACACAGAGACACACCCACACACACAGTGCTTCCCCCATCCGTCTCCACGGTACCAGGCCAAAGAAAACACTCGCCTCTACACACCCAGGTTCGCAAAACGTCTA
The DNA here is from genome assembly GCA_017639675.1 of Aplochiton taeniatus. Lineage (NCBI taxonomy): Eukaryota > Metazoa > Chordata > Actinopteri > Galaxiiformes > Galaxiidae > Aplochiton > Aplochiton taeniatus. The sequence goes on along the minus strand of CM030174.1, from coordinate 5,262,461 downwards.
ACCTCGCAAACACCAGTCAACCCCCCAGTGTAAGTCCCACGTCTTAACCCCCTGAAGTGCCCAGTCTTAACCCCCTGAAGTGCCCAGTCTAAGTGCCCAGTCCAACCCCATGTAATGGGACTTTGAGTTCTGACTGAAGGCGCTGTCAGGAGTCTTGGCTCGGAGTGAATCACTGTACTTGGCACACACGACACAGCACTGCAGCAGGAACACACTCGCAAGGACACCTTTTTATCATTTGACTTTCTTTCCCATAGACTTTCTGTCAAACACAACCCCCCCCCCCCCACACACACACACACACAAACTTACAATACTTCCAAGCAGGCAACACAATAACCTGAAGGTTAGCATGCTGTAAATCTAACAAAATCACGTTTGAATTGGCATGATTCAAGAAGGCCAGCAGCTACCAGATCAGGCCTTCAACTACAGCCACGAAAACACACCACGGAGGAATTGACAAAAGAAGAGTGCACTTTGACAAACGCCTGTTTACCTCTCTCCCGAAGTCCTTTGAAGAGATGCCCCTCGGGGTTGAAACAAGAGACCAGGTTCAAAGGTCAAAGGGCGTCCAGGCAGAGTTGGCGGAGCGGGGCCAAGACAACGACCCCAAGAACGACCCCGAGCTCAGACAACCTTGCGTGCATCCCAAATGAGATGGGCGAAGAACCGCTATTGGCAATGGCACTGCCAAACGCGATTTACAACTCCACTCTTTTATATGAATTCTAATCTATCACTAAGGGTTTTAGCAGCTTGAGAGCAGCGGAGATGCTTATATCACCAAGTCGCAGAAGGTCAACGTGACCTCTAACACCACGCACTGAGCTTCAGGGCAAAAGCTTCTAGAAAGCCCTCCCACCGAGAAAAAAAAAAGCTAAAAGCTACAACTTCAAAGGAACAGCTCCTTTGGGGATTTTGTGCTTCTTAGAGCGCATTAGGGGGGATGAGGGGGGAGGATGGGGGGGGGGGGGGGGGTCTAACGTGTCTTTTTGGTGGAGTTTGTGGAGTGGTGGGTTGAAACAATGTCTTTAGAAGCAGAGCCGGCAAAGTGCTGCTACTGGCTGCCTGTCGACCACGGTCTGGCAGCGTGCAGAGGGGGGGGGGGTCTTAAGAAAACACGAGCTGCCCGCGTGATCGGCTAGCGAGCGGGTCTAACGGCGGCGTGGAACCCCGAACCTGGAGGAGATGGCCTTTTTGTGGGGGTTTGGTACACACTCCAGCGCTGCCGGCATGTATGACAAGATGGAGGGCCAGATGGATGAGAGGTTGTGGTGGGAAGACATTCAGATGAGACATGATAAAGACATGTGAGGGCCATTCAGATGAGACACGATGAAGACAGGTGAGGGCCATTCAGATGAGACATGATGAAGACAGGTGAGGGCCGTTCAGATGAGACATGATGAAGACATGTGAGGGCCATTCAGATGAGACATGAAGACATGTGAGGGCCATTCAGATGAGACATGAAGACATGTGAGGGCCATTCAGATGAGACATGATGAAGACATGTGAGGGCCATTCAGATGAGACATGATGAAGACAGGTGAGGGCCATTCAGATGAGACATGATGAAGACAGGTGAGGGCCATTCAGATGAGACATGATGAAGACAGGTGAGGGCCATTTAGATCTCCAGGGAGCACAACATTGGCGAGGGCAGGTTTCGAGTGTTTGCCCCGGGTATGCACACACTTGTAGGCTACACACATTGACGTACCAACAGTATGTTTCTAAACCAGAGGCTATGACAGAAAAGAGGAGTATGTTATATCAAGCAACATTACATAGTGATTGGTCAATGGCGGTGCTTGAAAGGAAGAATTTATTTTCTTCGCCATGGAAGAAGGAGAGACCAGGATCCAAACGAAGGGCTACGAGGACCTTCTGAACGTTCCTCTGGACTCTGGTCAGAGTTGCGGGTTTGGAAAGGTCAACCGCAATCCCCTCGCTGACCCTGGGATGGGTGGTCTGTTCCAAACCCATGGGCTGTGGAGCTCCCAAAACAACTCCTTAAGGAAGCCAGCCAGCGTGCTTTCAACTGCACTGTGGCTTCCAACATAAAAAAATATGATTATGAAATGTGAATAAAACATGAACGTTACGTTTGCGTCAGCAGCACTCGTGCCACCTTGAGTGGACACAAATGTTTTATTGTTAGGTAAATAGTATTACAGACGAGGATTCATGAGCAGCAGAGCTGAATGGATGAAAGGCGAATCACTCACAGCCATTTGGATTTCAAGCAACACTGAACTTTGATCCAAAAGCAAAAATGAATAGTCTGGTCTCTTTTAGAGAGCGTACACAGAGGCATACATACACACACACACACACACACACACACACACACACACAGACACACACAGACACACTTATTTAATGACGGTCATATAGCCACACCTCTACAAATGCTTCCTTGAACACAATCTCAGCAGTCAAGTGAACAGCGCTG
>CM030174.1:5177500-5255000 GCA_017639675.1 Aplochiton taeniatus | reverse complement strand
TCCCGTTTCGCTTCTTGCACTGCTTGGATGCCAAACTGCATTTCGTGGCCTCAGTACTGTTCTTCGTGCAATGACAATAATCGAATCACACATTTATTGGCTTCGTAAAACTTGACACCATTCTTACCATCAGGCGAATGAGAGAGGAAGGGAGAGATCGAGAGGGGGGGGGGGGGGGGTGAAAGGAGGCTGTGTGTGTGTGTGTGTGTGTGTGTGTGTGTGTGTTTGGGGGGGGGGGGGTTCTGTTCTGGGGGGGGGGTTCTGTTCGGTTTTGGTCCCCCCCCCCCCCCCCCCCCCCACACACACACACACACCCACACACTCCTAATCACACTGTCACAGCAGACATGAAACAGGCTGAAGGGCTACTTAGCAGAACAACGACCGACCAGAGCAGCAGGATGCTCTGAGGCAACACTGTGATGATATTTCAGCCATGTTTCATTAAGCTTCAGTCGACGTAGAAGGGACATCCATAGAGCTTACTGCTGACTGATAGCAGCATGAATATATGATGAGGGGATACAAAATATGTTTTATGTATGTGTTTCATTCTAAATATGTATACATAACGATTCGCCTGGCTATTCAAGGAAAGGTCTACTGCGTATTTTCATAGGCAAAAAAATATGCAAAACTGAAAAAGGGAGGAGTGGGTTTGCCTAAGCGCGCGCACACGTCACCGACTGGGCTGTGATCACAGAGGTAAGGACACACAGGTCACGTGCTGGGCTGTGATCACAGAGGTAAGGACACACAGGTCACATGCTGGAGAGAGAGAGAGAGAGAGAGAGAGAGAGAGAGAGAGAGAGAGAGAGAGAGAGAGAGAGAGAGAGAGAGACCCAACAGACTCCTCTTTCGTAATCTCCCTGCTAGAACAGCCTCCTAAAGCCATGACCTTTGACCTTAAAGATTACTGCAGCAACCGGTTTGACACCCTAGCCGCCGGTGTACCCTCGAGCAAGGCACTCAGCCGGGCGCATGAACTCTGCTATGTCCTCCTGAAGTAAACACGCCAGGCCAGAGAAAAAACGGTTTGTGGCGGCCGGGCCGCAAACGTTGCCCAACAACATTCTCGGAATGTTTTAAGAGCGTATCTTGATCCCGGGAAAAGCCAACTTTAATTCTGACCCTGTGACGGAACTCTCAAAGCGTGCGTGGCCTGGAACGCCGGCGGTTTACACTCTGCAGCCACAGCAGCCGAATGGGAACGTACTGGCGAACGACTGACAGGGAAGGAATGGACGCTGTTCAGGAAGTCCATTGTGGACGACGCGTACACACGTCTTCCCCCGGTGGTGAAGGAGCGACAATGGCGGAACACGCCGGAGGAAAATATGAAGCAAGAGGAGGAAGAACAAACAATGTTATGAGTCACATCCACAAGACCTTGAAAGTGCACACACACACACACACACACACACACACACACACACACACACACACACACACACACACACAGTCAGAATATCTTGACTAGATCTAGGATTAAATGAATGGAACAACACCTGTTGGTGACAAAGACTCTGAACTCCGCTTCCCAGAAACAGCAGCACATCATGTTCCAATAATAAGGGCCACATTTCACGCAAGACTACAATTCCCAGGCCTCACTAACTAACTCCAGCAAGACACAAGGAACAAACAGACAAGTTCTTTCCAAGTGGTTAATGTGATTAGCTCATTCAAAAACTCAATGTAAACGTAATGCTCAGGTGTTGATGCACAACATAGACTATTGAAACCCCGCGTCACTTAAATTGAGATTGACAGACAGACAGACAGACAGACAGACAGACAGACAGACAGACAGACAGACAGACAGACAGACAGACAGAAAGAGAAAGAGAATGTCGAAGAGAAGTTGAAGCGGGCGTTGACGTACACTGGTAATAGCTACCTGGTAATGCGCCGCATTATTTCATATTCAATATTCATTGATCAATAATTCAGCCTGTTTCAAAGCTGCGGCACAGAATAAGCATCGTTAATGGGCCCCCAGTGGGGCCCTAATGACAGGGTCAATACAGAAACACCATGCATTCAATAACATGGAGCATCTTTCAGGCAGTGTACGGCCACAGACAGCTTAGTGAAGACGCTGTGTGTGTGTATTAAACACACACACACACACACACACACACACACACACACACACACACACATGCGCGCGCGCACGCACGCACGCCAAGTGTGTCTTGATCTCATTATACAGGACCTCTACAGGTTTTCTGGAGCTAAGCCCACTCTATGTTTCATCAGAGGGAACGTGCTTTATTAGAGACGGATGGTAATGGGGGGGGGGACTGGTTGTGATCCGAATACAGAGAGGAGCTCTGTTCTGGAGAGCCTGAAGACAAGGAGACAATCCCAACGGGCCAGGACCACAGACCCAACACCATCTTAACGCAGGACCACAGACCCAACGCCATCTTAACGCAGGACTAAAGCGCTTTGCATAGTTTAGCTCATATTGACCGAGAAAGGTTATCAAGACTCCTAGCAGGAAATGTATGCACATGGGCGCTCGCTTCACGCGAGTGTGCGCGAGAGTGTGTGTGTGTGTGTGTGTGTGTAAACACATCCTCTGTGTCCTCCATTGTCCCATAAAGATAAGAGGGAGGGGGGGGGGGGGGGTAGCAGCCCGGACGGATCCTGTCGATTAAAAGTGGCCGCGGTCGGACCGATCAATAACTTGTTAGGGAACGGTAACGAGCAAGGCGGGACAATTTGGGCGAGCAAGTTGGGGGGGGGGGGGGGGCGTTTGGTCATCACACCATTGAATCCTAATGAGGACATCCTCACCTCCTAATCTCTCTCCAATGACAAGTACGTGTGAGGGGGGTTGCAGAAGAAAGGCACACATTCCTGTTTCCGAGCTGGCACTGCCAAGTCTGGCAGTGGGCACAGCTGGCGGAGTAGGCAGGTGTATTGGTGGAGGCGTTCAGGCGCGGGTACCGAGCTAAGGATTAAGATCTGTCATGCTGTCCTCCGCAGTGTTGGCTGGAGAGGAGAGAGAAATATTTGACCTGAGAACACACACACACACACACACAGATAGGACCCTGCGCACATGGAAGTCAGCAAACACACAGGTGTGCAAACATACACAGCCTATCTAAATAACCGCCCCACACACACACACACACACACACACACCAGAACACTTGCCTATCTCTCCCACACACACAAACCCAGGACATGGGAAGCGAATGAATCAAAGGGAACACGGGGAGAGAGAAACAAACACACACACACACACACACACACACACACACACACACACACACACACACCACTGCAGAGACAAACACCTGCAATGAATGACTCTCCAACAGAGCTGGCACGGAACAGCGGAGGCCATGGAAATGACGTTATCAGTAGAGAGAGCGAGAGAGGGAGGGGGTGTGAAAAAGAGGCCTTCAAACACACAAACACACTACCTGGCCCTGGGATTACGCGGCTGCCTCAAGAGGCCACTCAAACTGAAGAACAATCCAGAATGAATCTGCCCTAATTTCACATTCTTATGCATGCACACACACACTCTCTCTCTCTCTCTCTCTCTCTCTCTCTCTCTCTCTCTCTCTCTCTCTCTCTCTCTCTCTCTCTCTCTCTCTCTCTCTCTCTCTCTCTCTCTCTCTCTCTCTCTCTCTCTCTCTCTCTCTCTCTCTCTCTCTCTCTCTCTCTCTCTCTCTCTCTCTCTCTCTCTCTCTCTCTCTCTCTCTCTCTCTCTCTCTCTCTCTCTCTCTCTCTCTCTCTCTCTCTCTCTCTCTCTCACACTCTCTCACACTCTCACACTCAGATACACTGTCTGCTTCACTCTCTCTCTCTCTCTCTCTCTCTCTCTCTCTCTCACACACTCACACACTCACACACTCACACACTCACACTCTCACACTCTCACACTCTCACACACACACACACACACACACACACACACACACACACACACACACACACACACACACACACACACACACACACACACACACACACACACACACAGTCTGCTTCACCCTCTCTCTCACACACTCAGGGGCCTGGCATTCGCCTCTTAACAGAGACGCTGGTGATAGAGCTGTCTCGTCCTGTCCTGTCCCCTCTCCTCCTCCTCCTCCTCCTCCTCCTCCTCCTCCTCCTCCTCCTCCTCCTCCTCCTCCTCCTCCCTCACTTTTCTCTTTGCTCTTCCTCCCCTCTATCCTTCCTTTCTTCTTTTCTGTCTCTCCTCCCTTCAGCCTCTCCCGGTTTGTTTGCCAGATCGGTGCCCTGTTCAATTTCTTCCTGCCCCCCTTTGCCACTGAGAATACTTGTCAGGAGAATTTGACACAACCCCCCCCCCCACACACACACACACACACACAGACACAGACACAGACACACACACACACACACACACACACACACACACACACACACACACACACACACACACACACACACACCAGCAAGCCAGCTGCCCCTCCTCCTCCTTCTCTCCTCCTTCTCCTCGTCTTTCAGTTTGTCTGTGGTGTCGAGTGGGCCACTTCACAGAGGCTCGGGTCCTGACTCTCCGTGTGTGTGTGCGTGTGTGTGTGCCAGCACATATAACTAAAGTCACCGTGGGCGATTACCTAGGCGTCCGAGACAGCATTCTGTCAGGTGTGGGGGGGTGAGGGTGTGTGTGTGTGTGTGTGTGTGGGGGGGGGGGGGGGGGATGATGATGATGCGTTTCATTGAGGCTAACCCACCATAGGTGACCAGCTCTCTTCTCCTTCCCATTCTGCTCCAGTAGCTCAGCGTATCCTAGCGTCCGAGGCTAATAGCTTTAGCTGAAGGGGTCTATTGATAATGTGAGGCCACTAATTAGCTTGCGTTTGCACCGTGCGACATTCACACTGACCGCCAACACAGCCGCCCCACTTCCGCTTAGCCTAGCCTAGCTTAGCATAGCTGTGAGCCAAACGGGTAAGCGGAGTAAGCGGGTAGCTTAGCTTAGCGGCCCCTAGGACAATGGCACCACCAGGCCACCAATCAGGAGGCTAGCGGAGGACCTGTTTGCGTGTCACTCCCCATCCGGCCTCCCTTGACCTCCCGCCCTGGCGTCACACGGCTTTTGGGAGTCCACTCTGCGTTTTGGAAGTACCTGGTCCAGGGTTAGGGGTCTGGGCAGTGAGCCCCCTCAACAAGCCCTCTCCTTTGGGGTGTGTTTGGAGGACGAGAGAGAGAGAGAGAGAGAGAGAGAGAGAGAGAGAGAGACAGAGAGAGACAGAGACAGAGACAGAGGCGCTGGTGCAGTGGGACTGGAGCAGAGCCAGGGGCGGAGAGGAGGAGGAGAGGGAGGAGAGGCAGCTGCGTGGGAGAGAGGGAGCAATGCTTTGGTATTCACAGCACCAGCTGCTGCAGTCTGGGGGCCTCGGCCGCTCCCTCCCTCGCTCCCTCGCTCCCCGGCCGCTGACGGATGGCGGGATGGAGAGAGAAGGAGGGAAGGCAGTGGAGGAGGAGTGTGACAGGGATAGGAGATGAGCCAGGAGTGCAGCTGGGAGGCGGGGCTGGGGGGGGTGGGGGGGGATGGATGTCACATCAGGTGCACCGCCACAACAAACACACACACACACACACACACACACACACACCTAATGGGATGCAGTAGGGTGAGCAGCAAGGAGATAAAGCCGACAGTTACGCTGCATGTGGAATGCTGAGTGCCCTCGATGCCAAAGGGGTGTGTGTGTGTGTGTGTGTGTGTGTGTGTGTGTGTGTGTGTGTGTGTGTGTGTGTGTGTGTCGGTGTCGGTGTGTTGTGGGCCGTAGAATGGAGTCTGTTGAGGTTGACGCTGAAGTTACCACTAACTTTTATGGACCATGACAATGAAAACAATCAGTTCATTTAACTGCATCCCTTCTATACATAGATGATTCCCTGTAGATTAAACTGCTATAATAAATAACAATACATAGAGCATATCTCAAAACAAATACTACAAAGTGCTGAGCATGTGCAAAACAATAAAGCAAAAAAGGTTTAAGAATTAAACATACAATGAAGAATGGCAGAATAAATAGGATACAAATATAATGTAGCATTTTCTAACCTCCTTTCAAAAAGTGCTTTACTATTAAATCCCACAAAAATAATAAATAATAACAACAACAATAATAATAGCATTTATCTTTGCAGCGTTGATCTACCCTCGATTCTTCCCCATTCCCACGTGTTGTAAATATATATATATACACACACACACACACAGTACCAAGGTGACAGCACCACAAAATACATTGTTGTAAAGCGTCTGACTTCCTCTGACACCGCCATGGGCCGCCACTGTTTAAACGGAGGAGAGAGAAGCGTGTTTTATGAGAGGCTACTCACGGGCCTGTTGTGAGAGAAGAACTCACGGGGTTTAAGTAGAAAAACACAGCGGCGGTGAGGCCCTGTCCGTGTGTGTGTGTGTGTGTGTGTGTGTGTGTGTGTGTGTGTGTGTGTGCGCGGGAGAGCGCGCGAGCGAGTGCCATTATATGCTGGCATTTCACAACACAGGCTGGGCGGTGATGGGAGATTCCGTTTGCGAGAGACAAAACCGAGGTAATTGGATGGGCTGGAACGGAAAGCGACACAGATTTCACCGCAGAATTCGCCTTTTGAAGTGATTCTTTCTTTGGCCACAATATCCACGCAGAGGGCAGCCATAGTTACATAAAAACCCTGGGGCTTATTTTATGGCCAAGTGAGCCGGCCTGTTAGGGTCTGTGACATAGACAACTATTACTACTGCTGCAGGCGCTACTAATGCGACAGGCACTACTTCAGCTACAGGTACTACTACAGGTACTACTTCTGCTATAGGCACTACTACAGGTACTGCTATATGTGCTACTGCAGGTGCTATTAATGCGACAGGCACTTCTACAGCTACAGGTACTACTTCTGCTATAGGTACTACTACAAGTACTGCTATATGTACCACTGCAGGTAATACTACTACTACAGGTTTCTTCGAGTACTACAGGTACTGCTACAGGCACTCCTATAGGTACTAATACTGCAGCAACTACTACTACTACTACTATAGGTACTGCTACTACTACTACTACTACTACTACTACTACTACTACTACTACTACTACTACTACTACTACTACTACTACTACTACTACTACTACTACAGGTACTTCTGCAGGTACTTCTGCAGGTACTCAGAGCTAAAGCCCCATCAGTCAACGCTGGGGAATACCAGAGATATGTGTGGAAATCTCAAGTCAAAAATCTCAAATCAACAGCAGCAGCAGCAGCAGCAGCGAGAGAGAAACCACATGACAGGAGTTCCAGTCGACAGCCCGCCGACACTGGTTCCCTCGTTAGCCACCACGCTAATTAGCGCAGATCCCTCTCAAGTCGAGACAGAGGCTCCACCTTGTTAGGAGGGGCTTCTAGAGTCTTGGGGATTTCCCATAAATCACTACCTGTAATGGGTGAGAGGGGTGATATATGGAAGGCATGGCACTTTTGAAGCCACTTTTGTGCTGGCATGTAGCGCCAGGCATGATAGCACCAAATTGCGTGTTTACGAACGTGCACAGCCTGTTAGTTCCCGGGAGGGGAGGGGAGGGGAGGGGAGGAGAGGGGAGAGGAGGGGAGGGGAGGGGAGGGGAGGGGAGTTGTAGCCGAGGAGTGCGCCGAGTGGACCGGCTATCCATTAAACCTAATGGGAGCAGAACAAGCTAGCCCTCCAGAGAGGATTTTCACATTGGCAATCAATGGTTCAGCCCACTCAGACGTCTCTTACTTTCAACAACACAGCTGTTTGTTTCCTCACCGCCTCCTAATCCAATCTCAGTCTGTACTGAGGTTACCTTCAAATACCTGGAATCCTCTTTCTGCCTGAATGAGTACAATTTACTGGTTTGGTTACCGATTCTCAGACTTAAACGTTCAGTGTGTGTGTGTGTGTGTGTGTGTGTGTGTGTGTGTGTGTGTGTGTGTGTGTGTGTGTGTGTGTGTATGCCGGTGTCATTTTCGGAATTGTCTTAGCCAGTCACGTGTGGAGAGTGGGCCCCTCGGCAGGAACGTAGGTGTTCTTGAATCAGCCGGCCCCCCTTCCTCAGAACACGCACGAGCACAGCTGGATGGTGCAAAAATCAAAAAAGAGATCTGCTCTTACATTTGCTTTCAGTAATGTAACACTCCCTCAAGAGGGATGGATGGAGCTTTGGCGGAGCTGTGGGGGGGGAGAGGGAGGGAGGGAGAGGGAGCGAGAGAGAGGGGGAGTGGAAGAAAAGGAATGAGGGACGGGGAGGAAGCCAAAACAGCGGAGGGAGGAACAGGCAAAGAGGGGAAACTAGTGAGACGGAGAAACAACAAAAAAAGAAAAATGAGAGGAGCCTAGAGGACGAGAGAGGGAACAGTCGGAACGCCGAGGAGAGGAAAAAAAAAAGACAGGGAAGAGTCGGGAAGACGAGGAGAGGAGGAGAGAAAGGGAGGAGGTGGAGAGGAAGGGAGGAGGTGGAGAGGAAGGGAGGAGGTGGAGAGAAGCCATGCTGTGGTGATCTTGTTAAGCTGAGGCAATTGTGTTGCACAGTTAAACCCAGAGAGACGCCTATTATTACCCTGTGCCTGGCCTCCCTCTCCCACCACACGACGTGCTCCACACAAAAACACAGCGCACTTTCCAACGCACTAAAGATAGCGGGCTACACCTGTGGCACTGAGTCAGATTAACGTAATCAGCCTCAAGGCTACGTTCCGCTGTGTGTGTGTGTGTGTGTGTGTGTGCGTGCGTGCGTGCGCATTTCAGGGACAACTCAAACTCCCTGACCTCCACCACCGTTCCGCTGGCTAATTTGTACCTCTGTGTAAGCAATCCCAGTTCAGTAACATGGCCACCGCCACCACATCAATACCAGAGCTGACTGACTGAGCCACAGAGTTCAAAGGTCATTCCGGGCCGTTAGACCGGGTTAACGTCCAAAAAGAAATGGTTCGCCGCCAGCATGAACGTCCTAGGCTGGACTAGTTATGGCTTCGTTCGGCTGGAGTTTAAATACTACCGTGGCCTGAGGACGGCATGGCTGAATGGCTTAAACGAAGGGCAGGTTTACCAGGACAGATGGCCTGGGCCGTTGGAATCCCCCAGGACACAAACGATTGACCCCCCCTAACCCCCGCAGCCAACCCCTCACCCCAATCCTAATAACCCCACTCTGGCAGATCGGCGCCTTAAACCCACACCGGCTTTGATCGCCCTGGCCTGCCAGCTCTTCTACAGGCAGGGGCCTGTAGAAGAGGGCCATCAATGATGGATGACGTGTGAATTAAACATGAGGGATGGGGACAGAAAAACACACACAGACACACAGAAACACACACACACACACACACACACACACACACACACACACACACACACACAGCGACAGAGAGACGAGCAGCACAGCCTTTGGCTATGGACTCCACAGGTCTAGCTAGCCTGTATAATGGCCGTGGTCCCCAGTAATGGAATGGATAGCATTAGCATAGCGACGGGGAGCACTGGAGGCTTCAGGTGAACTCGTGGGCTGCACCGACAGGCCTGGCTTTCAGCTAAAGGCCTCTGCCTGCTCTGGAGACTGGACCTCTCGGTTGGCTTCATAGCAGTGTAAATATCACTCAGGGCAAGTAGAAGGTCTTCAAAAGGCATGGATAAATTATAAGGTGACACTGTTTTCCCACTTGGCTAAATCCACCACAAACAACAGCTGGAGGAGCTGCTTTTATCTCTAAGTAGATTTATGTTCCAGCATTTCCTATGAACAACTCAGTAAGACATCCAGGCTTGACACCAAGACCTGGCTCGACCGAGGGGACCGGAAGCTGGATCGATGCCAACCAACCGAGTTGAGGTGCGCTCGGCAGTGAAGTGTCTCACTGTCACACACACACACACACACACACACACACACACACACACACACACAGTGCTCATCTCTGTGAGTCACAGCGAGCAGGCCAGCGCAGAAGCCCAGGGTGCTATGACTGTAATTGAATCAATTAGACTTGGACTCACCTAAAGGCTGCTGGGCTGACAGGCTGACTGGCTGGCTGGCTGGTCAGCCCGCTTTCACTAACAAACTCCTTCCGAGTGTTCACAGAGTGGCGCACTCGGCAGAGCATCTATCAAAAGGCTGGCTGGCTTGCAAGCCTAACTGACACACACACACACACACACACACACACACACACACACACACACACACACACACACACACACACACACAGCAGCTGGCACACTTGCATCTGCCTCTCCTATCCCACTTGAAAAATAAGAACGTACATTGGTGCAATACATGTTGCATTCTCTCTTCCCATCTGTTACATGGCCTCGCCTAGAAGGTTCGGACCCTTCATGTCAAAACACTGTTCAACCTGATTAACAGTGGCAACGTTGTGGAGACAGCTGTTTGCCGGGAATGCCGAGAGGGGTGAGAAGAACATGGTTGGAAGAAAAATAGGAAGGGAGAGGGGGACCCACAAAATCTATGCATGTAACCCAAGAGGATCTGAGATGCGAAGCTCATTCAGCTGGGAGCTTCTAAGCAACTCCCATGCAAGTCCTCTTTAAACCCTGGCTGGGTCTTCCCCCACTGGCTGCTCCTACTGCCTTGTCTTTTGGCTGTGTGGCACTGCAGTGTGAGGCAGCAAATACAGCCAGAGTGGGAGACACATCCCGACAGGCTGTCAGAAGTCAGCCCCCTGCCAGGCACTCACGAAGCACAGAGCATTACTACAGCGTATGATGCAGCATGTCCTCCACCCCCTTCTCTCTCTCTCTCTCTCTCTCTCTCTCTCTCTCTCTCTCTCTCTCTCTCTCTCTCTCTCTCTCTCTCTCTCTCTCTCTCTCTCTCTCTCTCTCTCTCTCTCTCTCTCTCTCTCTCTCTCTCTCTCTCTCTCTCATAAACACACACCCACACCCACACACCTGATTTTGCCATTACTCCATCAGGTCAAACTATTCCAGCCAACTATGCGGTCAACATGACCTCTAATTGGGTCTCCTCAAGCAGGGCAGATTTGGGGCTTTTCTCTTCCTTACTGCATGGTGTGTATGTGTGTGTGTGTGTGTGTGTGTGTGTGTGTGTGTGTGTGTGTGTGTGTGTGTGTGAGACAAATCATAAGCCTACCTGGCTTTACAGTCTTCAGGCGAATGGGCTCCCGAAAGTGTCGGATGACAGCCAGCGTGTCGCGGTTGGTCAGGCCGCTGACTGGGGTCCCGTTAACCTCCAGGAGTACGTCCCCAGTGCTGGGAAATCTTCCGACGTGACAAACCATCGCTTCCGAAATAATCTGGCCCAGGTTCGGGAACTCTCCTAGTTCAGCACCTCCTTGCACCTCCACCACGGAGCTCAACTCCTCCGAATTCCCCCACGACACGGCGCACTCCTGCACTTTGCCGGACCAGTGCTTCTTCTTCTTAAGCGTTTTGGACATTTTTTAGGTCTCTCTGTAAACCCCACAGTTCAATGTTACGCTGTAACTGATTCTAATGCGAGACCAGCTTCTTACTCCTTAAAGACACAATCACGCGCAATCATTGATGCTGTGTAGACGCTGCAATCAGCTCCGTATATATTCCATCGCTCGAAAATAAGTCGTTTAAAAACGGAGCAGTAATAGCCATCTGTTGTCATTCCATTGATTGGATTATTCAAGCATCACCTGTCTTATGAAGGGTCGCTAGAGACTGTGCGTTCGTGTTGCCGCAGAAGGTGAGATCAACCGTGGGTATAGCAGTCTGCGCGTCTCTAGTGCGAAATTCTTGCTCCACAGCATTTAACCCTACAACTTCTGAACAGGAGCCATAGGATGTTTAGTTCCTGCGCAGACCCAAACATCCCATTCAGGTATGGCATAGGAAAATGTAACGATGAACGTTATGGCTACAATACACACCAGAATCACGACCAGTCGCTTCAGAACCGACAGATCAGCGTAGCTACCCCTGCTAAATGAATAAGCACTTCGAAAATATCCAAAAGAAATTGCTTCCAAATCGTTTCAAAGTAAAACCTAACTCCAGACAGACAGCGAACTAATGCGTAAATCCATGTCCGACGCTCAATTCCTTAATTCTTTATTTGAAGTTGGTTCGGCGCACCTGTTCTGCCCTCCTGAGATATGACATCAGTGGCAACGCATTCCTTGGAAACAAAAACATAGGCTACCTGGCCCGGCAAGATGTAAGGCTGGTTACAACTGGGAACGTGTTACTTATTCCCCTGCCAGCCGGTTCCGATCGCGCTGTCGACAGCAGCTGTCAAGTCTCTTGAGGCCTACCCCTTGAGTCTTCTTGCGTTAAGAACAGCAGGCTACAGTCAGTTATAACTTATGCAATGCCAACAACAACTTTCTCGTAATTTTTGCAGTGTTGATCTTCTCTGGCGGCTTGGAAAAGACTGTTGAGGGTTCCGCCAATCAGCGGGTGGGTTGTAACTGCAAACCAACCAATGGAAAGTAGAGAGGGCGGGTCACCCGTTGTTCTTACTCAGTGAGCGTGCTCGGTTTTGTTTGGTTGTCTTGTCAGCCAGGCGGAGCTTACATTTTTAAGGACTGTGTTCAAAGTGCGCATTCAAGGGCACGCCCCATAGCCAAGTGAAGTTATCGCGCGTATAAATCTATTACGTTTTGGTACATTAACTATTTATAACAAACTAACCAATGAAGAAGTCGACAAATATGTATTTGGTAATATAGTTGTGGCGGTTGAGACAAAAGCCTTCATGGCGCAATGCTGCAATAACACCTGTTTGCTCCATGAACTGGTTCATTTGAGAGGGTACAGGATTTTCGCAGTGACCGCAGCTATTCCTGGCACAGGTGTGCCATCTTGTGGTCTAAACATCATATTTAAGAGGTCACTGAAGTATCAAACCAAAATCTTACAGCCTTTTGCAGTTTCTTTTTTTTTGTGTGTGTCCCGGGTATATATATATAGACGCTATTGTTATTTAATCTGAATATTATTATTAGTATTAATAACAGGAAACAAGTTGGCAAGATTGTTGGGCCTGTCAAAGTAAGTGGACTCCAGGCTGCTACCTAGGGCAGCAGTAGCGTTGTAAACCAATCAAATGGTTTTATTAGGCTAAAGGAATTAAAAATGATATTGCTTCAGAAAATTAAAGCAGATCATTCTGAAAATCAAACCAACTTTTATGTTTTTGTGAATTTTTGATTTCTCTCACTTAACTTTACTTTACAATTTAGTTATTAATCATAAACAACATAAGGGGTGCAGTGTATGTCACCATTTTGTATAAACTGCTAATTATGCAGGGCAATGTCAGCCTATTATTGAGCCTTCAGGGGGAATCGTTAAAAACAGTTCCCGTTTAAGTAGACAAGCAGTTGACTTTCATTTGTACCCATTTTAGTGAATGATTAACATTCAGTCAACTTGCCCAGCAGACTCCCTTGGCCATTGCCCGTACAAGCATCAACGTCTGACATGGGGTAGCCGATTTCATCCAAAACTTCAGGTTCTCAGAAAAATACCAGTCTTATTGAAACCACTTGAATTGACAGCTACTGAATTCTCATTGTTTACCGGGATTTAAACAAAAACAAATCTGTAAACGATTATTGGAGCTCGAGAGTCGAGGTACCAGGTGGCAGGTAGGTTTCTTTAATTAGGTTTTAATCCCCACAATTACCAACGCCTTGTTCTAAAGTTATTTCTCTGTGTTTTGGAAGGCCTCCAAGATAGCTAGCAGCTGACATTTTCTGGGTGTCAACCAAATATGTTTACCCGGCTGAAATTCCTAGCCTGTTGTCGACATGTAATTATCATGCTAAAAAATGATTGTGCTATGCCGTCATGATGTACGAGTTTCTTGAGTCCCGAATGTTTTATTTTCTTCAAGATGTGAGAAAGAAATGCTGATTAACAGCTGCCCCTTATGGATGTGCAGACCAAATGCAAAAATGAGACAGCAGGGCCTCTTTGCTGTAAGTATGAATGACAATTTTCAGACCAAACTTGTGTGTTTAGTAATGTTTTCAACTGTACCAATTCAACTGAAATAACATTTTCCGTCTAGTTTGGAAAAAAATATGTTTGTCTTTTATCTAGATGAAAGACGGCCACTCTTGTTTATTCTTAGTTCTCATGGTGTGTGTGTGTGTGTGTGTGTGTGTGTGTGTGTGTGTGTGTGTGTGTGTGTGTGTGTGTGTGTGTGCGCGCGTGCGCGTGCGTGCGTGTGTGTTTCAGATGAGGAAGGGTCTGATGAAACGACTGTGATCATCATCCCTGTTCTCCTGTCGCTGAGCACTGTGGTCGTGGTAGCTCTAATCTTCTGCAGTCTGCTTCGGCGACGAACAGCACGGCACACTACCTCCCAGCTCTCTGACCCTGCTCACGCTAATGGTAAACGACTCACATGTAATTATTGTGCATGCATTCTTAACATCTCGTTAACATGTGTATTTTTTAGGTGACATCAATCAATTTATCTATGTTTGTATACTTTTGTCTAAAATGAATGTCTGAAATTAATATTTTGCTTTTTAGTATTTACTCTGGAGGGTCTCCTTTAGTAAACATTGACCATTTTATGAAACAGGTCGGGATGTTTTGCCAATGAACACTGCGTATAGGGTTCCACCGGGTCTCCAAGACTCATTGCGCCCCTGGGAGGTTCCCGACGCCTATACTTTGGAGGGGCTAGAGTTCTGGCAGACCGGTCGCTATGGCCCCATCTGCAATGGCTGTCTGAAACAAGAGGGGGCGTCAACTGCTGTGGTGGTGAAGACCCTAAAAGGTTGCTAAGTTGTTGTATCTGTTAACACCATACACATAGTTAAAAGAAAATCGGTGAAAGAGTGTGACTAATTTCTTGCAGGCAATAATGCTGATACTTAGTTACAGTTTATAATATTTAACTAATTAAAGATATCCCAATAAATGTCATGTTTGGAGGTCAATAGCAACAAAACATGTAGACAGCAGTTAATGTTTGAAAAAAAATATACCTAAAAAATAACCATATTCCAAAAAATGTGTTATGGCTTTCCCAGAGGGCCCTAACCAACCCAAGCCTGGGGAGTTTGTGGAATGGGCTTTGTTCCACGCCACTGTATGTAGGCATGAGAACCTGGTACGGATGCTCTGCTGCCAGACCCAGAGGCTGCCCATGTACTTTGTCCTGGAAGCTTGCCATCCTGGGAACCTGCTTCACTTTCTCTGGGCTCTCAGACAGGTAGGAAGGACGTCTGCTCTGGGAAGACCAGCTGGCACCTCGTACCTCTGAAAGGACACGCCGGTAAACGTCACACAGTGTAGGCTCAGTTGTGGTGTCTATGTATTGTGCCTTCTTATCCTGTGTAGACACAGAAGGATTCTGAGGGAGGGGATCCGTTGCAGCACTTTTCCGAAAGGTCTGTGTTTCTGGTGGCCAAACAGGTGGCAGCTGGACTGGTGAGCCCCTCCATTTTGCGTACCGATTCCCATTTAATCCTCAAAAGAAAACAATACAAATGATTTGGCAATGAAAGAAAACAACCACAATGACCACACACTCTTCTCTAGGACTACTTGTGGTCAGTGCACAGGCTGGTCCACGGCAACGTAGCGGCCAGGAACATCCTGATTGGCCCAGGGCTCACTGCGAGGCTTTCTGGATTGGGTGTGGCATTTGCAGGGCGTCAGGATGACAAGTCGGCCGCCAGGAGGAGAGTAGCAGATGTGCCTCTCAAATGGCAGGCTCCCGAGAGGCTGATGATGCAGCCAACTACAGACAGGAGTGACGTGTGAGTGTGTGTGTGGCAGGCAGGCAGGCAGGCAGGCAGGCAGGCGGCAGGCAGGCAAGTGGCAGGCAGGCAAGTTGTAGCCAGGCAAGTTGTAGCCAGGCAAGTTGTAGCCAGGCAAGTTGTAGCTAGGCAAGTTGTAGCCAGGCAAGTTGTAGCCAGGCAACTTGTAGCCAGGCAGTTCTCCACCACCTGAGGCTGACCATAATGCCACATGCAGTCTATAGACAACACATAAAATAAATATAAGTATTATGCAATTTATTAATTGATCTTTTGGCTTGTCTCATTCTTAAAACCAGATTTATTTGTATGCTTTTTATTTAGATGGTCGTTTGGAATCTTGCTGTATGAGCTAATCACATTGGGTAATGAAATATTTTCTTCCCATCATTTTAGACTACATGTATGTTTTCCTTTTTTTTATGTGTATTAATTGGTAATGTTCGTTCTCAGGCTCTCCACCGTTTCCTGAGCTGGAGCCCCTGTCTGTGTTACCAGAACTGCAGAAGTCCTACCGGATGAAGAGGCCAGTGGACTGTGGAGTACCCCTGTAAGTGAGCTGTGCTGCCGAAATATCAAGCTCAGTCTACATGGGCTTTAAAAAAAATCCACGACATACCGCCACACAAACAGGCTAGGTGGTGCCATTGTTTCCATGTAGCATAAAGAACGACTTGGATCGTTTTCATAAAATGCTACACCCTCGTTTGCCACAATAGTTATATTAGGGATGTCCTCTCTGTGCGGGCCAGGTATGACCTCATGAAGTATTGCTGGATGTGGGATTTCAAGGACCGACCGGCTTTCTCCGCCACCATGAAGCTGCTGAAATCCTACACCTACCTGGCGGGCACCAAAACCCTCCACTCCTCTGAGCCCGTGGATATCTTCGAGTACAGTAAAAAGGCAGGGGTGTTCCCCTAGCTGAGGTGGTACGTGTTGAGAGGGGAAGCCCACAATTCAAATGCTAAGTCTCTAAACAAAAGTCCCTGGTTTTCCCACCATTTCTGCCACATCATACAGTTTACAGTCATCAGGTCATATTCCACAAGTTAAATCTCATGAGGAAAAGAAAATAAATACAAATGTTTAGATGAAAGTTTTGGATCATCGTTTATTTTTGTTGTCAAAATGCACATAATTAAAAATACAGATTTGACCACTGTGAGAGGATAATACAGTAGTACCTGTTATACTTTAGCATGCATATTACACTTAATGTGCCTATATCCGAACCAGTTGACCCTCAGAGGCACTCCTGAAAGCATTGATACAGGTACTTCTGGTCTTTAGTTTTGTGTACACACATTGCAGACTTTTATTTAACCTTTGGTTACCCTTGACCAACGTTTTCAAAACAGATGATGAGGAAATGAAAATAAGAAGGAACTCTGCAATGGTTTAATGCCCTTTTGTTAAGTCTCCGAACAAGATGATACAACTGTTCATAAAAGTAAAGCACTGGAAAACAAATCGCATGGATCACTATGTACAAAAGGCACCAACTGCCATTTCTTTTTTTTTTTAAATGCGCCCAAATAATGCAAAGTCCTCTCACAACAGGACTGGTCTTAAACAAAATACTGACAGTATCAGAGTATTTCAAGCCTCTTAAAACAGAAGCTAAGAAGTGCACCAACTAGATAATCACATGAAGTAAATAATGTCAAATAAAACCTAACCTAAATTGTTTCAGCTTGAGTTCGGAGTCAATATTCGGACAAAAAAGAATTTGCACGGAAGAACAAACCTTACGATACGTTACACTCATTTGTTTGGGCCCGCCCACCCACCCACAAACGTAGTAAGAGTTGATAGTCGCTTCTACGGTTCCAATAGACCCCGTATTTAACAACTTGGAAAGATCATTCCAAGCTGGAGAAATTGTCCATGTATTGATAGAATGGTTACTGGTACCACACAAAGGACAACTCAATATAAATGTGTAACTGGATTCTAATATGATTTTTTAAATTCAGTATTAAAAAAATTGTTCAGGTGGACAGGGTATCAGGTACTAATGTCTAGTGGAATTCATTTTGGCAGGACAAAGGCATTAAACTATTTTCTGCCCAGTGTTACTGAGACGCTAAGAAGTCCGCTCAAAAGATAACGAGAAGGTTGTAAGCCTTACTAATGAAGCAGTTAAAATAGTTTGTTCTGGAATTTTGTTGTTATTTAACTCTTGTGAGTGCTATAGAATATCTTTAAAAAAAGAAGTGTGACATTTACAAAGCCATGAAGTGACAGAACATACCGGTCACGGTGTCAAAACGATGACCTAAAGTTGAAAACAGAAATGCCATGATGACCCCAGGTATCAGCCAAAAACATTCGCACAAGTATTGTCCAATAAGTTCACGATTCCGATTTACCATTCTGTTCAAATTAAAAATTTAAAAAATACCTCAAACATAGATGTGCATCTTAATCTGGACCAACATTTAAAAAATAAAGAAACTATATTCATCCCTCCCTACGTAAATGTGTTTCTGTAGAGTGGTCACCCCCGAACCAACAGGGTTATATGGAGGGCGAGAGAGAGAGAGAGAGAGAGAGAGAGAGCGCTCTCCCTGGTGGTGAGTTTAGTGTGGATCGTTCCTACAGGACAGCAGGTGGGCAACGTCTGCCTGGGAGCTGGCGTGCAGCCGGACGGGGCCTTTAGTGAGCCTCCCGCCCCCCTTCCCTCTATACTTTACAGCTCCAAAGGGCCGTGGGGAACAAAATGTAGGAGACAGACCACAGAAGGTAGTAGACGCAAGCCGACGGGAAAGAAGAGCAGAATACCATCACGATTCCTGCGGAACAACACAAATAAAAAGGATTTTTTTCTTTTTGTTGCAAGAGGTTGATGCTGTTCCAATCTCTTGGTAAGCTCTCTCTCATAAAGCTCTTGTTTGGTGGGAAACAAATCCCTAACACAGGGGATTTAAAACATGAACAAGTTCTATGAGATCATGGATTTGTTTTGCGACAGTAATGCAACTTAAAGCAAGGGGTACTCTTTCAAATATCATCCACTGGAGAGCTTATAATTATGAATAAGCCCTTCATTTGACTCATGTATGTCTGCTTATGTTTTCTGAGACTGTTGTGTGCTTGTACCTCCGGCATAGATGGCCTTTTTCCAGGCCTGGGACTCCAACACCCTGTCGTGGGGGTAGAAGGTCTGGCTGACCATAAAGAGGATCATGGCCACGGCGGTGAGGCGGAGCACCGCCATGTTCCCTCCGGTCAAAAGAGACAGGCAAGCCAAGATGGCAGACGAGTAGATGCAAGGCAGGCCGCGATACATGAAGGGGATTCCTGGAGGAGGAGGTGACACACACACACGGTTAAAGTGCTGCTATCTCAAACGTTACGTTTAGTTTTCAACAGTCTTGGATCATCCAGGGCAGCGACGGGTTTCCTAAAACACGATCCACAATTAGATTCACTTAGATTGATGCACACTTACTCAGGTGCAGCTATTTTGCAGCACTTTGACAGGTTTGACAATACATGCAGTCATAACACATTGGGCAGAGGAAGAAGTCATCTGATTGCAATACATTCAGGTATTTTGATGGTGAACTCTTTGACAGAAATCCCTTATCCCTTACCAGTACTGTAGAAGACAAGTCGCACAAAGACAGACATGACGTAGCACATGCACAGGATGTTGTCCATCAAATCCGGGGTCCGCAGGAGCAGCGAGGTCGCGATGCCGAACGTGGTGAAGTCACCGAAATCGTCCAGTTTGGCGCCTGAGGATAAGAAACACAAGACGTTTAGTTTCCCCCCGGCCTTTCTAAAATAACAACCCCTGGTCACGCCCTGGTGGGACTCCAAAAAAAGGTTGTATAACGGAGGGTCCCAGTGGATACAGCCAGATATGGAATGAAAGGCGTGAGCTTGTGGCCTTGTATGACCCTGTGTCTGCTGTTTGAGGGTGCGCAGTGGAGAGATGATGGCAACCGAACAAGTTTGTCTAATCTTTATGCTGGTGGCCTACTTTTCTTGCCAATTGGCAACGCACCTGTGGGTGTGTGGACCCATCATACCACATCTTGTGTTGTTGTAGTCGTGAGTGCATCGAAACTGTATATATATATATATATATATATATATATATATATATATATATATATATATATATATATATATATATATATATATATATATATATATATATGTATGTATGTGTGTGTATGTGTGTGTGTGTGTGTGTGTGTGTGTGTGTGTGTGTGGTGCATATTATACAGCCAAAAATTCCTATGTCAGCCCAACAGGCCACCGCCCTGTAAACAACATTCCCAAATATCTCGTCGTTCCATTATCCAAAGAGGGGCAGGGACCATGACAACAGCTCAAATACACAGGATGGCATTCCACCGCTCGGCCGATAACAATTTGAGCAATTCCATCCACGCAGAGAGGTCAAAGCAACAGGATCAAACCAACAATCGGAGCATGATCTCTCAGGAATTAGGCGGCTTAATCGGACAGTAATTGTTCAATTGACGTGAAAAAAAGGGTGGGGCACAACATCGACCCCCTGCAAAGTCATGCAGAAAAACAAAGCCTGAGAAATGTGCGTATGACAACACATTGGAAGTGCACCTGCATTGTGAGCTATTTTGGGAAAGTGAAATTACAAGACCATCTGCTCACGAGAAGCATGTTTTAAAATGTGATCGTGCTGTTGAAAATATGCAAACGACTGTGCAATTTCGACGTTTCATTTGGGACATCGCCACTCTGATTGAGAGCAGTATGATGTCTGCCACTCGGCACCCTCGTGACTTTAAACAAGGGCTGAGTAACTCGATTAGTATAGTGGACCGCAAAAAAGAAATCAGGACATCAAACCTGAGTCACGGTCATGCCTGCTTGTTTGTATCAGTATGCGTTTTGTACGTCTGTCTCCTTAACATATAAGGTGCAAGAGTCGAGCTCTGTTTGCAGTGTAAACATGAGGATCAAACCCCTATGGACGTCAAGCTCCTGTCAAGAAAAACACAGGGCCCACTCTCTACTCACCTAGAGCAGAGCAAGCATCCAGTCGCCTGGCAACCGCCCCATCTGCCAAGTCCAGGAGGTAGCCTATCAGAACCAGCCAGCACGCTGCATAGTGGTGCCTGGGAGGAGAAGAAAAAAAAACTGAGTTTCCAGCCAAACTATTAAAATCGGAATGAATTATTCAAATAAAATATTGGGATATTGCTAAGTATAAAAACAAAATAGCTGTCCTTAACTGAACTATAAACGTAACTTACTGTTACGTTTTTTTTTTACTTTATTGCATTGAACCATTATAGAATGGGTTAAACTCCACTATTGATGAAAACCATATTTAGCCATGTAAAACTACCCCAAAACAGGCAGGATTTGCAAGGGCCATTGGGGCAACAGGACCTAATGCTTCCAGGCAACCAATAAAATAAAAACACAGCAAACAGCATATGGTTCCTTACCCGTTCAGACTGCTGAGAATAGATGCCATGCCCATGAGCAAGTTGGATATTGACAGGGCATTGGCGGCATTTTTACGGGCAAACTCTTTGATTTGGAGCCCAGTGGCTGTCTCGCTCAGGAAGAGCCTTTGGGCCTGCTTGAGGAAACCTGAGACCAGACACCAGACAAGGACAGTAGTGAGGTAGTGGTCTATGTTAAGGTTGAAAGGCCCTAGCTACTGTAACTGCTACTCTGATGAATACACTGAAGACCCTTTCTTGACCGGCTAACCACTCAGTCTGAACATTGTTGCCCTACAGTACCATTGGATCGTCATGGTAGTATAACTGTCTATTTACAAAATTTCAAAAAAGGCGGGGAAAGTAGAAAGAAAAAAAAGTGTAAAAGTTCGAAATGAGTAACTAGTAAATCGATTATCAGTCATACAAATAACTTAAATCTAGAACCTGTTCAAATCTTTACGCTAACAAAATAAAAACTCTGATTCATCCGGCTTATGTAACGAAGCATCACTTACCAAGAAGTATCGCTGAACCACCTTAGGGTACACTAATCCCAGAACAAAACACTGCAATTTGTTACCATCATACAATCATTGGTGTGTAAAGCATGCATTTATTGGTTGTGTCTACTTTGCTAGTGTATATAGGGACTATACACAGTAGACTTCTGATAAAGGTAACACATTTTGTTTGATACTGTTGGATATATATGCATTTATCAGAGTTCAACTGCATAGCAAGGATGGTCGGGTGGGAGGAATTAACAGACATACAGGGAGAAGGCCTATGACATGCAACATTTCAATGTAAAATGTGTTTTGTCTTGGCGTACAGTTTTGGTCTCTACGTGCTCATGGGTTGTTAGTCTGTGTATGTGTGTTTGCGTGTGTGAGAGAGAGAGATTTGGAAAACGGGCGTGGCAGTGCTCACATGGCTAACTGTCCAGAAACATCATTAAAAACGTTTCCATCCATTAGACTTTAGCACCGTAGACAACTGTTGAATGTGCTGTGGGCAGAAACATGTTTTCCAATGATTAAGAATGAGGACGTGTTGCCATACACAAATCATCAGATGTACCTACACATTATCATGAGTGTCCTTATAGCCATGGTTATCAAAATAGAGGTGTGAACGCATCCTGACATTTCAAAAAGTTACCTATGTGTACGGTGGAAACCTTCCTGACCGAGTGCTGCGTGGTGTCGAGGAAAACACACACACACACAAAAAAAAAAAAAAAAATAAGCTTAGCTCATAGTTGGTTACTGGTCAAGGCAGAGTGTTTGTTGACACACTTTCACTACGGATACGAGGAGCTGTTGGGGTTTTTAATGAAGCTAAACAAAGCCATCTTTGTTTCCCTCTACATCCTCTTTCTTGTCGGTTTTAGAAGTCCCCAGAAGTTAAACCGAAGTGCTGAAATATTCAAACAAGTCAAAATACAACTACCAAGAATAGCCCATCAAACGACAGTATGCAACCTGAAGGACCATTTTAAAAGAAAGATTGACCCTTTTTACTCAAAGTTTCAGTAGACTTGAGTCTACTTTTCGATTTGTGAAAAGGGTTAAAGTCATGTTCCTACTCTGTTTTGCACACTGAATTTCCTGTGATTCCAAAGCCAGGCGATTTCATGACTCTCTTCATCTGAAAGAAAACAGCGTGTGAGACATAGCACAGAGTCAACAATAACGGAACTTGTCATACTTGGTGTGTATAAGCATGCTTTTAATTTTACATTTTTCATTCGATCTGGCCATTAACTTGGCAGCGACTATCTAAGTTCAAAATCAATGGGTAAACAACTAATATCTTTGCCTCATCCCACATATACAACACAAAAGTGAAATGTAATGATAAAATAGTTTTCCCTAAACGTGAAAGCCCCCACCAATAAAGCAATGTGTGTGAGAGCTGCACTGACACCCCAGTGAAGTACCATGCGTCCTATTAAACCACCTCTGACTGTTCATTCACTAGTAGACTAGACTAGTGAATAAATCAACAGCAAGAGATTTTTCAAGCAAGCCTCCATCGCCATGCCTGTCATTGTTGCCCTAGATAAGTTAGAGGAAGTTTCCCCAACAAGGAAAAAGGTTAATTATCAAGACAGCTAATTAAAACCACTAGCAAGGAACAAACTACACTAGCTATAGTTGAGGATACTCCTCACAAGGTCCTAAAAAGTGACTGGAAAAACGCCTGAGGTATAACTTTCTACTTAGAAATGCTAAAACATTAGCTAAGGTAGAAGACTACTTTATAGCTTTTAACCACTCAACTAAGAAGTGCTCGGTGTGCTAGAAGTGTAACACATACAGCAGTAGGCCACATAATACTTATATT
The DNA here is from genome assembly GCA_017639675.1 of Aplochiton taeniatus. NCBI lineage: Eukaryota > Metazoa > Chordata > Actinopteri > Galaxiiformes > Galaxiidae > Aplochiton > Aplochiton taeniatus. The sequence goes on along the minus strand of CM030174.1, from coordinate 5,231,430 downwards.
ACAGTATTTAAAACGTGTATTGCATGTGCTGCTTTCCCGTGGCTGATGCTTGTTCTTGTACAAACCTTTCAGCAGTGTGGCAAATCACGTGAATCACGTAAATATTTATCCTAGTGGTTATGACAGTGCATGACTCATCAGAAAGACAAAAAACTGTAAACGCCTACTCAACTCAACACACCATTTATTAAAATAAAAACAATTACTATTTTACCTTCTTCACCTCGGTCTTAAAAAGCAGTACACAATGCCAAAGATTGGCCATACTGTATCATTATCACAACTCTACAGTGATTTAAAAGTAGTCCTAAACACATGGTGCCTATGTTTACTTGTGTAATGGCTTAGTTCCCCCATTCATCTAAACTACAGTCAGTCTAGACATTGACAAAGCGATTAGGATTACATCCTCACTACACCTTCAGTTGACTCCTGGCTCTTGGCCAGTTTGATAACCTTCACGGGCTTTATCTCTGAACACTCATGCCCTGTAGGTAATCCAGATTAGGAGGTTCAAAAACAAGCGCATACCAGATGAGGGAGTCAGCAGGATCATGACCGTCTCTGAGTCAGCGCACAGCAGCAGCTGAAAGAGAGAGTAGTCATCAGAACACAATACCGCCATCTACCGCAAAAAAAAGATTTCGGTACTTGTTGCATTCAACACTAACACCCTCATCTTCACCACCACCATCATCATCATCATCGTCATCATCATCATCATCATCATCATCGTGTCGAACTAGTAGGCCTCTATCCAACACACCTTTTCAGTAAATCGAATCGTTTTAGATCCAAAGGAGGCTTTCTAAGCCTATAGTCAAAGAGCGGAAACCGTTGCATGATATTGGATGCTTTTTGTAAATTAGGCAACTAATATTACATTAAATCCAGAACTAAATGCAAACAGTATTTCATCGTAATTAAAAGGCGATCGCCAGGTATAATAGATTTTTTGCAAAGCTCGATCAGCAGCCACGTTAGTTTTGAAGTGCGTGTGCGCACTTTCTCGGTCATATTACCAAGGACGACATCGGATTCACCATCGCATCCACCATCCCATCCACCACGAATACAAAGAAATCAACTTTCGCCTTAAATTAGTAAACAACAATTAGAATACAAATCATATGTGCAACAAATGTGCGATGTGAATTAATGCAAGAGGCTACGCTACGCATCTGTAAATGGAACGTGCGTCACACCATTATTCGGGTAGAAACACTCGTCTTTGTGCGATCAAATGCTACGTCCTCCCTAGTGTTAAGCACTTCTATTGTAATAGACTAACATTTGTATTTCAGAGAAGTCTGGCTTACCTGGAAGGAACTTCAAATAATAATTTTTGAGGAATTATGGGCAAATAATGTTGATGGGTAGGATGTCTTGGTGTAACCAATAACACAAATATTTTCTTCAGTTGCTTTAGATTGTGCAAAGACTCACTGTTCCGCTGTCTATCGGCACGCGTATAAATTCAGATGTTCACCTGGCAGAGAAATGCTTGTTTCGTGCACCGCGGCGCTTTTAAAGTCCAACGATAAATCCGATGGAATATTCCACCGGAAATGACGCCCCCATGCCTTCTCGATGTTTCCACAAGAGCTGTTCTTAAACTAGATTATTGATACTCGAACATGACACCACTGGCAGTGGGATGAGTCGACGTACAGGTGTGAGACTGGTCGTCAGTTGTTTACAAAATATTCAGTTGAGAGAAGGCAGGGTTCCCAATTTAGGTTACCATGTTTTGCAACAGCGTTCTGCTACATTTTCAGGGTAAGGTTGATGGATGGATTTGTATACAGTACATTTCTTCAAGAATTCCTCGACAATATGACGTTTGCCAAGCTATTACCATAAGAACTCTAAATGAACATCCCTTTCACTCCAGTATTTGCATTCAATGACAACTTAAAGAACGATTTTTTTAAATGTAATCAGCAAGCCTTTCAATCTCTGTCATGGGGTCTGTTAATGAATTTGAGAGGAAACACATTCATCCAACCCCATGTCTTAGATTATGTGCAGGGCCAAATGCCTAAATGTCTAATGTGCTACAAGAAGAATATGTATGGGGATAAGAATGAGACATGAGGCATGTGATTCCTAAAATGTTAAGTCATGCAACCACAGGAAAACTACTAGGCAGAATGAAATGCGTAACACATTAAATACACTTGTTTGTAAAAACTAGAGCAGGCAGTTATATCATTTGGGATACTGATCTAAGGAAATTCATCTTATGAGAAGAATAAGTCAAGGAGTGCTAGTGAAAAAAAAACATCCCTTAAACATTTAATTGGGCTCAAGTGTGCTCTTCGAGTTAGGCAACTCCGTCAGGCAGTGCAACTATTCCAGTCAAAGGGAAGTGAGCAGTAAGGGGGTGGCACAGTAAATTCAGATTTGCCTTCTCAAGGTTTAAATGTGCTAAAATGCATGTGAACAAAGGCTTCATTAAAGATGTAGGAATTGTGGAATTTTGACTTTATCATACAGGGAAAATTCAATACGCATGTAATGTTTATTTATTATCTAAAACACAATACTTTAGACACATAAAGTAAATACAAATGGGACTAATTTCTTGGTTGCCCTTAAATCCTACCAAAGTATGTAGCAATGTTCATGTCACTGTGTTGTTCTTCCATTTCAACCTTTGGGTCTTGTCAGAAAGCTGACTTTATGCCAACTATTGTTGACCTATGGACTACAAAATATCATGTATAAAAAAAAAACAATTGAAATTGCAAGAAAGCCTCAGTCTATTTGCTGACCGTGATTGGTGAAGCTCTAAAGCGGCCTTTTGTAGAGCTAGCTCATGTGGTGAGGTTGCTGGCAGAGCAGAAAGCCAGAGGGCAGGTGAAGCGGACCTTGTAGTCATGGCACCTCCGCCCCCCAGGCTGCTCAGCATTGACACAGGCAAAGCCGTGCGTGGCATCGTATCTGTAAAAGAAATATATCTCACTGTGGATATACTGTGTCTATTGAAAACCGACCTGCCATCCGCTCTTTCTTTTGAAGGTTTTCAGGTACAGGGCTGACTTTTCGGTTTGTCATTGAGGAGGAGGATAGAAAGAAGAGAGATTTTTTTTTTTAAAGATGCAGCAACTATTTGTTGATGAACAAACAAACTGCTTCTTTCAGTGCATAGATGTTTTGTTGAGTTTGGACTTACACTTGTAGGACGTCACCGGTCTGCAGCGCTGGGGTGCCCGTGGTGGTCATAGCTTCGATGGCCACAGGCTGAGAGCAGACCTGGGTAGGATGTATGATCTGGAGCTGGCGGAGGGTTTCATAGTCCCCCCTCCCTGTAGGGTCGTCCAGGTCGAACCAGCGTGTCCTGCACCCTGTCAGTCCAACAGAGACGTGTGGTGTCATAGTTATTTATTAGACCCACTTTTCTCAACACCACCAGCGTCCTACTTTAGAACCTTATCCATTGTACATTTTTGGAAATAAAAACCGTTGGTATTTCTTCAGTAATAAACAGGTCTTACCTTGACAGAAATCTGAAGGACACGTTAGCATCACACGGTAATCCTGGCATTTTCTTCCACCCTTTTGCTCGGAGTTGATGCAGACAAACCCAAAAGTACCATCATAGCTAATTTGAAAAGGAACACATAGGTCATGTTACAGAGGTGCTTAGAGTCTCTCACCTTAACAGTCACAGGGCTGTACACATGTAGCTGACAATGCTAGGCGGTTGGAGATACACCAACTACTGAATTTGGCAAACGTGTGCTGCCATAGTTATTAATGACACCATTACATATTTATATGTGCATTGGTAACAACAAGGTAATGCCAAGGTCATCACGAGAGGTAGGTGTCTCCAGTATGCTTTGCTGATATGCCGTAGGTGGTCTGGGCCTCAATGCTGATGGGATTCCTGCAGACTTGGCCGGGGAAGGTCTTCAGCAGCTGAGAGATAGACTCAACATCGCCCTCTGCTGACGGGGTGTCGCCGCTTAGCCACTGCGTGCGACACTCCTCTGAAACTAGAGGCATTGAGTAGTTGAAACTTGTTTGTGGAGTTTATAACCATAGAAACAGAACACACAACAACCACTTTAATAGCATTAGAGAAACCACATTATGGAATTCAGGGAATTTGTACCACGTCCTACGTGGATATATTTAGAAATTCATGCTACACATACAAAAACCCACACCTTGGCAGAAGTCGGCAGGACATGTAAACCTGACTTTGTAGTCATCACAGCTTCTACTGCATTGGTCTGCATTCACACAGGCAAACCCATAGGTGGCGTCATAGCTACAAGAAAAAACCAACCAGAAGACATTGGGCCAAGAAAGAACACATTTGTATTTGTGTTTGTTAGTCAAATTATCATGTTATTTTTTTTCGCATTGTGATTTTGTTTATAACAATTAGTTCTCACATTAGCAATTTATCTGACGTGTTGGAAGCAGGGGTCCCGGAGACCGTTTTAGCCTCGATGGCCAAAGGCTGAGCGCATATTTCTCTGGGATAGATTGCCAGGAGCTCACTCAGCACTTCATAGTCTCCGTTTCCACTGGGGTTATCGTAGTCAAACCACCTGGTTCTACACTCTGTGGGAACCAAACAAAGCAGAGACAAGATTGTTTTTTTCACTTTTTCAATGGACTCCTGCATAATTTGATGAATGAGTTTGCGGCCCGTGATGAAGGATATCGCATAGGTCTGAATATTATTATATGATAAGCATAGGCTGGCATGTGCTCAGACCTCAAATTAGGCCTATGCCCTTTGCCTGACCTGGGAATACCAGTCATGAAGTGCCCTCCTAGCTGGCCCTTCCTCTAGGGGCAACAAGTGGGTTTAGGACACAGATGGCTAAAGATGTAATGGGATTCCTGAGGACGGCCCTGCTTCCAAGTGTATATTTAACATATTCAAAGTTTGGGAATTTTGTGATTGCTAGTGCACAGTGCATCATGCATGCATTAGCTGAAGAAAAATACTTCATGCCTACTAACTAAAAACCAGACCGCTATTTACTGAACACACATTTCTTAGGTAAAATACCTGAGCAGAATTGTCCAGAACAGGTAAACATGACCTTGTAGTCATCACATTTCTTCCACTTCTGCTCTGAGTTGAGGCACACAAAGCCCTCGGATGGGTCATAACTGCCCCCAAAAAAGACAAGAAAAAAAAAACGCCCCACTCTGAATGTCAGATTTAATTGGTATCATTAAGGTGTGCCTGCAGGGATAGCTATCCGTTCTCTCTGCCTCAAACAAAAGACAATGGAAAACAAAGGACAGCTTTAAAAAATGGACGACCATGACACAGCAGGACACTTTAGAGGTTCTATTCAGCCTGGAAAATATTTGTGTCTTCCACTAAACGGGTCCTGCTGGTATTATGGATGGCAGAACAAATCAATAATAAATAAATAAACTGCCTACGGTTTAGGATTTTTGTATTTGTTGTTTGTTTTTCCTCAGTCCTTATGTATATATATATATATATATATATATATACATATATATTTATACCTGTGGAAGGTATTCCGTGTGTACCGTGACTTGATACCCGAGACAGTCTGGGCCTCCATCTCCACCGGCTGAGAACAGACCCTGCTCGGGTGCTTCTTTCTCAGGGAGCTGAAGAGCTCAGAGTCCCCTTTGTCTGTCACATCTCCATCATCGAACCAGGCAGTCCTGCAGCCTGACCAAGGAAGAGGAGAGAGGGGGGTGGGGGTTGGGAGCGGGATAATATAGATTCCATCAAAGTCATGGAGGAATTTACTATGAATGTGTGACCTGACAGAGATAGCAAAAAGAAAGAAAAGATCCTTACTCTCTAAAGCAACAGTGAACATAGGACCTTCTGAAAAATGTCACACCAAAAAAAGTGTTACATCAAATTTGTGCTTGTTTGTGATGATTAGAAATGAATAAGTAAGTCAGTGAATATAGTTGTACCTGCTGCCAGAAAACACCAAATAAACACCTGAAAATATTAATTCAAGTTCAAATGTATTGCATTTTATTTGATTTATACATAAGAGTTGGATATTGATTCATGAAAATGGTCTCACAATTACCTATAAACCTAATATTATGCTTTACTGTGGAGAAAATCTATCAGTACCTCCATTGACAGCATCTTTGTTCAGTCCAATGTAAGTGTTATCTATAGAAAAGATCGTCAGGGTACAATTTCACATGAAGGTTTTTGAAAAGTTTTCAAGATGCGGTCATATTGACATAGTCTAAATCAAGTAGACATAAATTATATAATTATGTGCAATAAAAGCATAGCCTTTGACTTAGTTTGTACTTACAAATCTGTTGATATGCCCATGAAAAGCAAAAGGTCGATGTGAGACTATTCTAATGAATGGTCCTAAGATCAGAATGGGAGTGAACCCAATGTCGCTTCACCAAGTTGAAGACCATAACCATTCATTGCATATGTGTGCCCAATATTGATAAGTCCCGGAGCCCCTTGCTCCTCCCATCCTATCCCTCACACAAAACAAGACATGGACGATGGTGATAACTTATAAAGAAAATATATGATCAGCTTTATTTCTTGGTGTCCTGGGGTACAAAGACAAAGACAATGTCTTTCAAAAAGTCCTTTAAAAGCTATTATAAAGATATATACGTATGAGGATGGACTAGATGGAAATATCCTTTGGAGTATAATTTTGTGTAGTTGCCGGACCAACACATCTCTCTACTCTTGTCATAATAAAACATAACAAAAAACTTGGCCGTTACCTTTACAAAACACCATTGTGGATTTTTAAACGTAATGCTTAGTCAAAGGGCAGACATATTGTGAAGCGATTGTACTTCACGTCTGAACTGATTTGAAACTTTAGATGGTATGGTATATTTAGGCCTAAAAGTTCATAACTGTTATGTTAGAAATATAATGAGAGAGTAAGGGCGAAAGCATTGACCTTTTGTTCAATTGTTCTTGGAGTATCTGAGAAACTGGGAGTATCTTGAGATTGGGCATTTAATGGCCTCACATTACCATAGAAATAACCAGATGTTCCTGTAGGCAAAGACAAAAGGTTTGGTTGTAGGTCTGGTTGGAGGGTAATATAATCTCCAGGGGTTATCATGTGTTGCTTTGGAAGTTGGGATAAGGGGTAAATATCCTTTGAAGGGCAACGGTAAGGCCCCCACCACGGGAATAGATTGGGGGATGAAGTGGTCATTTACATCACAGGGACAGCCGCTTCCCTGGGTTTGGAAGACTTTGGAGGTTGGGACAAACAATGATGTTTGATACTGACCTATTGTGTGTACACTACCTGTGACTGGTCAAAGGTTGGGGACGACCCCTGTTCCACGTGTTGGGTATAAAAGTAGGAGGCCATGTGGCTACAGTTCAGTTGAATTTGCAGGACAACTCAGCGGTTATTGAATGACCAATAAACATCTACCCTCTCGAACTATCAACTCCTGACTCTTAGTCGCATTCTTTTAAATGACTTAAAGTTCGAGTACTGAGTCTTCTGAATTCCCATGACAATGGCTAATCTTGAATTTACAAAGCCCTCAACAATGGCCAATAAGTTCTAGCGCATAAAAGCTATATCTGTCCCTGCGGGTCCCTTATGTGACTTTTACATTTACATCCTCATTAACGGATTTTAATTCCTTCAAAATGGCATAGGTAGTTTATATTGAAATATATTGAGTCTATTCATATTTGCAGTGATGGGCCCCTTATAGAAGATACATTTTCCCCTCCAAGTGTTTCTTGAGAATGTCTATTGGAAAGAGGATGACAGGTATGCTGACATTAATCCTTACCTTGCCTACAGTATGTAAGATTAACATGGTGAATGTTACATGTCGGCATTTGGGAATAAAAGCATAACTAAAACCCAATTATGTAAACATTGAGACAAATACTGGTGCGGTAAGGGGAGTCCCTCTTCCTTGTGGGGATATTTACTTCAGAAACTTGATTTGGGTGTAACCTTTGGACCTGGACTTTGTCAGTAAAGCAGATAATAGAGGATTTCACCTGCCACTTACCCAGTGTCTCCCCAGGGGCCCTTGATAAAGGCCAGGGCATATACGGTGGACAATGTGAGAACAATAACGAGATTAAATATGAAATATCATATCCCTGTCTAAGCTTGAAAGACACACAAAGACACAAACCACACACACCCAAATGCCTGCAAGGCAGTCTTGTCCATGCAGTGAATGGTTAAAGAATCAGACGCAAAAGACTGTGAAGAGCACATGAATTTTGTTTTTATTTAAGAAACACCAAGGGGTGGGGAGGTGTTGATAGTTCGTTCAACACTGGAAATGGTATACAGGTGGGAACAGAAGCTGGTCATCCAATGGACGATGTTTTGGCTGGTGGTCATTCCTCAAACTGTCACACTTTCCTGTCTCCGTGTTTTTTTTCTGTCCTAAGAAACATTGACATAACATAAACAACTTTCAAAAAGCTGAAACCATTCACGTTCTTCAAGAACTAATACAACCGTTGAATACAGGGTGAATTGAGCATTATCTTGACATGATGTGGTATGGAATGCCGTTCAGTGTTTTAAAAACTATTTGTTGGGGAGTTTGTTTAACAGTGTGGTTGATAATGAAGAAACACAAGGCCAACAAGGCACAACAACAGCCTTAAATCTTTCTCAAGAATTATCTAAAGAGCGTGAATTAACAGCTTCAATTTATTCTCATTTTCAGTCATACTGTAATAATCACAACCTTTATCTTTCTTTGCAGATGACAGTCATTATTTTACACTTTCAGGCATTTACAAATTGCTGAGCCAAAGACACATACTTTTGCTTTAATTTTGAAATAGATTTTGTAACCAGGAAAAACATCCATCCAGGTACCATAAGTGTTCCCTAAAATGAGCCTGAAATAGTAACATAGGGTTTGAGTGCTTAGGAAAGCTAGTGGGGGCATTTCTGATGCACCTAAAGTAACAATATTACAACCCAAAAATATTAAAGGGAAACACACAGGGATTTGTGGGAGGTAATAAACAGTAAGCAGAAGAAGAAAAAGAAAAAAAAAGAAAGCTTTTCTGATTGCTCTATAACAGCAGAATTAAGGCTTGAAACAACAGCAATTAGAAACCAAAAAGAAAATAAAGAAAAGAAAATAAAGAAAAATGAAGCAACCTTTAAGTGAAACGACAGTGCTCATTTTTAGAATAATACATGTTAAGATTACGAGAAAAAAAAAAGTGAAACGTTTGTGAGCCTCGGAGGTGAACTTGATGGTTTTGTTGTTGCGTGGAAAACAAGACGGGGCGGCCATGGGAGGGTTACTCAACCGGTCACAGCACCTGCAGCAGACTAACAGCCGCATCCCCCAACTGCCCCCCCCCCCCCCCCCCCCCCCCCCCCCCCCCAAAAAAAACTGCGCGTCTGTTGTGTCTTACACTTGTAGCAGCAGGCGTACATCAACAGATCTGCCTTTTCTTTCGACTAATTGCCGATTAGGAAAAGCCACACCCTAAAAATAGGCAACGTCGTGAGGCAGTTCAGTGTAACTTTCCTAAAGATTTGGGTAATATGTCAGTAATATGTCAAATCATAGCTTTATGTCTAAATTGGTATTTAGACAAAGGCACACACAAAATAAAAATACACACGCCAAGTAGTGTTATCTAACAAAACATATGCCAGTCGTAAACTAACACACATACTCGACATCATAGGGGGTTTCAACATGATGAGAAATGAGACAGGAAGGGGGCAGGACTCGCATATTTAACCAGAGTACGAAACATAAACAGACACACCAACAGACTGACTATATCCGGACTGCTAGATCGTTTCTAATGTAAAACAACAATTATTTTCAGACATATTTTCCTGCAAAAAGGAAAAACATAAAAAACATTCTCTAGTCATAACACCTTCTTTTTGAGATCTACTCAATCAACACAAGGCCAACGAGGTGGCTTATCTAGTTATTTCAATTTCATACCGTAATAATAAAAAAAACTTAAACGCCATGCATATGTGAACAGCAGTATACACCTTATCCTAATGACGCAGAAGCCATGAAGCCAAACATCACTGAGAAAAACAGAGAAGTCATCGCATGCTTGTAGCATGCCTCTGCAATTAGCACCAAACGCTGTTTTTTAGTGTAAAAAAAAAACGAAACTACAGACGCTAAAGAGACATTCCCTTCGCAAGGCAGACATATTCCGAAAATTAATAGGCTACGAGTTCCAGCACCAGTTTCCCCTCACTACATACGTTTCTAGCATTTCTGAATCAACCTATAATCCTGACCTGCAATATTTGACGAGGCTGCGCGTGCTGTGACCGTTCGAACCCCTGCTCTCCCTAGTGTGACAAACACGGAGAGAGCATGCTCGCCCCTAACGGCTCCCCCTATAGGAAGTCAAGCAGGAAACGGCCTGCATGTTTTCAAGTATTAACAGAGTCAGGCCTCAAAAAAGCCCCAGACACACAGTATTAGAACCCAGAATCAACTCCAGGAAGAATAGAAAGAGCAGTTTTTATTGTTAGTTTGCATGTTGTATTCCTCCACAAATATATAATATATTTTTTATATGTATATAAATAAAAATTCAGTGCTGTAAAGACCTCTTTTTCCCTCTCCATAGGATCAGACCCATTGTAGAAGGCCTATAACTTTTACTCGCATGGCTAAAGCTAAGGGCAGGGAGGATGTAAACTGTGTTAAAAAATGTCCTTCATCGAGAATGCAACACTGAGGAAGAGAAGACCTGTGAATATCATTTCCTTTTTTTCTCTTGCTGTTTTCCTTTTTCTTTTTTTTGGTTTAATGCACTCAAGAGTACTACATCCTTTTGTAATATTGTAATTCACTTTTGTTTAGTTTTTTTTTTTTGGTAACAGCCAAGCACCAAGTTGGATCAAACCTTACGTATGTTGTGTTTGTTCTCTGCGTGTGTTTTGTATTATCTCTCCATAGTCTCTGGGCGTGTGTGTGCGCGCGCGCATATGTGTGTGCGCGTGTGTATGTGTATGTGTGTGTGTGCAGCCCTCTAGGAGGAACAGGGCTGCACGTTAATACTGCGTTCGGCCAGGCCCTGCAGGTCGATGGCCTGGGCTGGCTGTTGGCCAGGCATGGCGTTCATCAGAGACAGGTTCCTGATGCAGCCCCTTACTCCTGAAGAGAACTTCCCTCCTGTCAGGGTCCTCAGGTCTGGGGCTCCCCCTGGTGAAACACACGCACACGCACACGCACAGACACACACACACACACACACACACACACACATGTGTGCGCATACACAGACATGCACAGAGATACAAACACACACACACACAAATTCACAAACGTACACAGAGATACAAACACACACGCATACACACACACGTACACGCAGACACAAACGCACACGTACACACAGGCCCAATTCACTTCAAACGGGCACAAAATTGACAAAAACAATCTCCAGTAACTCTGTGTATCTGCGTTCCTGAAGACATGGCTGCATCAGTGACCGCAGCCTTACCCAGATATACGCTGCCTTTGGTGTTCACCATGAGGCTTTTGCCCTTGGACTGTCCGTACCGAATAGCCCCTCTGTCTATCTGCACGTAGCCGTCCTTCCCAGTCCTGGCAGAGAGGAGAGGGGTGGAAAAGAGCGATATCAGAAGAAGACAGGCCCTGTTCCAACCAACTGAGACATGGCCCAACCCCCACAGACTGGAGTAGGCACGGGCAAGTAAACAAGAGAGGACCATTGCAGAAACAAAAGCTGTTTAATAACACATCTTTAAGACCAGAACTATGCAGCACAATGCCTAAATGCATGCGTCATATTTGTTATATTTTCTTCTTTCGCCGACACCAGACCTTTCAAATTGTCTCTGATGTAGGTTGTCTCCTGACATAAGGGCAGGCTGTGCTCGTATTGTACCTGACTGCTGTGATCTTGTGCCATTTGTCGTCGTTGATAGGTTCTCTGGACCGGATCTCCGCCTCTCCGCTGCCCAGCTGGTAACTAAGGGGGACACACACACACACACACACACACACACACACATTTAAACGTAACACATCCGCAGTACTAGGAACTCAAGGGAGTAAATAAGACACGTGAAGTGTCAAAAAAAAGCGGTGAATCATTCACCTGAAGACCAGGTGTCCGTTTTGCAGACCAAGGCTTATGAAGTCCTTGCCTTTGCCTTGCTCTCCCAGTTCCTGGAAAGGGAGGCTTTTAGTTGATACACCAAGATTGTAAATGTAATATTTAAACATTTTAGTGCATCGTTATACAAACTCTACTGCACACATTCTGTTCACAACAGAAGCCTCTAGACCTAATTACAAGAGTATTAGTAGTATACTAATTAGTACTAGCATTAGTAGCAAATATAGATATGGTAAATAAGCGTTATTGTTGAGTACTTGTTATTATTGTTTGTTTTTAACATGCCTTGTAAAGTGTCCTTGGGTTTCAGAAAGGCACTCTTAAAAATGTAATTAAAGTTATTATTAAGGTTAAGTTATATTTGACTAAAGAATAGCATAAAACAACTCATTAACAGTATGAACTAAACTGTGCATTAGACATGATGGTCAATGATAAAACTGATAGAACTACTTCACACTATCATGAAACACAAGAGCATGACTTCAGCAGCCTCATACAACATATCCACACACATACAGGAGGCATGCGGGTTTTCTGAAACGCGGTGTGTACGCGGCTGTGGTTGCCGTTGGATGTGAGCGGATACCTTTTTACTAGCATGCATCCTGCGCACATGGCGCGGGCCATTGGTCTCCTGAGGAAGATGGGGGGGGGGGGGGGGGTTAGGGGCAAAGCACAAACCAGGCACACATGCAGTGGTGGTAGTCAGTAACAGTCGCTCACACGTTTTTATTTTTCCAACACGCGATAATTAAAAACACTTCTCGTTACATGCCGTCATAAGCCGTGACTGATTAGCGCTGTGTGGGAGGCGGAGCAACCTCAGAAGGACGAGGCAGGGAGGTCACTGTTTCTGCAGTATTATCATAATCATAATTCATAGGACGGGGCTGTGAGATTATGAGACAATTGGCGAGTGTTGCTAGTGCGTTGTTCGCATCGTTTGTTAGGAGTGCTGAGATGCAGGGATGGGAGGGGGAGGGGGGGAGGGTGGGATAGAGGCTTAGGGAGGGAGGGAGGGAGAGATGTAGGGGTGAGGAGGGAGGGAGGGAGGGAGGGAAGGAGAGAGAGAGGGATGTAGGGGTGAGGAGGGAGGGAGGGAGAGAGGGATGTAGGGGTGAGGAGGGAGGGAGAGGAGGGATAGGGACCTACCACTCCCTGCCACAGGATCAGGCCCTCTGAGGCCGTGGTGTGGATCTCCAACTCAATAGTCTCCGGAGCGTCGTGTGCACTGTGAAACACACACAAACACACACACACACACACACACACACACACACACACACACACACACACACCACAGGAATGTCAACAACACAACATAACTGTAGTGTCGATAAACAGCATTGACCGTGTCATGTTTACATTTACAGTGATGAGAAGACAGGGAAAGTTCTTTTTTAATAACTTAACTGGTTATTTCAGGAATTTAAAATAGCCCAGTAGTGATAAGACAGGGACGTTTTCTCTAACTAAACTGGATATTTAAGGAATTTAAAATAGCCCAGTAGTGATAAGATAGGGAAGTTTTTTATATTTTGATAACTAAACTAGTTATTAAAGGAATTCTAAATAGCCCAGTAGTGGTAAGATAGGGAAGTTTTTTTTATTTTTATAACTAAACTGGTTATTTAAGGAATTTTAAATAGCCCAGTAGTGATAAATTAGGGACGTTTTTTTTTATAACTAAACTGGTTATTAAAGGAATTTCACCTTCTGGGGAACATTGGTCTGGAAAGAGCGATGTAACTGTCTTCCTGGAACTGAGCAGCGTACTGGAACGGTGAGTCTACACAGACAGAGGAATGAATGGACACAGATTAGAGTCTTTTTATTCCCACTGGAATACTGCAGTGTTATACCGTCCCCTTGTGGCAGCTGAGTAGAAGTTTCCTTGGTCAAAAGGGGATGAAGGTTAGCTCGAAAAACAGGTAGTTTAGAGGAAAATGATCGACAGAAAGGAAACATTTCTTGCTCATACTCATAATACTATCAGTGTTTTATTATCACCTGCATCGAGTTGTGCCAAGCATTATATCTTTATGTAGAATGCCAATCTTTCTAAAACTTTCCCAGGAGACGCAATGCTTACAACTGTGAGAAGTTTATGATCTGTTTTAACTATAAGGCCATGTACAACATTCTCCATGGACAATTCTCATTCCTCATTCCTCATTCCTCATTCTTCCCAAACTGGTGTGCTCAAGTCCACCTCAGAGGCTATCAAAACTATTTCTCCATGCGGAATTACTGAATACCCTCAAGCAAACCTTGACTTAAAACACTGCTCTTTGGACAATACACTTGTAGAGGTTAGTGACAAAGAAACCCCTTTTCATCAAATGTAAATGCACTTTCATCATTCAGATTTTGACCCAGCAAGACGTTATGCAGGAACAAAGAAAAGAGAGCATTTCCACTTGTTTTTCATCTTTGATGACCAGGCAGTACTAAGGACAGGCAGGAGTTGACGCGATGGTGAGTGGTTATGACAAAAGGCTCGACAAATGGTTCAAGATGGAAACAAGGGGAATTCTACATATCCAACGCCTCCAAATAAAGTCAATGGTAACTCCGATGTAGCGGCAGCTCAAGGTACGAGCCCAGGTCTACAATTTTAGACTGCAACAGCCTTCATCTAGCCTTAAGTTGTATCCATGTAGAATTCCCCTCTCCCAACTTCAACAGAATAAGACACCCAGTCACCAGAGGACGGACATGTGTGTTTGTTTTAGTGTGTGTGTGTGTGTGTGTGTGTGTGTGTGTGTGTGTGTGTGTGTGCGTGCGTTAGACGAGCGACGGTGTGGGGTGGGGGTGGGACGGGGGTCCGCGCGGGGGGGGGGGGGGGGGGGGGCCGGACCGGGCCCCTGTTAGTCACGGTGGAGTCGGGCATTCTGCGGAGACGATACCGTACCATTGGCCCCGCTACCCTCCAAATTCCACAGGGCCTCCGAGAAGCTGTCCACCTGCTGGCCTGCGTGTGTGGGATAATAGCCGTGAGAGGGAGCGTGACACACACACACGCACACACACACACAAATGTAATCTTTCATCATACGGCTAGCAAACAGAGGGGATCCACTGCAGGGCGGACGGTGTAAACTTTGGGCATCTTAGGGGATGTTCCGGACTGAGTTGTTGTTCAGATGAGAGGGAATGGTCACAGTGAAGGCTAGGTCACCAAATGAAGGCTATGTCACCAAGGAATAAGATATGCTTCTCGGAGACAGTGAAGATTAGTCTTTGTGTTCTAAGCCATAACAAAATTGATATAAACGCGTCTTTATATGTGTTTGTTTGAATACCAGGAAGATCAAATGTGTTACCCCTTGACCAATGAAATGAAGTTACATGGTTTAGACCATTGTACTCCTGTCAACCTTGTCAACTAATCAGAACTTACTATGTTGTTGAAGTGAACTCACTGTAGTAATTTCTCTGTGTACAGACTTGCACGCTGTATTCATGTATTCGCTGTATTCATGAACAATATTGTACTTTCATTATTGCCCAAAAGTCTCACTTCGTTAATTGGCTGTTTTCTAAACACACTTGAAAATATCCACCACAACGTGGAGAATCAGGTTGACTCGTGCTGCTCTGGGGCTGTCGATACGGCTGACAGTTGAACGGCTGTCTCTAATGCGGGACTCCTAAGGCTCTCAGCAGATCTTTACCAGACACTAGGAGTTACTATACCCTGGTGGGGGGAATGTCTGTGTCAACAGGGCACAGGTGTAGGGAGGAAAGCTAACATGTGTTCTATTCCAATGGGAGGAGGACTCAAGAAAAAAAGAAGAAACCTGGAGTCCTAGGAAAACAATTATCATACTGGTTGTGGCGTTCCGATGGCAATTCGCTCCTATGGCAATCTGCTTAACTCTTCATCCAGGGCATATATTAATAACGATACAACAGAAAAGTAAGGGTATGAACTGCAATGTTTGCTATACAGAGGACCTACACGCAATACTAAGCAAAGTCCACTGCCAGTGCCGGGTTGAGAGTTTTATACGATCCATCCAATGCCATAGTCACGGATATCTTCAGGAATATCTGCACTGATAACGGAAGCGCTACTGTGAAACGTGTACGAGGTGTAATGTGAACACAGAGGGAGATTGTAAACAGCACTCACTGTCTTCACAGAGGGCCCCACTGTGGCCCCCGGTGCACACACACTGGCCCCCCACACAGCTGCCTCCGTTCTGGCACTGGGCGCTGCTCTGGCACACGGCCCTCACCACCTCGCAGCGCTCGCCTGCAGAAGTCACACACAGGTCAAGGGTCAAGGTTCAAGTAAGGTCAACATAGCATTAGTAAGGAGACGTTATTGCCAATAACATACACAACCGATACATATATATATATATATATATATATATATATATATATACACACACGCAAACATCCTGCCTTGAGGAAGCGTATATGTTGGAGGATATTACACACATACGCTTGCGCGCTCACACACACACACACACACACACACTGTGCTGAAGAAGCTGACATAGTTGCAGATATCACACACACACACACACTGGGCTGAAGAAGCTGACATAGTTGCAGATATCGCACACACACACACACATACACACATTGGGCTGAAGAAGCTGACAGCTGACACAGTTGCAGATATCGCACACACACACACACACACACACACACACACACACACACACACACACATTGGGCTGAAGAAGCTGACATAGTTGCAGATATTGCGCACGCGCGCACGCACACACACACACACACACACACACACACACACACACACACTGGGCTGAAGAAGGTGACACAGTTGCAAATATCACACACACACACACACACACTCCACAGGGCCGTACCCTCGTAGCCGTCCTGACAGAGGCACTGGTACTCGTACTCGGCGCTGGACATGCAGCTCCCCCCGTGCAGGCAGGGTCGACGGTCACAGGGGCTGTTGTCCACACACTTCCTGATGGACTGGCTCTCCGTGAAGCTGTAGGAGATGTCCACCTTCCTACCGTTGATGATCACCTTAGCCGGGGGAAAACACGGACAGGGTCAAAGACGTGGAGCAGGTCAATAGGTGAATAGGACATCAATGTACGTTTGTGTGCGTTTTTCTTTTGTATTACTATGACTTTTTTTGCGTTAAAACGGCGTTTGCCAAATCACGGGACAAAACAATGAAAAAGATGTCATACTTTAGTAATGTATTGCGTTCGTTTTGCCATGTTGAAATATCCGCTGTCTTTAATTGTGGTTATTGGTAAATGTCCATGCTGACCTTTCATTATTTCATTTCGAGTGTCTTTGGGTGTTATGAAAAGCACTTTTAAATGAAACGTATTCTTTTTCGATTCTCTTTATTCCAGCAGGTCCTCTCACCTCTCCAATGCAGCCCTCGAACAGGTCGCTGACGTTCGCCGGCTTGGGCAGCAACTCCATGTTGGGTACCCCTCCCAAGTACATGGCCGTGTGGATGTTGAGGCCCTGGGCTTTCCCCGGAGACGTGTTCCTCTCCTCGGGGCCCTGGTCCACCGTCAAGGTGCCCACCTTCTTGATGCGCTCGGCCACCACCCGGTGCCACTGGCCCAGGGTGACCGGCTCGGGGCTGCGCAGGATGGCCTGGCCTGGGACGCCCACCCCCCCACGGAAGAGAAGCCACACGGTGAGTGGCGTCCCACACATCCTCACACGTTCAACTCATCCCTAGGTCCAGAGCCAAAGTCGACCGTACCGCGGCATTTTCATAATTCATGCTTTATAATCGTATTCCTACAACCACACTGAGACCACCTGGATTCCCGAGACGAACATAAACGAATAAATCCATCAAATGTCCTGCCACGACATGCTACACTTAGCGGGAAGAGGTTCTCCCTCACTGGACTCAGGGCCTCACCTGTTCCCAGCTCGTATCGGAACTCCACACGGCCGGCCACCATGGAGACGGCCACGAAGTCCTCCACCTTCACCTTCTTCCCGCCCAGGAAGAACAGGAGGCCGTCCGCCTCCATGGGCTTGAACTCCAGCTCCACGGTCAGGTCGTCGTGCACGTTGGTCAGCGGGGGGTAGGCGATGTAGGACTCCACGCCGTCGAACCACGGAGTGGTCACCAGCTCGCCTGGACCGCGGAGAGGTGGAGAGGTGGAGAGAGTAGAGAGTGGGTTAGGTTTTGTCTTATTTTTTATTACATGGTATTTATTCTTTTTGGATTAGAAAGAACATACAAACATCAACATTTACATGTATGAACACCCCCCTCCCACCTTAACATATATATATATATACATACACACATACACAAGAGTGTGTTGGGTTAAAGTCAACGACCCTTAACATCAGAACAAAAACAATCAGTCTTAGCTTCAAATAGACAAAACTACTACTACGCTGTTCCCCTTTATATACGATCTCTGAGGAATATACATTTATAATTTATGATTTATAATTTAGATTTTATATTACATGTCGTCACGTGTAAAGGCCCAGACCAAGCACCAAAACCAAAAGGGAATAGCATCAAGGTCTTAAACAGAGAGAGTCGACTTATTCATTATTGAATATGTAAAATATAAGCCAGTGGGCACAGTGGCAAAGCAGCAGGGGGTCTATCCTGATGCTAAAATGGTAGGCTTTCAAGCCTCCCTTCACACAAACCCTGTCCAGCCCCATCACATGTACACTAAAGAAAGCCCCTGAAAGCCGGAGGAGAAAAGTCCTCACCGTCCATGCACTTGTTCCCAGACTTTCCCAGGTGGCATCGGCAGTCGTAGCCCAGGCCGCTGGGCTTGTTGATGCAGGTGGCGTCAGGCCCGCAGGCGTCTGTGGAGGTCAGGGTTGAACAGTTATGGAAGGTCTACTATTTACCAGTCCAACGTTCTGTTTTTTACCTAGAGGTGGACATCGTTTCTATTCTTGGCCTGAGTTGTATAGCGAGACAAAGTCTAGAGTACAGAACTGGACAAACAAAAGCAGGAACAGTCACTTAAATGTTAAATGTGTTTGTTTAACTGCAGTAGTGTTAGTGTATACGACGTGTGCGTGTGTGTGTGTGTGCATGCGTGTGCGTGTGTGTGTGCGTGTGCATGCATGTATGTGTGTGCGTATATGTGTGTGTGTGTACTTTATGTTCACCTGAGTGACAGTGCAGAGAGGAGTGGTGTTGGCAGTTGCTGCCGGTGAACCTTTCAAGACAGCTGCATTTGTAGAGGCTGGCATGAGAGTCCTGGCACATGCCTCCATTCTGTACCCCGACAGAGGCACAGACATAGACAGAGACACACACACACGCACACACACACACTCACACACACACACACACACACACACACAGAGACAGAGACACACACACACGCACACACGCGCACGTACGCACGCACGCACACACGCACGCACGCACACACACACACACACACACACACACACAAACACACACACACACTCTCAGGTTACTGATGGAATAGCAAACAAATAGAATAGAACAGAGCTATTCATAAGCATTATAAAATATAAAATAAATTATTATGATTAATTATAACTCATATTTCCCTTTTTACATTTTTATATTTTATTTTAATTCATTGCTCAGACTGTGAGACCCGGTTTCTAATGTTTTTTTTATTTCATTGCTCAGAGTGTGAGGCCGGGTATCTTATTGTTTTGTATTTCATTGCTCAGACTGTGAGGCCGGGTTTCTAATTGTTTTGTATTTCATTGCTCAGACTGTGAGGCCGGGTTTCTATCCCCTGAGGGCTTCTGCTGACCTGGCAGGGCCGGTCTTTGCAGGTGGGGCAGTTGGTGACCCCCGTGGAGCTGCGGTCCAGATCCTTGAAGATGACCTCGTCTCGCTGGATGATCAGCTGGCGGATACAGCCTGGACCGAGCCACAGCCAACCGATCACGCAGAACATTTAGGGTGCGCATTTACTACATTTGCTACATGAGAGGATGCTGCCATATTGTGTCTTACCATTAACTAGAGATAGGAGATATTACAGGAACGGATTATTACAAGCTAGTGATAGGAATACATACAAGTACGTGTTATAATAAGCTAGAGATAGGAAGTGTTAGAATGACATATTATAATAAGCTAGAGATAGGAAGAAATATTAGAATAACATATTATAATAAGCTAGAGATAGGAAGAAATATTAGAAGAACATATTCTAATAAGCTAGAGATAGGAAGTGTTAGAATAACATATTGTAATAAGCTAGGGATAGGAAGAAATATTAGAATAACATATTATAATAAGCTAGTGGTAGGAAGAAATATTAGAATAACATATTATAATAAGCTAGAGATAGGAAGTGTTAGAATAACATATTATAATAAACTAGAGATAGGAAGAAATATTAGAATAACATATTATAATAAGCTAGAGATAGGAAGAAATATTAGAAGAGCATATTATAATAAGCTAGGGATAGGAAGAAATATTAGAAGAACATATTCTAATAAGCTAGAGATAGGAAGTGTTAGAATAACATATTATAATAAGCTAGGGATAGGAAGAAATATTAGAATAACATATTATAATAAGCTAGTGATAGGAAGAAATATTAGAAGAAAATATTCTAATAAGCTAGAGATAGGAAGTGTTAGAATAACATATCATAATAAGCTAGAGATAGGAAGAAATATTAGAATACCATATTCTAATAAGCTAGTGATAGGAAGACATTTTAGAAGAACATATTCTAATAAGCTAGTGATAGGAGATATTAGAAGAACATGTTATAATAAGCTAGTGATAGGAGATATTAGAAGAACATGTAATAATAAGCTAGGGATAGGAGATATTAGAAGAACATGTTATAATAAGCTAGGGATAGGAGATATTAGAAGAACATGTTATAATAAGCTAGGGATAGGAGATATTAGAAGAACATGTTATAATAAGCTAGTGATAGGAGATATTAGAAGAACATGTTATAATAAGCTAGGGATAGGAGATATTAGAAGAACATGTTATAATAAGCTAGTGATAGGAGATATTAGAAGAATATATTCTAATAAGCTAGTGATAGGAGATATTAGAAGAACATGTTATAATAAGCTAGTGTTCGTAAAAGTTAGACGAACGTATTCCAGCGTCGTAATATTCCTGAGGGTGTCTTACCGACGAAGCCGGAGTCGATGCCAGCCGTTTTGGCCAGGAGGCTGTAGTTGGGGTAGCCTCCTACATGCAGCTCCTCGTTCAGATCCAGTCCCTGGAACTTGCCCTGCGGCAACAGACAGGAAGAGCAAAGGTCACGCTCCTGACCTTTGAACCTGCGGAACCGACTCCGTTGAACTTGTTCACGTCCCGTTTATGTGTGACTAGCGGTTCGCATTGTCAACCAGACGTGTAAATGGCGGCTGCAGTTGACTAGTGTTGGGGAGCATGGACGTTGTGTACATACATGACCTCATTGGCTAGACGGACAAAGTTTCGTACATCCTAAAAACAAGGCACTTGCCTTTGGTTTCCCTTTGTCCAATTAACGTGTGAATCAAATCGAACGTATTTGTATAGCACGTTTCGTACACACATGCAATTCAATGTGCTTTAAATAAAGCAAGCAGAAACATACAAGGAAGAAATAAAAGATAAATAAAAAGAAATTAAAACAATTTGAATAAATGTCGTTGGCCTGTAATAGAGTGATGCTGGAAAAGGCTGGTACCTACTGTGCTTTGCTTTGTTTACACCCCCCCAAAAATGTGGGCCCAAAAACAGTCTTTATCTGCCTAATGTTTCCCTTGGCAACCTAAACGTCTAAATCTGGTAGGACGGACAGCCGGTACCTGAGAGCTGCCGTTGATGGGGGCCCCTCCGTCGATCACCATGGTGCCCAGGGTCCCATTGCGGTGCAGCACCACAGTGTGGAACTCCCCCAGCTTGATGGGGTGGGTGTCGCGGATGGCGGCCATGCCAGAGCCCACGTCGAACCTGAGAAGAAGAGACAACGGCGATGTCACTCTCCTTCCTCTTTCCTCCTCCTCCTCCTCCTCCTCTCTGGATCTCATCAGCACCACTCCCAGCACTATCCTCATCCTCCTCCTCCTCCTCCTCCTCACTGTGGATCTCATAAGCACCACTACCACCAATATCGCCATCCTCCATGTCTTCATCATCAATCACAATTACAAGGTCTGAGCCTGGCATAATACACAACGCCTTCCTCCCCTCCTCCTCTTCCTCGTCATGGCTGCGGATCTCATCAGCACCACCCCCATTATCATCGTCTTCCTCACCCTCATCCACCTATTCATGGTCTAAGCCTGGCCTAATACACAATGCCTTCCTCCCCTCCTCCTCTTCCTCACCCTCATCCACCTATTCATGGTCTGAGCCCGGCTAACCCCGGTCACCATAGAGCTGGCCTCTAAAGCTCCAGAGGGGTGAGGGCTGAGCCCTTACCCCCCAGATACTGACCTGAACTCCAACCGGCCTCCAACCAGCCCCAGGGAGATGAAGTCTGCTCCTGTGGTCCTCCTCTGGCCGTTATACAGGATCATACCTGGACCAGGACAGGCACAATTAGGACGGTGATATAACCTCACACACACACACACACACACACACACACACATCAAGACAGCATACATCTGTAAAGACACACGCACACGTACACACACACACACAAACACACACACACACACACATACACACACACACACATCAAGACAGTATACATCTGTACAGACACACACACACACACACACACACACACACACACACACACACACACACACACACACGACATTGCCCTCTCTCTCTGGAAGCTCAATGGTAAAGCTGCATGCTACAGTCAGGGGTTTATAGCCAGTCAATGAAGCCAGGTTACATTCTCTTCTTTGCAGTGCCACTGCTGGGCCGGCAACAAGTAGTTCCACACTTCCAGCACCAGGCCTGCCCTCTCTGTCTCGGCCCCCAAACACAGGCTACATGCCAGGGGTACATGCTCGCTGAGCCAGGCAGCATCATCACATGGTCAAAGCTGAGGGTCGGGCTCAAAACATGCCTCCTCGTTGATTTGAACACATCCATCATTGTCTCCTGTTCAGAAAGTGTATTTTTTGTTGTCCTTTAGAGCCCCACGATAGGTTTCTTTTGTGTTGGAAATCAGATCATTAAAATAGAAACTGATATTGTCAAGCGTGTTTGATGCATGAAAGCAGTATCCGTATCCTATGTAGTGAGGCCAGACGATAAGCACTACTTTCTGAACAGGGAAAACGACGGAAAAACTGTAAAATACTGCGACATGTTTCCAACCGAGGCCATTGTATTCTGCCAATACATTGCGTTGATTTAATCTGACAGTAGAAGCTGGTGGAAGGGGATGGAAAGAGGTACAGGGATGAATAGTCTAGATCCTGGACCGAATGTGCCTCGTTCAAAATGGCCAGCTAGGGCCCCTTAGAGCTTTGAATGTCGAACCGACGCCATGCGGTACTGCCATGTCAAACATGCTCGCATGAAAACATTTGCTGTGGCCATTATTGCACAGACGACCAAGCTACATGAGCAGCACTGCATCGGTCAATGGATGGCGGGTAAGTCGACTTTAAAGCAGCTGGCTTTTTGTCCGGCTAGCTTAGAATGCCAGCGCTGCCAGCGCCAGTCTGGAGCTACTGTGTTTGAATCTCGAGCACGGCCACTCACCCGCGTACAGTATGAGACCTTCTCACCGCACGGGGGAGAGAGAGAAGGAGGGAGGGAAGAAAGGAGGGAGGGAGGTAAAAGTCAAACAAGGTCAAAACAGACATGGGAAAGAAAACATGTAAAAAAAAAAAGAAAAAAAAAAAGAACCTACAAAAATCGAATAAACACATAAGCAAAACAAACATGGCCGAACCGTGACCGTAAAACGACGGGAAAAAGACAGAGACGGACGCGGTGCATGACGCCACCGTGAGCCGGGTCAGGGCAGAGGGCGGAGGAGGGCCTCACCGTCCACGTTGTCCGGTCTGAAGGTGATGTTGATGTGGAAGGCCTTGTAGGCGTTCTTGATGGTGGGCAGCGTGAGGTAGGAGAGGGGCTCCTGGGCGAAGTAAGGCATCACTCGCTCTGGACGGAGAACACAACGGAGTTATACGACTGCATTGTTTGTTTGTTTATGATTTATAGTTTGTCTTTTAGCAGTGTTCGCTCTGGACAGAGAACACAATGCAGTTACATCACTGCATCACTTGTCTTTTATTTATATACTGTATACATATATATACATATAAATATATATATATATATATTTAAAGGTCAAAATAAACTCCTCCTGTGATAGGCCACGTGGAAGCAGATGATCTGGGCTCAGTTTAGCAGCGTCTAAACCCCCTGTGGGTGTCGTAGGCGGCTGCCATGACTACTGACCGTGCACTTTGAGGGTGGTGAAGGCCTCCACCTTGCCCTGCTTGTTGGAGGCCGTGCAGACGTACGTCCCAGAGTCCTCGTGGGTAACGCCCGGGACCGTGAGGGCGTTGAGCAGCTGGAAACATTTGGGAGGGAGCTCGCTTTCCATCTACAGCGGAAAAAAAACATGGAGACCACGGATCATGATAAAATGCAGTTAAATATGTGCGTTACTTTTGACCAGTTGATGGTGGGTGCAGGGTATCCTGTGTGTGTGTGTGTGCGTGTGCGTGTGTGTGTGTGTGTGTGTGTTACCTTGGACCATTTGATGGTGGGTACAGGGTATCCTGAGGCCACGCAGGGCAGGACAGCATCAGATCCTACAGTCACCTCCTTGCTCTCTGGCAGAGCAGCGATCTGGGGGAGGGCTTCATGGACAAACCCATCCAACAGATAGATACCGATACAGATAGACACACACACACACACACACACACACAGACCAGGAGAAAAAATACGAGTGGTGTAACCATAGTATTTACATCTGACATCACAGGCATGTGTGTGTGAGTGTGTGTGTGTAAGTGGGCGCGCTTGTGTGTGTGTTGTCTGTGTATGGGTGTGTGTGTATGTGTGCGTGCGCGCGTGCTTGTGTGTGTGTGTTGTATGTGTGTACGTGTGTGTGCATGTGTGTGTGTGCCTGCCCATATACTCACACTGGACGTTGAGGACGACCTGGGACTGGACGGAGCCCACGTCGTTGGTGGCGGTGCAGCGGTACTGCCCCGCGTCAACCTCTGTCACCTGATCGATCCTCAGCATGCCCCCCTTCACCATGATGTGGGCGGGCAGAGGGCCCCCCACCTTGCTCCACTGCACCGTGGGCTGGGGCTCGCCGATGGCCTGGCACTCAAACTCCACCGAGTTCCCCACCATGACGGTCTGAACTGACGTACGCACGTTGATCATCACTTTAGGTAGCGCTGGAGAGGGGGGGGGGGGGGGCAGATGAGGATACGGAATGAGCATCTAAGGTGAGCGTATTCGCTAGGGTGTATTGAAAAGTGTAAGTATTATGGGAGTAGTATTCTGCTCAAACTGTAAGATGGGTGAGTGCTTGGAGCATCAGAGAGTCAGACAGACAGACAGACAGACAGACAGACAGACAGACAGACAGACAGACAGACAGACAGACAGACAGACAGACAGACAGACAGACAGACAGACAGACAGACAGACAGACAGACAGACAGACAGACAGACAGGTAGACACACACAGACCTTGGATGGTGAGCTTGGCAGAGTCCTGGGCTTGACCAAACCCATTGATGGCTCTACAGATGTACACACCCTCGTTGCTCTGCTCCAGGTTCTCAATCCTTTCCAGATCAGTGTGTGTTGTGTGTGGAGACAGTATTAGAGTCAGCTCACATGACATTACACACTTACTACCGGCAATTAATATAAGTTAAATAAATATAATTGATCAAATCAGACGAAAGGGCGGGGGGGGGGGGTCTTGTCTCACCTCAGTACCCCGTCCTTGACGTGGTGGTTGGGGGGCAGGGCGTCTCCCTCCTTCAGCCATTCTATCATGGTGTCCACGCCCCCTACCGCCGAGCAGGTGAACTCCACCGCACTGCCCTGGGCCTTCACCTCCACCTGGGGGGACACACGCACCGCCAGGGGGGCTGAGGGGCAACGGAGAAGGAGGAGGTGCAGAGGGTCAGTCATGAACGCAGACTCTCCGCATGTA
The DNA here is from genome assembly GCA_017639675.1 of Aplochiton taeniatus. Lineage (NCBI taxonomy): Eukaryota > Metazoa > Chordata > Actinopteri > Galaxiiformes > Galaxiidae > Aplochiton > Aplochiton taeniatus. Next base: position 5,205,204 of record CM030174.1, on the reverse strand, counting down.
ATAAATATAAATAAATAAACCATTTTTCTCGAGTCCGTAATTCGAAAAGTGACACAAAAAAAAAGTCTAAATGAGGGAAAACGGAGAGGGGGGCAAGGGTCAGTCCTAAAATAAATCCACATTTTTATTAAAAAAAAAAAGCAAAAAAGCGCAACAAAAAAACCCCGGAAAACAACAACGCAAACAAAGCGCCACTTCCCGTCTACTTACACCGGACGGTGACTTTGGCCAGCGTCTCACTGCTGCCCACTTTGTTGCTGGCCACGCACTTGTAGGTGCCGGCGTCCTCGGCGGTGGCCAGGTTGATCTGGAGGTCCCCCTCCATGGCCTGGGCCCTGGGGGGCAGGAGGTCGTCCACTTTGCTCCAGGCGAAGGTGAGGGGCTGGGTGCCGTGGGCCAGGCACTGCAGCCGGATCACCTCCCCCACCCGCACCGCCACGTCGGTGGGCATGGAGGTGGCGTAAGGAGGGGCTGGTGAGGAGAGAGAGATGGGGAGGCTTTTTTTTTGTGAAGGGGTTCACAGTTGGACATGCTTGACACTCGGAAAATGCTGCATCATCACGTTTTGTTTGCTTTTATAATTTCCTGTGTTTTTTCCGCACATTTATATAATAATAGAAATCCAGCTGTACAATCGCAGAGCATCTCCAGGAAGGACGTAACGGTGGCATTTTTGCCGTCTAACCCGGAGGCACCCCGTTAATCCCCCTACTTCCGGTCTAAAACGACCACCCCTGGCTGCCCTCTGCTCGAGGCTGAGACTCACTCTCTACGTCCAGGGACACAGTGACCTGGCTGGTGCCCAGAGCGTTGGTGCACTCGCAGATGTACTCCCCAGAGTCCTGGCGTCCCACGCCGGGGAGAACCAGGCTGCCGTTGGCCAGGACCTGGTGCCTCCAGGGCAGAGGGGCCCGGAGCTTGGACCAGGTGATCTTGGGGGTAGGGGAACCTGGGGGGTGGAGAAGCAACAGGTGAACAACTGGGAACGTTCGAGGTGTTTTTCGTTGCTGTGACGATGGTGCGGCGATGTGGTGGAAGGGACACACACCGGGCCTTGTCACAAAATATGAATTGAGTCCAAGGTGGTCAGGTTGCTCTACCCCAACTTTGCAAAAACTGTGCTAAAAAGCATTTCTGGTTTGGATTAATTTATGGGGAAATAAATCGATCAGAGTGTGGAATTCAAGCTCCAAAACACTGGGAAAGGGGAGGTTCGTTACCACAACACAAAACATTTCAATCATTTTTGCTGCCTCTCTAGTTCCGCAGATTTATAATAAACTCAATAATTCATTCAATTTAAATTGACTGATTGCCGGTTTTGGCCCCCACACTATAATTTCCCTCATGACAATAAGGGCTGATTTAAACGGTGTGTCTGCCTGCTGGCTGCCAGTCTACACACACATCTGCTGAACGTGGATTTTCCTCCTCCAATTGCACCAATCTGCCTTCCTTGACTTCTAAAAAACAGAAAGCCTATGTTTGGCTTTTCGAAACACCCAAGTCCCCAATTGCAAAAACGCCTTCGTCTTGTGACTGCTCTCGTGTTTTAGGAGGAGCGTGCGGTTGTCCTCACCTCGGGCGTTACAGTGCAGCGTGACCGTCCTGCCCTCCACCGCCACCACCAGGGGCTCGGGCACCGTGGCGACGGGCGCCATGGGGACCAGCGAGCTCCCCTCCACGATCACCTCCACCCGGGTCTCCGAGGTGCCCTCGTTGTTGCGGGCCGTGCACACGTACGTGCCGCTGTCCTCGGGCCGTGCGACCAGGACCTGCGTGACGGAGAGACGGGAGATCCAGAGGATCCAGGAGGAGTGAGCTCACGGAATTTAGCCGGCCTTCATCCAGAGGTCCTAACTGACCTCAGTCCAAACCTTTAGGGTATGTCAGGGGATAGAGCTTATCTGATAATGGACCGGTTTAAAGCGGTTTGAGGAGCTACTCACCCATATAAGCTTTTACGCCCTTTTATTTTCACGTACACAAGCTAATCTCTAGTCATCCGGAGGTCCAAATTCCTCTAAAATCACATCTACTTAAAGTTTCCCCGCATGAGAGCGTTGGCATGTAATCTTCGGGCAGTTCGAATACCGCTCCTTCTCCAATACCTGCATGACGGCGTTGGACTCCATGGGAAGGGGGCTGCTCAGCATGGTCTTCCTGCTGCTGTCCAGCCTGTGCCAGGTGACAGCGGGACGGGGCTCGCCCGAGGCCTGGCACTCCAGGTTGATGGGCTCCCCGGCCAGGACACGCACCGGCCCACTGGGGGTGACCGACGCCACCGGACCCCCTGAAAGGTGGAGAAACACCACCCATCGTCAGACACTAGGGGGAGCCCTTTTCCCTGTCATCCACCTGTAAACTAGGCCTGAACTAACATTGCACTGTAACTAGCGGGAAATTCCCTCCACAGTCGATCAACGATGTCACTCATGGATATAGGATTAAACCCACGTGAGGTTTTCTATAATAACAAAAGTGGCTTCCGTAACTTTCTCCAGTGTGAGCAAGCATTTAGGAATGTGTTAACATTAAGAAGTAAAAAGAAGAAAAAAATGAGAATATAAAAATGATTGAAATAATCAACTTGGTATAGTAGATAGCAGCATAGCAACTCTTCCCATGAGTCACGGGAGACATCGTTTACCTTTGACGATCAAAGACACGATACTCTGGGTGATGCCAAACAGGTTGCTAGCCACGCAGCGGAACGTGCCCTGGTTGCTAGGGCGGGCGTTGACGATAGTGATGACTGACCCGTCGGTGTTCACCTTGACGTTTTCTGAAGGCGAGAGCGATTTGTTTAGTCGATTTTGTTTATAGTCACAGACAGGCCTAATACTTTACTGGAAAGTGAGCCAATGGAACAGTATCCTTGCCAAAACATTTACTTTATCGTTTTAATTTCGAGAACTCGAGACTGTGACGGTGAAGCATAATCACAGCATAAATACTGACGTTATGACCAAAGCCGTGAGTGTGGGGTCCACCTGAGAGCTCAGTGGTAATGTAGGGTCTATATCCAACCTCCTTCACCTGGCAGAGGCTGGTTGGTGGATAGTTTCCACTCCAGGCGGACGGGCTGGGCTCCGCTGTACACCTTGCACCTGAAGCTGGCCGTCTCACCCTGGCGCACGGACGCACTGTGGGGCTCGATGGAGATGATGGGGGTCTGGAGACCTGCTCCATGGGGCAGGCAGGGAGGACAGGGGGTAAAGTTACACACGGGAATATTATGCTATGGATATATTACAACTTGGAAATCGTATGCTGTGGACAAGTTACAGCCTGAACATGTTACACTATGGACATATTTCAACTTGGAAATCTTATGCTTTGGACATATTACAACTTGGAAATCTTATGCTATGGACATATTACGACCTGGACATCTTACACTATGGCCATGTTACAACCTGGAGATGTTACAGCATGCACAACCCCTCTACTTGTTGAGTTCCACAGAAGATCACGTCATTAAACTTGACCCTCAAAATGTCAACTTGTCGTAGCTGATCAGCTGTTCGGGTCGTTTGCCATATCAAAAGCCAGACGGGAAGGAGACGCAGGGAATGGACGAGGGTGAGCTACCGGGACAGCGAGATGGAAAAGCAGGACACTCTGAGGTCACACTGGACCCCGGGAGGGAAAACGCCAGAGGAACGGTTACTCATAAGAACCGGGGCGGGCTGCACTGAAGCCGTGACCCGCCTGTGCCCTGCCCTGACGTCACCGAGTGGCGATCTCTCTGAGTCAGACCCGGCACTGCCAAACATCAGGCGGCATACCAGAGGGCAGGACGGGAAAAGTGCAACGAATGTCTATTCAAGCTGCTTTGAAGAGGAACCGTTTTAGGGAAAATATTAGGATACATAAAACAGAATAATATAGTTGTTGTTTGGGCACTTTTATTCAAATATATGTATATATATATATATATATATATATATATATATATATATTTATATTTATATATGTGTATATATAATATACCTGCCAGTACTATGTTATTTTTTTCTATATGGGTAGCCCCACTGGGCACTGGAGCGCCGGACCCTGGTAATGTGAGCAACTACCTTAACTACACAGAACCACGTAAACCTCAGCATAAAACCGATGAACAATGTTAATAACGTTTTTTTATGGGATTCATTTAGCCTTTAGCATGGGTGAAAGCCCAAGCCAAATTGACCACTTGTGGGACAATAAAGTTAATCTCAAACCTTGACCTTAATCCACCGTTCGTTCCTCCTGACATCAACAGTCAGGTAAACACGTGACATCTTCCAGTATACTCCTTCCACATTAGGGCCAGACTTACGGGAGGAGGAGGAGGTCACAGACACGGACACCGAGGCCTGGCGGACAGTGGATCCCTGGTTGACGGGGTTACCCCCAAGGTGGCCTGGGCCCCCCTCCACTCTGCAGATGTACTCTCCCGAGTCGTCCGGACTAGCCTGCAGGATACGCAGCTGACTGCCCAGGATCTAACACACCACACACACACACACACACACACCACACACACACACACACACACACACACACATCAGGCCACTGAGACTTAAGGAGGTGCTCATTCCAATCCCCATTGTGTCCACTCCAGTCTGGTTGTTTTGATTGAGGTGTAAAGGCTATGTCTCAGAAAGGGAATACGTCATAGAAACAAAAACACCGACTTTATTACTGCGTTAAAAAAAAGATTTCCGCCGGCATAAAATTAAGACATTCGGACAAAGGTTTGACGTGGGACATGAATCCGACCTGGTGATTGGAGGACAGGCGGCCGTTGGCTTTGGTCCAGGTGACTTGCGGAGGGGGGTTCCCCGGGACGAAACAGTTGAGGTCCAGACTCTGGCCCTCCTGGACGTCGGCTATGGAGGGTTGGATGGTGATGGCTGATGTGACGCCCTCCGCTAAGGGACAACACAAACACACGAGTCGCACGGCGTTGTCCTTCCTGTATCTTACATTGGATAAAAAAAAACACCTAGGAAAAAATTACTACTGTGCCTAGTATGCTGTAGCTCGATTTATATAGCGTAATGGTACGCTGTATGTAAGATGGCGCAATGCTAATGCTAGTTGTTTGCTGTGTGTTTGTTGCCATTTGTTGTTTTCTCCTCTTTACGAGAGTTGGTAGGTCTCCGAGGAAATCGCTGGAAGTCAAGATGGGGTGAATCAATCTTTGATATCGAGCTGCATGGGCAAAAGCTCCTGACAATATGAAGGGTTTGGCAGAACGATCCAAGATTGCAGTGTTTTATAGAGCGTAACAAACGAGTTGGATAAATAACACCTGGCGTGAACATCACAACAGCCACACAGTTACACTCCCTTTTCTGAAGCTAGATACATGTACTAAATTTTGCTCATTTTAAATGTGTGAAAAGTTCAGATAGCCTTGCTGTCCAAATGTTTCTCTTCAAACATCAGCCAACATTTCTTATGTTTGTAAAAAGAAAATTCCAAGTCAATTCTGACCAATTGATGTCTTGAACATATCACTTTTTACTGCTACGATGGATTATAACGGCGACCTCATCTCTGATTGTGGCACATGGTCAAATTTTCCCTCACAGGTTGCAGAAGTCGATTGCCATCAGCTTAGCGTGACCTATAGCGTGACCTTGTATGACCTTGTGACCCCTACGTAACCTTCTAACCTGTCGGTGGCCCCCTCCCTATGTGACCTTGTGGGTGTTATTGGCCTCTCACCTCTGGCCACATTGACCTGGATACTCGCCCTGTTGGAGCCCTGGCTATTGGTGCCCACACAGTAGTAGGTGCCGGCGTCAGACACCTTAATGCTGGGAATGAGCAGCGTTCCGATGTCAGTGCGGTCCAGGCTGGCCTAAAGACGGAGGAAACCGACGAGAGGAAGAGAGGTCAGGTCACACACACATTTCCAACCCAGGCCCATGCTTATGAAGTATGTATGAACCAATGCATCATGGGACTGTAGAATCAATAACCTAACAAAAAGCATGATTTACAATGACACCGTAAAACTTCCCATTACACATTACTACACAACAAACCAACACACGTATACCATACAGATATGGCCTACCACTTACCTTTTAAATCATGTTGGACAATGATAACAACAAATGTTAGGGACATTTCTAACACTACGACATTAAAGTGAACTCTAGGTCTACTACCGGAAACACAGAGGCTCTACAAGGTGAAGCTATGGTGAGTGCACTGTTACTGGTACTACTGTGGTGATACGATGCTCTGCGCCATTGAAATCAGTGTGCAAAGCAACACATTGCTTAATACAGTAGCACTTACCATTACTACCAAAATGTTTGCAGTTAAAAATGTTAATGCAAAAGCATAATAAGATTGTTTGATGCTAAATACAAATCTTCCCTTTTGACATACATTGAACATAGACTGACAACTATTAAAATGGACACAACAGTAGACAGAGCATTACAACAAAGTAGAGGTGTTATAATAATAGCTAATAAACAATCTAAGTCTATGCCATCACTGACAGTCCAGCCTGGGACCATCGAGCTCCACCTGAAGGAGAGTTAATTATCATATCATTAACACTATCACCTATCATCTTTCTTATCCGCCCTCAATCAACCTGACACGGTTTACTAAAGGGAATATGAAAAATGAAAAATAAAATCATGCCCGCATAGGATCAACACCCTATGCGAGCACGTCCTTCCCCAGACTTCTGAATGACTTCGACTACACGTCTCTCACTTCCACAACAGAGACACATGAGTGGAGCCAGACGGCGGTGACCCCGAGTGGATCTGAGTGTACACACTTAGAGAGAGGATCTGAAGGGTAGGGTCTGTGTGGATTACTGTATCCGGAGACCGCTAAGGCACCCCGGGACAAAGCTGCTTAGCCTGGGCCAAGTCAACCGTGATGCCAGGCTAAACGGAGAGCCGCGGCCGTCCGAGCCCGTGTCTGAACCCATTGAGCACTTTTCAAAGCAACCCCGTTTGCCAGAGCACACAGAATTTCTGCCTGGCCGCACGGCAGAGCCGGCCTGCCCCTGGGAAAAGCTGACACAACGCCCAAGGGCCGCCAGGCGGAACTAACTGGGCCCTCCAGCCCTGGTGGGGTTTTGATGGGACGCACAACATAGGGGGTGGGGGGTGTAAACGCTAACTCCCCCATGGGCAAGGCGCGCGGCGGGCCTGGCACGGGGTCAACTATGCGCGGAATACCTTCGGTGTACTACAGTGTGTTTAGTCCCGTTAATACACTCAATGGAATGGAGGGATTCGAGCGTGCGTTTTAGGACACAAATATGTACGGGATGGAACTACGGAGAATGGAGGACGAAGAAGCACATCCACTAGTATTAGAAAATGAAAGTCCACACCGCTACAGTATGAGTCGACTAACAGCAAAACTAGAAGCTCAGCTAGTTGGTATCCAATAGTTCTATGACACTGCATTTTTAATGAGGTTTACCAAGCAGCTATTTGTTTTTGTAGCCATGGATGTGTGTTTTAGTGTACATTAGGCGAATCACGGACAAGTTGACTAACGCATGCATTTAGTGGTCAGTGTGTCACACACAGCAAGGTGAGTCAGGTTGGACAGATGGAAGGGAGAGACAAGACCAGAGACAGACAGACGAGGGACAGATGGACAGACCTGCAGTTCCTCAATACGTCTCTGTAACACATCGAGACTGTTGCTTTTAAATTGATGGAAACCGTGAGAGGAAATGGCCTGGGCAAAACGTCAAGAAAATAGGGGATGGGATAAACAAAGGGAGAAAAGAAGAAAAAAAAAAAAAAAAAAAGAGGGGTGAACAAAATTGAAGATCAAGTTGTCAAAATTACGTCAACAAAAAATGAAAAGTTTTCAACACAACCCCTCACGATAGTATTGCTGGAAAAATGAAACTGAACCTGTCTTATCACATGATACAGTCTGTCACAACGGCATGGGCATTTATTAGTTTTAGTTTAAATCAATCCATGCTTACAGATAGTCCAATCCAAGACTCCCGCCGACTGTAACTCCTTACCTGTCGGGGGACCTCCCCTCCCTGTTTGACCCAGGTGAGTTTGGGGGTGGGGGTGCCTGTGGCCCTGCAGTACAGCCTCAGTGTCTCCCCCTCGTGAATCTCCATTCTCTGGGGGCTCACTTGCACATGAGGGGCGCTGCCACCCGTAGTCCCAGAGGCTGCTAACGTGCACACACACACACACACACACACACACACACACACACACACACACTCAGTACAGATTTGTCCTAACGCGTCCCTTCAGTGACCGTGTGTCCCTAACCATCGTTTCACCGTGTCGACCTACAGGAGACGTAGAGGGTGGAGCGAGCGGTGTGTTCTCCGTGTGTGTTCAGGGCCTTGCAGGTGTACTCGCCCTCGTCGGAGCGCTGCACAGCGTTGATGGTGAGAACGCCGCCGCGTACCACAGCATGCGGGCTCATTCTGTTCCCGGTGCCTCCTACGTCAAAAGCAGCAATCCTTTCATTTGCAATCCTTTTCTTTTACTCAGTGAAGTTAGCTATTTTATGCAGGCAAATTCTCTCGACAAAAAAAAAGATGGATACAATGTGGCCTCTGAATTGTGTAAGAGTAGAACTTGATTTGGGGCAGAAAATATTAAAATAAATTCTTATGGAACTATTGTGACAGAGATCTCCTTCTAACATTTTTCTTCATTTTTTTCGTCGACGGCCTGTCACCACACTACCGAGCCTTACCGATCCACTCGATAGCGGGTGTCGGGTTGCCGGTAACCGTGCAGCGGAACTCAGCCCTCTGGCCCTGCTGGATGGTGAGTACGGCGGGGGTCACGGTTGCCACCGGCTGGGCCACCTCTGCAGCTGTGCAGGGACACAAGGGTTACTTTAGTACGGCTCAGTCCGAGAGGAGACAGAAGGGTTTGGGGAGGAAAAGTAGGGGTGTTTCAGAGTTCAGCCGCTAACAGGGTGGAGGGGAAAACCTTATGGGGGACCTAGGACTTACGCTGGGTATTCCTTTTTGAATGGCCAACAACAAAAGGAAATGGTACTGAGTAGTTGGTTGCTGATAGAATGGCTGTCCATTTGTTCGATAGTTAGTTATCCGTCAACATGTAGTGAGAAAAAGGCTAATAATGACTGAATACATAGATTTGTTACCAGACGGGGCTTTGAGTTCATAATCCCCCCCCCCCACCCCCACCCCCCTCCAGACCAGCCCGGCATTAGACCAGACAACCCAAATCCGAGTTGGCAAGCTGGCGTTGGCATGGCTTCTGGCCACATCGTGCTCTGGGCCAGATTGGCCACTGCCTCAGCAAACCCTATATGATCCCAGGCCGCTGGAGCCAATGAAAGGGGCTCAGCATTGGGACTAGCTGGGACTCAATAGCCAGCTGGGGAATTAGGGGATTGACAAGTGGTCTGAGTGATCAACAGCTTCTCTGGGAAGCTGGACTCTTTTGAGTGATGCCTAGGCTGTGGCAGGGTAATTCATTCCCAGTCCTTTGAAGGTTTTCTGGGACAACAGAGAAACTTGATGGACGTTTTAGATCTTGAAATAAGAAGAATAATAGTCATTTAAAAAAAAAGGTTTTTCGTTATGGCTTGCTCTGAGGGTGAAATGATATCTCATCAATTCTACAACAATTATACATATAATTCATAAACAACTAAGAGCATATACATGTTTCATATCTCAGTAATCAATGGGCAGTGAAGGTCACAGTGAGTTACTAAACAAAAAAATCTGAAATCAACGTTCTTCATGGTATGAAAGCACAGTATGAAGTCAACAGCTTAACAGCGTGGCGAGGGGAACGTAATGACTGGCGTGATGGATCTCCCATGCTTGGCTGCCAGTAGACTGGCCACGGACAAGTCATCAGGGTGGGAGAGGGTGATGTATTGAGCACAGCATGATGTTTGAAGCCCAGATGGACATTTCCCGAGGACCAAGCAAAGTGTGGATGGAAGAGAAGAAGAGTGAGGTCTGCTCTCTCCGAGTGTTGAGTTATGAGAAAAGCTAAAAATGCATTGTTCAGCTTGCAGAAAATACCACGTCAAATGAGACCAAGGTAATTTTGGTATTGTATCTAATAGTCCCTTTGTTTCAGGTTATTGTGTTAGCGGTTACAAAATGAAAAAATAAATAAATAAGGATTGACCAAATGTGCTGGTGGAAAACGTTATGGAAAGGGAGATGTGACCGTACTCAACCTTCGGAAAGAGCTCTGCGGGAATGGGCATGCGTTTGTTCAGTCACCAATGTAGCTACAGTATACGAGCCCAACCAGCCAAGCAACACCAAGCAACGGCCATGTACAACTACTCCGAGGATTTTGTGCCGCAACAAATACAGGAGTTATAACAAATAACATAGACAAGAGTAGAATTCATGCATATATTAGAAAATAAATATATATTAATTTATTATAAACACGGTGTTACACGGACCAACTTTGGATCACTCTGGATCGAAAGATGTCGCTTTACAGTTAGTGAAAAGTGCCGATAAGCCACGTCATCCTACGCGTTACGTTTACATTGTTGCAGAGTGTCGGTTGTACATGGGCGTTACCAGGCAACCGTGCTGACGGAGAATGATTGCATGCATGATAGAGCGAGGGGGCCCCCTTTCATAGGAAGTGGGGCATCGGATAGGTGACCATGCGGACTTACGCTTCCCATGTCCTTCAAACATTTCATAGGCTGTGTAAAACATCTGAGTCTGTGAGGCCTCTGGAAACGGGGCAGGGGATAGGAGGAGGGAGGGAGGGGACAGGCAAACTGACAGGTCAGTCTCCAAGGTAACAGAGGATCACAGGCACTGGAACCCTCCAATGCTCCACTCACTTGAGTCTGCTTGACTATGAAGGCACTTTGTTGTCCATTACCTTCATAGCACTGTCAGATGGCGAGTCCATGATTCCCACAAGTGCATCACACTCAAAATGCAAACAATGATTGACAGTGAATTTAAACGCAAATTAGTACCAACTGTCATGTTTTCATGTTAAATAAAACGTTTGTTTTTTAAAAACAATCATGATGGTAGTGATGGTGTCATTACACACACACACACACACACACACACACACACACACACACACACACACACACACACACACACACACACACCTACCTCGGATGCATATTTAAAGATCAATTCCAGAAGCCGTCGGTTGTGTTCAAATTTCTATACTATGAATGAGGGCTGTAAGCATTTGTAGTCAATGTGTCTATTGTATGGGGTGCTTTTTCTGCTGTAGTGTATATCAACTCTGAGCATTTCTGGCACAGGTTTCCTCAAATCTTACATTTTCACATGTAAGTTTACCAGTGAAATGGAAGTGTACCAGATTCAAAAAGTGTTTACTCCATTCATTAATCAACCTGTGGATATAAAGTTCATTAAAAAATGCCCACACACATGTAAAAATGACAGCAACGAGGATAGAATGAGAAGACCAGTAAAGATGATGTGCAAGCACATAGAGCAGACACGTGAGTTCACATGCAGGTTAGAGATAGTCTTTAGTTGTAATGGACCACTGTGGTTAGTTCTCAGCCGTATACAGCTTGGGGTTGCTATGCTGGTTTGAAGAATCCAGTAAGATTTATTTTTTATATATATCTAACAATATTCTTAAACATTTGGTGGGTCATGTGCTGCTTACCTTTCACATTACAATACAACTTTTCATCATCATATTTGTCTATTGACATTATTTAATCACATTGCTCTTGTTCACAAATATTTGCAGAATATTACGATAAATACATTACATTGTGATACATGTGTAGTACATCAGTAGATTACATTTTTTTTTAAGAAATAAAATCTGTGGAAATGTTGTCTTTACAATAGCACCATTGAATGACCAAATGAAAAGTTATACAGTGTAAAGTTGCATGAAAATAATGGTTTGATTTTTCACTGAGAAGATTTCAAACACATGGTGAATATGGTGACACTCAAAACTGACAAAGTAGACATCTTATTCTCTACACATTAGATTGCAATTACAAAAGTTCGTCAAAAATATAAAACCAAACGGTTTTAAAAACAATTTAGCAAAACAAAAAAAAGTACTTTCAAAACATAAAAAATCTATATATATTTTTTTGTGATTGATAAAGTGTAAACCTATCAGGCAGATTGGCGATACATGCATTTAAAAAAAAAAGTGTGATTTAAGAATTGTTTTATTAAAAAGGTTACTGTAGTAACAAAAAAGCACAATTTCTTTGGTGAAAAAACGAAATCAAATAAGAATGTGACATTGATTTTTAAGTTTTAGCATAAGATTTTAGTACATTTATAAAAAAAGCTTTTTTTTCTACAACATATATTTGAACTCCGATCTTAACAAATGTACAGAATCTTGCCAAGTCCTGATAACATCCAGAATAAAACTTACAGACACACACACACATAAAGCTTAAGTCTAAATGGAAATGCTTTGGACCCTTGTAACACTGGTATTCCACCAGAAAACAAACAGCAGGAATAACGGACAGGTCAAAGGTCGACTGCGGCCTCGCCGTACTGCACGCTAAACGTCGTAGAGGGCACCACTTTCCTCATCCACGGCTTTCCCCAGGACAGTCGAGTTGGTAACAGAGCAATATATGTACAGATGAATTGAAACTGAACGTTTTGGAAGAAACCAAAATCCAGTTCTTCTTCTAATGCTGAGACACTGAAGTCCTCTTTTTTATGGAATGTCTTTGCCAGAGTCACTACCATCCGTCGTGTCATCCAAGTACTTCCTCATTGGCCACTACAGCTCAGGGCAGAACCACACAGGAAACCCAAAAGAACCCCCGCCCCCCCCTCTCTCTCCAAAAAACCGACACCCTGCTAGTACGCGAGGGTGGGGTGGGTGGGGGGGGCGGGGGAGAGACTAAGCATCTACAGTGGCAGAGACTAAGAGGCTAACTGCGAGTGATTGAGAAGCAACCAAACCACCACCGATTAACTCAACCCATAGGACCACCCAGCAGCGGCTATGACAGACATCAGGCACAGGATGTCGCCGACCCAAATCAGGAACGGCTAGGGTTATTCTAAAAACTGGTTTAGTAGGAGGTAACAGCAGTGGACCCCACGTCATTCATCATTTATTAACACCCTTATCATCTCTTGCTTTGAAAAGCGTACCCTCTATTAACCTTTAACACCAATTATACTGTATTAATATGTTTTAAAATCAAGGTAAATATAAAACACCCACAAGCTGTATATTTTGCAAGGAAAAGTGATGATTGAATAGTAAGAAGTAAGAAGCTCCAGTGATTAGACACATACTAGACAGACAAAGGAAATGCCAGACAAGCAAACGCAAAGGCAGTGATGATTAGAGGAAGGGCTACGTCCAACTACAGAGGTGAAAGGTTATCGAGGCGTATGCAGATAGACCCATTCCATCGGCGAGTGATCACACCACGCGGCGCCTGTAAAGCATGCAACCAAGGCCAGAGGGATAGAGTGTGGTAGCTACGACACCGGAGGTGGTGGAGCGGTATGGGCAGAAGGAAGGACCAATAAGGGGGGGGGGGGGAGGAGGAGGAGGGGGGGGGTCCTCTATGGAGATGTGCCCGGGATCACCAACCTGGCACGTAGAGGGTGGCGGTGCCCTCGTCCATGGCCAACATGTTGGAGCCGGTGCACACGTAGTCGCCCGCGTCCTCGGGCTGGACGTTCTGGATGGTGAGGATGCCGTTGAAGTCCATGGCTCGGTTGGGCAGCTTGCCGTTGCCCCGGCGGGTCCACACGATGGTGTAGGCGGGCGACTGGGAGGGAAGACAAGGGCGTGTGTGTCACAAGAGAGGTGGAACGCACACCAGCGAGATCGCAGAGCGAAGCTACGCGGTGGAAGAGGGCAAGGCTCTCGTTGTAAGACGCATTACGGGGGACAAGCTAAACAAAGGTTCGAATTTGATCGCGGTGTGCTAGCCCTGGAGTTATGGATGTACTATACGCAGGAGATAATAAAGATAAACCACACTACTATTACTGTCAAGTATGTGAGCTACTATCAAAGGCGCCTGACGGATACAGTCTCCAGTCGTTGAGGGCATTAGGTGGTCACCTGACTCTTGGCGGTGCAGATGAAGTTGACGGTGGATCCCACGGTGACGCTTTGAGCTTTGGGCTCCTCAATGGTAACCTCAATGGGTTTGCTGGAAGCGGCTGAAAAAAGGGCAGGGAAACATTTTGGTAACAAACTTCAAAAATGGACGAAAGAAAAAAATATTTGGAGAGGGGGAAATTGTTATTTGAATTCTTTTCACATGTAATCCTCGGAATGTTCCGTTCTCGAAATATGTTTGTTGCAACACAATAAACGGTCGCAAGTTTTGTTCACAAGCCTTATGCAGTCGCACTTAACATGTGGTTGCACTGATTTCTGACTTACATGAGTGTGGTGAACATATGTTATCACCTGATAACTTTGAGCCCCATCAGCAACAAGCCTGCTTCCTTTGTAACATCTTACCTTTGTCTTTAAGCTGGTGGGCTACAAATTAACCTTGCTAATCAGTTAGACGCTGAAGCGAGCCGAATAAACTCAATCAAATTCCCGCCCATCCTGACAAGGATAATAGAGGCTCCTTATCAAGTGTGATCAGTGGGCCACATCGGATCTCCTCCATCAATCTAACTTAACAAGCTATCTCTCTGCACAGCCCTGACCACATCATACACACTGACAGGCGGTGGGGTGGGGGGGGTGTTCGTCAGCCGTACTGTTCAGCCCCCTCGCCTGCAGCTCCTCCTACCCTGATTTGCATAACCTAACTGAGATGAATGAGCTGGAACCAAACAGTGTTGAAGGATGAAGTCTTAAAAAAAAAAAAAAAAAACGACTGGAAAGGAGTTGAAATCTGCCGTGCGGAGGCATGGCCCCTTGTTTGAGAGGCTGCCGTGTGTCTACTGAGAGGCCCGTGAGGAGGCATGGCCCCTTGTTTGAGAGGCTGCCGTGTGTCTACTGAGAGGCCCGTGGGGAGGCAGTTAAGCGGAAAGGCGGGGTTGGGCCGGACGTACTCGTGACGACGATCTCAGCGCGGCTCCGGTTGGTGCTCCGCTTGTCACTGCAGGTACAAATGTAGACGCCGGCGTCGCTGCGCTGGACGCTGGTGAAGTGGAGCTCCTCTCCTGAAAACCAACACACACACACGCACACGCACGCACGCACGCACGCACGCACGCACGCACACACACACACACACACACACACAGATACACAAAGATACACACAAACCCAGATGAGAAGGGTGTGTTACAGATGACATTGTGCAATTTATACTTGCTGCTAATATTCTGTGATAAATGCCAAGAAAAGATCAAAAGAAATGTGGTTCAAATCTGGGATGGTTTTCTATTCTTTGTTAGTTAGCCGGTAATGGAACAAAGATGACGCCCTTAATAAATCCCAGCCCAGCTTACGAACTCGCTCGCAAACTAAAGTCACTCGCAGTAAAACGTTGACCCGTTATCAGCTCTGATAGTCCAGAACATGGCTCCCTCCGCACCGGCGGTTCTTCAGTACCTTGTCTGCGTTTTTCCGCGTTGCTGGACACGGGGCGCGCGTCCTCTCTGGACCAGTAGAAGTAGTGCGGCGGGGCGCCCGTCACCTGGCAACGCAGGGTGACGGGGTTGCCCTGGGCGACGAGGACCCTCTCTGGGTACACCTTCACCACCAGGGAGGCTGCCGCTGCAGAGGGAGGGCAAAGGTCACCAAAAAAAAACGCAGACACAGAGAACCGATCAAAGCGCGAGAGAAAGAAAGCAGCCGCAATTCTATGAAGGTTTGTAGTTTGTAGTTCTCTAGGGATTATAAAGGTTGACAGAATAACCCATCATAGAAACAATATACATAAACTACAAGGCCAGAGACAAAATAATACAACGAGCATGTTTTCCCCTCCCTCAAAAGAGGAAATGTGTTTCCTCACCGTTGAATGGACGACACCTCACCCTATCCTGTGGGTTTCCAACATACCCTGGAGCACAGCTGTTGAGGAGACAAAGACGTTGAAAAGAGATGGTAACCTCCGGCAACAGAACCAGATGATGCCGCTGCCACGCTAGGCGGCGGAGCGGCGCTAGCCCCCCCCCCCCTCCTCCCCCCCGAGGGTGAGGGACGGTTTGGTCACGTTCTTGTCTTACCGTTCGCAGTACTGGCCCGTGTAGCCAGGCTGACAAGCCGTGCACTGGTAACCTCCGTTGCCCAGACTCTCACAGGTGGGGGAGAACCTGTTAGTGGGGATTCACACAGGGAGAATGTGGTGGTAGGTGGTATGGGAGGGCCTGGTAGTAGGGACGCACTGTGTATGTACGCGTTAAGTGAGTCGAACATAACGTATCATGTAAACATGATCAAATAAATACCTGTCACATGTAGGGCTCTCACAATCATGCCATTTTGAATGACGATCAATCGAATTACGATTGATGGCCAGACAAAGAATTACAATTAACAATTGAATTGTGCTAGTGTTAATGCACCTTGTGCAGAAGAATTTATTGAACATGAGAACATAAATAAATAAATAAAACAGTTGGCTTTTCCAATCAATAAACGCTGGCTTTGGAAGCAGACAAAATGTGGCTACCTCGTGCAAACGTTGAAAAACGTAAACCTTTTATGGTGGTGGTGTGCAACTGCAGAACGTTAGCAGCAGGAACACTGACCTGATGGAAACACACCTAAAATGCGATGTTGTGACATTTCTAATAATGTCTTAAAATTCCCATTAAAGTGGCAACTACGACGATTGATTGCGGTGATTGATTACGAAAATGATTGCGGTCACCTAAAACAATTGCGATCAGGCAATCATGTAATTATCCCGACAGCCATAATCGTTAGGTGGGTGGAAGTTAGCTCCTCATTAACAGTGAAATGATTGATTGTGAGTTGTGAGATTGTGAGTAAGTAAACAAAACGTTGCACTACAGTATACAGGGATTTGTGAGGTGCAGTGGGGAACAGTGAGTCAGGGAGTCTACTAAGGTTGCAGAAGCCAACATCGATCTCCGGCTCGGCGACGGGCGCCCGTTGCCGGGAACTCACTGGTTGTCGCGGTCGCCGTGGGGGCAGGCGCAGGGCTGGCAGTCCTCGGGCGTCCCGGCGGTGGGGTCTCCGAAGAAGCCCGAGGCACACTGCTCACACAGCTCCCCCATGGTGTTGTGAAGGCAGCTCTGAGGAGGCGACGGAAGAGAGGGGACAACAGCTGAGTGGACAGGCAGGCAAGGGAAACAGTGTAAGGTGGCGAGGTGATGGATGGATGCTGTGGGCATGAACCCCC
Organism: Aplochiton taeniatus; assembly: GCA_017639675.1. Lineage (NCBI taxonomy): Eukaryota > Metazoa > Chordata > Actinopteri > Galaxiiformes > Galaxiidae > Aplochiton > Aplochiton taeniatus. The sequence goes on along the minus strand of CM030174.1, from coordinate 5,187,897 downwards.
CCCCCCCTCCCCCCGTGATGAGTGGGCACGAAACACAGGCCACGTTAAAAGTACCAACAAAAAAAAAACTGCTTCAGGCAGCGAAAAAGGATATGCCAAAACACCAGCTCTTGACTATTCGCCCGGATCGTGAGTTAGTTACATAAAAGAGGCAGATAAGATTTTAAAGAACAACATTTCTGGATTGTGTGGAGATTTCAGAGCTGCTGGAGCTGCTTACCGTGCAGATGCCAGTCTCTGGGTGGCAGGAGTCGGAGTGGCCATTGCACTCACACAGCTCACAGTGGCCCAGGTACAGTCCTCCACCAGTTCGGGTGTATCCAGGAGCACAGTCCTGGAGGACGAGATGCACGCGCACACACACACACACACACACACACACACACACGCACACACGCGCGCGCACGCAGCGCAACCGTTACATTTGAAATGCGCTCGACAAGGCTGGTTTTACGCATGACTAAACCTCAGGTAAGGTGAGTGTGGAGTGTGAGCCTGGAAGTCTACCTGGCAGGAGAGTCCCTGGTAGCCGGGCGGGCAGCGGCACTGCTCCACTTCCAGGGCCTGGGCCAGCCCGCTGTAGTTGGGCACCGCCACCTCCAGGCTGACCTCGGAGATGCTGGAGGAGGTCATGTCCGTGGAGTAGGAGGCCCGCACCAGGATCTCGTCCAGATCGGCCAGCACCATCATCAGGTGCTCCCGTGTGGCCGGCATGCCGTCGGGGCGACGCCAGTTTTCCTAAACCCGGCAAAGAAGGGAAAGTCGGCATCTTTTCAGTTGCTGTCAAACCCCTGTTGATCTGTTTAATCTTTATACGTTCTATAACTAGGGGGGAAAAGCCAGGCTTCTGTCAAGTTGACGACGTGACAAAGCAGACTCAAACAGTGGCGAGTTTAAATTGAAGGGGGAAAAAAACATGTCTGCCGCCGTAGGGCAGCGTGTGGCTCTGTGCTCGGTGCTCCACCCACCTCTCTGAAGACAACCTCAAAGGGCTTAGACTCTCTGGAGCCTTGCTGCCTCCTTTGCCAGGGCTGGCGAGACACCAAGGTGATGTCGTTACCCTGCGCGGGACAAGCACAGCCAATCAACAGGTCGTGTACACACACACACACACACACACACACGCACAAAAAAGACCCGTTCAAAAGAGAGCCGTAATCCTGCTTTAATCTTCCCTCTTTATTGGGTCGCTCTCACTTACGACGATCTGAACGTCGGCGTCGTCCACGACCGTCCCTCTCGGACCGGACACGTAGGAGATGGTGTACCTGAGCTTTCCGCCATAGGAGCCCACCTGTGATAGGAAGGCACATAAGTACACCACCGCTGCACCACTCCCACAGTGAACCTGCACCCTAGCCAAGTACCAGTCAACCTTGACATCCAACCGGTAGTTAAAAACACATATTCGAAAATGTTATCCCCACAAAGCATCAGATAACTGTTGGCAGGGTTTTCTTCGCCTCTAAAGGCAGACATTAACGGCACACCTCTTTCCTCGTTCCATACGTACTGTGAACGGGTCAGATGGGGGTCACAGCTCCACAGTTCTCTTAGCTTAGGCGGAGCACTGGAAGGGTGGAGGGAAACGAGATGGTAGGGATGTAGGGGCGCAAGTGGAGGAGGAGGGTGGGGAAGACGGGGGAAACGAAATGGGGGGGGGGGGGGGGGGGGGCGTACTGTAAGGGGAAGAAAGGGACGGATAGCGGGACGAACGGATGGATATGATGGGGGCGGGGGGGGTTGATGGGAAATGCGGGTGAAGTGTGGGGGAGTTGGGAGGGGCTATGGGTGGACCGAAGTCCCGAGGACTCAGGGGAATGAAAACAACCCAGAGACCCAGACAGGTGGGCGGGGCCCTGGTTGGCACGGTTACCTTGTCCCCTTTGAACTGGTCTGGGAGCTGCCAGTAGAGAAGGTCGTCTGGGTGCAAGCTGAAACCTTTGTAGACCAGAGCATACTAGAGCACAGGAGCAAGGAAGGAGGGGCATATGAGAGAATGCAAGCCGCACAGAGAGAGAGAGAGAGAGAGAGAGAGAGAGAGAGAGAGAGAGAGAGAGAGAGAGAGAGAGAGAGAGAGGGAGAGGGAGAGGGAGAGGGAGAGAGAGCGAGAGGGAGAGGGAGAGAGAGCGAGAGGGAGAGAGAGAGAGAGAGAGAGAGAGAGAGAGGGAGAGACATAGAGAGAGAGAGAGAGAGATAGAGAGAGAAACAAAGAGAGAGAGAGAGAGAGAAAGAGAGAGAGACATCTAGAGAGAGAGAGATCATACCATAAAAAGAGAGACATCAAAAGAAAAACAAGAATGCATAGCAAGCAGGCAAGCATAGCACAAACAGAGAATATCTATATACTGTAGAACAAAAAGAGTGTATAGAAAGTAGTAGAGCTTATTTTATTGTAAGCATGCTCGGTATGACCGTTAACGGCCACTGTTAGTGTTACTGGGGACCAAACGGAAGTTTGTAAGGAGTTAGGGGTTACATGTTTCCATTCTTCAAACTGTGAATACACTATTGTCAATCCATGGTGCTCTCGATGGTGGACCAACTGCGTTTGAGGAAATTGCTACCCAGGATTAAAAATGTAAAAATAACAGAAAGCAACAAAAAATCAAAACCTATATCTAATCTAAAATTCCGTAGCATGTTCCAGTTGTGACACATTAACTGCCCAGACACTGATACTGAAAAGAACGCCGCAGGATACCAGTCGTTTATTAACTTCAGAGTTATTCAATATTATCACAGGGAGGGGTAGCAATTTCCTATGTGTGTGTCTCTATGTGTGTGTGTGTCTGTCTCTGTGTGTGTGTGTCTCTGTGTGTGTGTGTGTGTGTGTGTGTGTGTGTGTGTGCGTGTGTGTGCGTGTGTGTGTGTGTGTGTGCGTGTGTGTGTGTGTGTGCGTGTGTCTGTGTGTGTGTCAAGGGCAGGGAGCGTGCATTCAGGCAGTCAATCAGCGAGCCGGTGGGGCACTAGCGGCTACCTTGCTGCTGTTCCCTGGCCTGGGACCAGCTACAGTAGTCTCACTCAAAACGTTCTTGCTCTGTTGACTCTGTCAGAATACACCGGAAAGACACCACCACCAGTGAGCGGGACGCCACGAAGGAAAAGACCCTAAGGTCTAAAAAAATAATAATAATAATAAAACAATGGAGGCTCACTCAACGAACGACGCGATAGGGTACCTGGAGACGAGGGGCGTGGCCTGGGGAGGGAGGGAGGGGTCTGGTTGGTTTATTCGGGAACGCGACTCTGGACAGGCCGGAAGGGGGGCTCAGGTTACGCAAAGACCAACGCGAGGAAGAGGAGGTAGACGAGGAGGAAGAGGAGCCAGGGACACGGGAAAAGGAGGAGGAGGAGGAGCCAGAGGCTCGAGAGGAGGAAGAGGTAAAAGAGGGGGGAAATAGAGGAGGGGGGCCGGCCTGAGCTCTTCCCCCGCTGAAGTTGGAGAGGATGGCCCACACCTCGTCATCCAGCTTCACGCCCTGGTCCTGGAGAAGTGAGGGGAGGGAGGAGAAAGAAGGGGACCAAGGTTTGAGGAGGCGTGTTAAGTAGGAGGAGAGGAGGCCCAGGGGAGGTGCGTTAGGTAGGAGGAGGAGGGGATGCAGGGTTCAGGAGGCGTGTTAGGTAGGAGGAAAGGAGGATCCAGGGTTCAGGAGGCGTGTTAGGTAGGAGGAGGAGGGGATCCAGGGTTTGGGGAGGCATGCTAGGTAGGAGGAGGGGAGGCCCAGGGGAGGCGTGTTAGGTAGGAGGAGAAGAGGATCCAGGGGAGGCGTGGTAGGTAGGAGAAGGAGGGGATCCAGGGTTCAGGAGGTGTGTTAGGTAGGAGGAGAAGAGGCCCAGGGGAGGCGTGGCAGGTAGGAGGAGAGGAGGCCCAGGGGAGGTGTGGTAGGTAGGATGAGAGGAGGCCCAGGGGAGGTGTGGTAGGTAGGATGAGAGGAGGCCCAGGGGAGGTGTGGTAGGTAGGGGGAGAGGAGGCCCAGGGGAGGTGTGGTAGGTAGGAGGAGAGGAGGCCCAGGGGGGGTGTTGTAGGTAGGGGGAGAGGAGGCCCAGGGGGGGGGGGGGGGGGGTGGTAGGTAGGGGGAGAGGAGGCCCAGGGGGGGGGGGGGGGGGGGGGGTTGGTAGGTAGGGGGAGAGGAGGCCCAGGGGAGGTGTGGTAGGTAGGATGAGAGGAGGCCCAGCGGAGGTGTGGTAGGTAGGGGGAGATGAGGCCCAGGGGAGGTGTGGTAGGTAGGGGGAGATGAGGCCCAGGGGAGGTGTGGTAGGTAGGGGGAGATGAGGCCCAGGGGAGGTGTGGTAGGTAGGGGGAGAGGTTATGCGGTGGATGTCCCAAAGGACCACAGGAGTTAAGGGGACTGGACTCCCCATGCAGAAAACACAGCGAAACGGTACGTGTCGGTCTGCTGGTGTGTTGTGTACATGCTCCGTCGGTCAACAACTACCGACCTCCCCATGTCAACAAACCCCTCTTGGACTGCCAGCTAGCCAACAGAACGGGCAGTCTTCCAGAAGCAAACATAAAAGATCATCTCCATATGTCTACCACAAGGCAACACACGAGGCTTGCTCTCTCTCTCTCTCTCTCTCTCTCTCTCTCTCTCTCTCTCTCTGTTCTTCACCCCAAAAGCCGCTGCATGCGAGCTTAGGTCTGTTTCTGAACACTCGCACATGCTTTCATGTCACGGTCTCTCCAAGGCGCTGACGCCATTCGCCATGCTGCCTCGCAAGTCAGTGAGGGTGGGAGGGTGGGGGAGGGGGATTATCCATCAGCGTGAGTGATTGACATGACCGAAAGCCATTCGTCCGTGTGTTAAAAGGGGGGGGGGAGGGTTTAGAGGTGCCGGGTCGGGGTGCTCACTTTCTGTGCAAACAGGATGCTCCGCGGGGGTGGGGGGGGGGGTTACTGTTCAAACGGCCGCTCGTGGTTAGACTTGGAACATGCTAGTAGTGTGAGTGTGAGCACATTGACCCACGGTGACGGACAACGGGAGGAGTGTGTACCTGACTAGCTCTTTTAGCCCTGGAGGAGGCTTTGGCCTCAGAGGCCATGAGGCCCCATATGGACGAGTCTCTCCGGAGCAGCTCCTCCGCCATGGGGGCGTGGCTCTAGTGGCGAGGACAAAGCAAGGCCTCTGTGACACTTTGAAACCAATGAAGGACGGAGCGTGTGGAATAACTCCGGCACCGCTCTTTCAATAGATGTGTGTTCCGTGTTTATAACAGGGAATCTGCCAGGGAGTCATGCCTCCACTGAGGGAAAGCTAAATGTTACGTGGCGTATTTTTTGTATTTGTTTGCGGTAATGTAATAGCTTTGAATGACGACTGAACATGGAAGAAGCTGAACACAGTTGCAGGGAAACCATGCTTCAAACAAACAAACTAAATCGACATACAGTATTTCTGAAAGCAACGTATGAAGGCAGCGCTTTAAATATGGGGTAGGCACAAATATAACTCAAACCCAAGCAAATCCTTTCGAAGAAAGATGCCAGGCAACACTCCAATGTTGACAATCACGTAGAAAGGGTCACCGCACAAAACAGGCAGCGGTAGTTTTACCTTCTCAGCACGTTTCATACGCGCAAATAATGGTTCCTTCTACAGAGCGGAAAGCAAACCAAGACATGACAACAAAAAATAACGGCAGTTATAAAGCTGTCTAACTGAATGCGTAGTGATTAACTGCTCCCTAAACCAAACATGGTGCTTCACGTTCAATAACATTCACATTTTTGCAGTTTTAAGAAGGCGTTTAGCAGTTGCAGCTGAGGAAATGCAGAGAGGGATTTTTCAAATCGAAAAAAATAAGCAGCTTTTGCACCAGAGGGGAAAAAAGAGGAGTAAAATGCCAGGTCTACAGGTTTCTTTTGACAAATGTTGCTGTCTTTGCCACACTCAGGGGTACCTGCTTTAGAAACAACAACAACAACTCACGACGTCCTCAGACTTCCACACTGACCTTGTCTCCCTGGTAGGTGGCGGGCAGCTGCCAGAAGTGGGGCTCCTGGCCCAGGTATTCGAAGGTGGTGTGGGAGAGCTGGGTGCCCTCAGTGGACACCTCCACGGAGAACCCGGTGGAGATGCGGTTGGTGCGCTGGCGGTTCACCAAGGCGAAGCCCTGGAAGTTTCCTGGCGCAAAGACCGTGGAGACCTGGAGGCACACAGACACACACACAACCAGAAACACACACACAGAGAAAGAGGAACTGATTTAACAGTGATCATCCAGACAAAACAGAGGCCATTCATTGTTTTTCTACCTTTTATCATTACTGTTGTACTGTACAATTATCAAATATGAATCCCCCAAAATCGAATTTGATGAGCTGGATCAATACAAATAATAGTGTTATCGGAATGTTGATATGATTGATTAGCTTTGATTCAAAAAGAGTTCATGATTAAGCCTGTGGTAGTCCTACCAGGTCTCTGTAGTAGGTAGAGCTGGAGCACTGTTGGGTGACGCCCATACAGAAGCAGGATAGGCAGCCATCTTTGTTGGCCTCGCTCAGGTGGAAGGCGCCTTGCTTGCAGTTGGAGCAGGCCTGGCCCTCCACGTTCATCTGAAACACACGGCCCATGAAGACGTGATGAATGGTCTGCTAGGCACATTTTGCGACGTAATGGAATAAAGTTAAAAGCGAAAGAAAACCACAGCGTGGGGAACCACCTTGCAACGACAAACGCCGTTCCCAGCACAACCGTCGCTACCTCTCTGATCACAGTTGTAGCAGTTGCCTGGGAGAAGACAATGGTAGTAGTGTTAACGACGGAGTGCGTGTGCTGCACAAGGAGGACAGAAATACATTGTTTTCCCCCAAGCCAACCTGGCAGATTAAAAGATCAAGCCAGTTGGGAAAAATACGAGTTGACACACGTACCATTGAGGTCATTGTTGCCAGCAGTGCATCTCTGTCCAAGCTGGGGGTTGCCGGTATATCCTGAGGCGCATCTGAAACAGAAAACGCCCGACACTTTAGGGTAATTTTCTCCAAAGTCAAAAAGAGAGGGTAAATGTATTTATTAATGAATACATTTTTGGGGAAAGTCATGTGACAATGGGGCAAGGAGCGGTGAGGGCGGTGTGAGGGCCGGGCTTGACGATGCTCGTCCTTCAAAACCCACTCTCCGTCAAGTAGACACGGTTCATTAAGAAAGCACTGAAAGGTGATTGACAGCAGACAATGCAAGCCCCGCCTACACCGTTAACACCTCGCCGTCTCTTTCTATAGACAGATCCTCAGGGAATCCAACAGAGCATCCATATGAACTCCAACCGTTTAAATGTGTACAGTAAACAGCACAACATAAAAAAATAAAACATGCATAACACATGCTTCAACAAAGCTTTTTCAACACCTTGGAAATAATATATTTCCAAAAATGAACTTCCCAGGTGCATGAAGAGAACCAAAGACAATAGTACTGCTCGTATTGGAGATGGTCAGAGCACAGCCAACAAAAAACAACAATACACTCAACATGTGTCAGATGTTGAACCCATCTCCTGGATACAATGCAGGAATGGAACAAAGCCATTATTCAGAACTGGAACGCCCCAACCCCGCACGTTTTAACTCAGACTCTAAGAGCTCCATCAAAGCATCATTGATAGCAGGGTACAGAGGAGGTACAAAGAAACCATCTGCCAGAGTCAGACTAATGAAGAGGCATCATATTCATGATAATATGGCACAGATAAAGAGACAAAAGGGTCCTTCTCCCACAAGCAAGCAAATAGCACAGCTTCCCAAAGGTTGAATCAGCTAAGGACAGGCCTGAGAACAGCTTAAGGAGCCTTGCAGGCTGCACAGAGGACAAGTGCTTTTGTTCTTACCTGGTGTCTGGCAGATCCATAGGCAAACAGCTAACAGATAGCTTCAATGGTACGTTGAAGCTCTTAATTTACTGTATACACTACTCTTTGCTTCCTTGAAACTATAAAACTTGGTAAAACGAAAGTTGTATATAAAGAGAAGGGAATTAAAAATTTACTTCAAAGCACAGGCGTTTTAAACTATTGTCTGGCTCTTTTAACGCTTAATATAAGACCTTTCCTCCAAGCTAATTTTAAATTAAATGGACCTTAAATCAGGAATTTAAACATTATTGTGACTCGGTGGATAACTTCACCTATTGTAGTTTCCCAAACCGGATGTCTCTAATTCTGGAACAAAAAGGTTAAGGTTATGTTTTTTTTTGTAACTGAACTGAGTGAAGGAAAAAACAGATTTTTTTTTTACATGAATTTGATAAGTCAACAATAACAGTTATTTAATTACGTCCCTTCATATACATGTACACACTCCATACATATCAAGGCAAAAAAAAATTGCATAAATATCAGAACCACAGGTCCAATACATACATATCAAAATATCAGTGAAAAAATAAAACTTTTCAAAAGTTGTTCCTAGCTATCAGGAAGGATTCTGATAGGAATGGCCAGCCTTCCTAAAATAATGGTGAATTCCGCATCTTTTTTGTCCAGTTTCTTACGGTACTGTTGGTGTCCTTGTAGTAACTTGAAAAGGTCCGACTGAGGCTGAATCTTCTTCTTCTGATCGGGTCTTTTGGTGGCTGTATTTCTAGTAGTCTTTTTAGGATTGCCTTTTGTTACTTTCTTTGACTGTTTCCTGGAAGTCGTGGCGGGGTTCCTCGTCGTCGTGGAGACAGCTTTTTTGACAGGCTTCGGCTTGGATTTCTGCGAGGTTGGGGTTTTGTGAGACGGCGGGGTCAACTGATATATATTTGGTGCAGGGCTTTTGTCTTGCCGCTTGGATTTACCCTGAGCGGACTGTTTTTTAACGTCTTTGTTCTGTCCTTTGTGTGGCGCCGTTTTCTTTGATTCTGGTGCCTCCGCTCTAAAAGAAGGGCCTTTCTTACCATTGTCCCTGGCCCGAGTGGCATCCATTTTGTTAGCCTGTGAGCCAGGTTGTGGAGGACTCTTAACTCCTCGCGCTCCAGGCCTAGGCTGGCGAGATGGTGGTTCCAGTTGATATCTGGTGTTCGGCACATCCTTTTTCGCTGGAGTTGGCCGTGGAGGGCGCTTGGCAGTCACTGCTGGGCTCTTACTCCCCGTTTGCCTAAGTTTGGGCTTTGCCGTCGCCCGTGATTTGGAATCGACCTTGATTTTGGTCGTGGCTGTCTTTTGCTTTGTCGTGGACTGTGATTTGCCACGACCTCTGGAGGGTCTAGTCGCTGGCAGCGCGTCTTTTGTAGTCCTTTTATCTGACTTGGTGGTCAAGTGGGGGCCAACGGTTGGCCTGTGTTTTTTATGTCTCTGAGGTGCTGTGAGGAGTTTATTCCTAAGAGGTGCGGTTGAGCTTCTGGGCCCAGCCGTAATAGTCCTAGGCTTCTCCGTGGGACCAGTCCTCCCAGTGGTCCTGGCTGGGCTCCTTGCCGTCGCGTACCCGGAGGGCACTAGGACCGTGCCGAGGTGCGGCACAGCCCTCTTCTCCTGCGGCGAGCGGGAGGTGTGCCGGACACGTTTCAGCTTGTTCATCTCCTGGGCCAGGGCCGTGAAGCCGTCGATGAGGATCTCCAGCCGGCCCTCCAGCCGGCTCAGGCGAGACTCCATGTCCGTGTAGCTCCCCTCCAGCTCCCCGACCTGCTCCTTCTTCTCCAGCGCAGACTGCAGGGCCACCAGCCTCTCCAGCTGGCCGTTGAGGTGACTCTGCTGGGCCTTCATGGCGTGGATGCCCTCCTTCATGTCCAGGGTGTTCCTCTCCAGCATGCTCAGCCGCTGGTTGAAGCCGTTGAGGTGGATGCGGAGGAGCTGGTGGAAGCTGTTCTGTCGGATCTCCGGACTGGCTGTGAAGGGGGACGGGATTCTGGGCACGGTTCTGCTGGGGGAGCCCTGCTTGGCGGTGGTCATGGCGGTGGTTTGACGGGCCGGCTGAGTGCGCTGGTAGGGGCTCGTAGTCAGCAAACGGCGGGTGGGTACGACGGCGTCTTCGGTGGTCCAGGGTTGGACGGTGGTGCCCTGCGATATGTCGACGTCAACGTCCCCACTGCCGTCGGGCAGGAAGACCTTTTCCAGGCTGAAATTGAACACTGGCTCACTGCAGCCGAAGGGCAAGAAACCCTCAAACCGATACTCGCCGCAACTGTCTTCGGTCTTTTCTCTTAATGTCAAAACATCACAGGGGGTTTCAGGCACGTTTAAAAGGGCTTACAACAAAAAGCAACAAGGATTGACTCAACTTTGTCTCACCAACCCAGTCACCTCCTCATCTTTGCACTCAAAGAGGCAAAGATACTTCACCTGTGCTACAGCCCCTCCTAGACGACACCGCTATGGTTATGCCATGGAAACAATGCTTTATATATATATATATAAATATATATATATATATATATATATATATATATATATATATATATATATATATATAT